>CP092087.1:37762786-37805286 GCA_029203775.1 Neoneuromus ignobilis
ATATATATATATATATATATATGTGTGTGTGTGTGTGTGTGTGTGTGTGTGTGTGTATGTGTGGTAATGAATATTTTGAAAATCTATATTAATATTTTTAAAAAACCTAAATGGAATTAAATTAATATATTTTTCCACAGTTATTATTAATTGTCTTTCATTTCTTATTCACTTTGATTATTTTAAATTCATATAATTTCCAAAAGTACTTATACTATACTAAAAATAGTAATATGATATTTTTGTTACAAAAAACATTTTGCTTATTTTTTTAAAAAATACCTAATTGTGTCTATATTTATACAGTATAATACATACACACATATATACATACATACATATTACATATATATATATATATATATATATATATATATATATATATATATATATATATATGTATATATATATGGATATGTATATAGGCATTGTGTAGTAAATAAACAATTCTTTATCATTAGTATTAAAATATATAATATTAACCTGAAGTAAATATACACAGTCTGTCTCAAAATAATTTTAATTTGAATTAGGAACAAATTTTTAATTAATATTTATGATTTTTATCATTGATTATTTCAAATAATTTCACATCTATATCTTAACATTTGCGTCGATTGTAAAACTTTTGAAAACATGAGTTTTATTCTTTTTTCAAAATGGCTGTCATAGCATCGGTCAGACTTTTTTGGATTTCTGAACTTCTATTAAATTGCTTTTTTTTTAAATCTTATGTTAAATATTAAAAATAAGAAATAATCTCGGTTTTTCAAATAAAGAAAATTAGTATTAAGAACTATGACAACTTTTGATTTAAAAAAGTTATACATTGATGGATCTATGCAGAAAAAATCGCGTGTAAACTTTTTTTTTGCTGCAATGTTTCTGTTAAAATGAATACAATTTGATTTATCAATACCAGTGATATCCTTAATTTTTCTTATAGATGTAAAATGATTATGTTTAATTAATTCACGCACTTTTTTAAATGTTCTTCTTTTTGACTGATTGAAAAAATCTCTACTTTTCTAAACTTCATTTATCACTTGTAAACTATGGTACTTAATAAAGATTTTTTCCATAATCTTCTATATAATTATTATAAGTTAAACTATTAAAATTATTTATGAAAAATAACAGAAGAATTACTAGTTAATGTATTTGAACAATCATTACATTTTTTTTATTTATTAGAATTATTAATAACTGTAAATATTTAAATATAACTGATTTTCAATTAAGTATTTTGAAAATATAAAATTGACTTTTCATCAGCATAAGGTTAATGACATTACATATATATATATATATATATATATATATATATATATATATATATATATACACTTACATATATTCATAAAAATACACATGATACTATGAATACCTGAATATATTTACATATATACATTTTTTCTTTGTTATGCGTATCAAGTTTTTTAAGATGTGTTACAATGTGTCGAAAGTTTGTTTATTTTTTTGTTGCGTGTGTTACTGTTAGTTCCATTTTGTGTTGTTTTTCATGTTATATTCTTCTACTATTTAAACCGTACTTTAATAATATTATTATTGAAAAATTTCTATTATTAAATTTATTTATATTCGAGTTTGTATGAAATTAGACAATATTTCTTAAATAAATTAATATTAAAAATATTATAAAAGATTGCTATCTACTAATTTTATTTGCATTAGCAAGCAAAGTTCAATAATCACTAAAAAAAATAGTAAGAAAATTTTATCATAAAGAATGTTACCTTGTGAATGGTTATAAGATCAAACTAAAATTTAAAAGAAAATCCTTTCCTTTTTCAGATTAATTTAGAGTATAATTGTTTTTAATTAAAGTATATTTTAAAGAATATCACAGTAATAAAAATGTTATATTATTCGTTTCAAAAAAGAAATATAAAAAACATTTGAGCAATTTTTAATTTCTTAATGCATATTTTCTAAATATTTAAAACTCACAGTCAGTTTACTGCATTTTTTCTTTATTTGTTTATCTTCATTATTATCCACTAGTAGCAGTGACTTGTTGTAGCCATATTTTTCAGTCTGAAGCCGTTCTTTTTATTTCCTCGCAAAAGTCAATTTCATTTTTTTATATCATTCCTCAGATAAGTTTTTTTTTACCTAACACTTTATCCTTGAAAATATTTCTAAGGAAATCTATTTATCTTTCTATTTACTTATATATCTATCTATTATCTCTCTCTCTCTCTTTATATATATATATATATATATGAGGTCGTTTGATAAATACGGTAAAAAAGTAATAAAAACTAAATTGAAAAAAATAATTAATTTATTAAATGCAACAAATTTACCAAACGACCCTCGTATATATATATATATATATATATATATATATATATATATATATATATAATCATCATCATAGAGCCATATCAATCCACTACAGGACGAAATCCTCAATGAATGTTACCATTCACTGGTATTTGGTCACATTCACCACGGTGACCAGGCGGATTTGTGAAGATTTTTTATTCGGGGTTTAGTTCCTTAATTATTCGACAGTTGTTTTTTTACAAGATGAGCTTCATGCTCAACCCTCAAAAATGAGGGACTCTCCGAAAGGGAATCGAACGCAATCTTCCGCATGACACACGGTGATGCAAACCACTCTGTTACCTAGTCTTTATATATTATATATATATATATATATATATATATATATATATATATATATATATAATAAATGTACTTTTAAATGCTTTTTTTATTGTATTTTTAGTGACTCGAATTTTAAACATTAATTTAGACTTATTACTGATCTTAAAATTTTATCAAAATAAAATATATTTTTTTTATAAAAATAAAATACTACTACTCCATTGTACGTTCTACAGTCCTATATATGGCTTGGAATTATTAAAAAATTCATTCATTTAAAAAAAAAATAATTTTATGTGACTAATCTATTTATTGATCCTTTTTAAGAAATATTGCTTTTTTGATATATGTATATATATATATATATATATATATATATATATATATATATATATATATATATATATATATATATATATATATATATATATATATATATATATAAAGAGAGAGAGAGATGCAATATTTGGATTTATAAATTTAAAATGTTATAGATATATTTTAATACTAGATAAATATTATAAGATATTAAATAACATTTACTGTATAATTTTGAAAACAAGTTGAAAATTATTATAACATTTTTCCTTACATTTTAACAATAAATGAAGTTATTTAGCGAAGAAATGATTTTTTAGAAAGTAATTTATATTTAAGTTGAAATCCGATATACATATTGTAAGTTTCTTTCAGTGTATAACAGAACAATGTAACTTTTTTCCTTGTACGAAACGAATATTTTATTAAATAGAACAGGGAAATAGCTTATCATGACTGTAATCACAGTAGCACCGCTGTGCAGAACTTTTTTAATAAAAAATTAATGAAACATTTTCTAAGCATATATATATATATATATATATATATATATATATATATATATATATATATATATATATATATATATATATATATATATATATATAAGTTTAAACGTAGATTATAAGCTATGTTATAATCAAAACTTATTATAGTTTTTCTTCTATGCATTCAAGATATTTAAACATTTGCATACAAATTAAGAATTTTTGTTCTCGGCTGAAAAAACAAACTAATTTTCATTGAAAATTTTATACTTTTTATAGTGATTGCCAAAGTTAATACTAAATTGTCTAGTTCTAAATGATAGTTGTTAAAAAAACTCTATATGTACATATCAATAAGTTTTATTTTATCCACCACACACACACACACACACACACATATATATATATATATATATATATATATATATATATATATAGAAAGAGAGAGAGAGAGAGAGGGTAAAGTAATAAAAATGTTAATAAATTCTATAATAAATGTATTCATAACGGTAAAACTTTAAACAATATTAACGTGTTTTTTGATAAAAATGTTATTTGAGTAATATGTTTATAACTATATAAAAAAAAAATTAAATATAAATATAATACGTAAATAATTGATTCATAAATAATACTGAAAATATAAAGTTAATTTTATTAATCACACAAGTCTATTCAATTATATTTTTTTCAAAATCTTTAGAATATATTTACTATTTAAACATCATCACTCATAAGACATTATTGATTATATAAAGAATTCAATATATTGAAGTATTATAGGAAACGTAAATATTATGATTTATCTATTCAATTTATTTATAATTACAAAACAATATTAGATCGAAAATTCTCTCTCTATTTCTCTCCTCCCTCCACTCTCTCTCTCTCTCTCTCTCACACACACACACACTCACACACAATATATATATATATATATATATATATATATATATATATATATATATGTATATATGAAGTAATTCGTATACACGTAATATGTTCCTTGACACGTCTAGACGATTTCATGAAAATTGACCACATGCCTTCCATCTATCTATTCGTGCATCGTACATTTTTTGTTCTACGTCTCCGCCACTATCTATTGACCGAACAAAGTTGGAAAAAACAAATAGACTGCTTTAGTATTACCGCATAGTTGAGGAAATTGTGTTTCGTATGAAATAGGTCTTAGGAAAGACAATAAATTCAAACGTATAAGAACCTGCCGTCTGTATGGCGATTGCATTGTTACTGGGTACGGACACATCTGGAACATGGACGTTAACAAGTTTTGCTTTTATCTTTGTTAATGTCATCTTTGTTGGTATGTACGAGTACATTCGTCGTGCTATAAAACATAGTACATGAAGATAGAATTTATTTCTACATTTCTTTTTGCATTTTAAACTCAATTTACAATATGTAAAAATTCTCTAAATCATGATATTGAAATTTAAAATTTAAAGTATATAAGTTATACCAATAATTTCTGTACACATTTTATTTGTAAATGTTTTTAGTGAATCAATATTATAATTTTATATATACATATATATATATATATATATATATATATATATATATATATATATATATATATATATATATATATATATATATATGTATACAAATTGACAGGTAATATAATGATTAGCAGCACCTACTGTATTGTAGAAGTGTGCGCTCGATCCCGTTTGGAGATATAATAGCCCAGGCGGAGCTCTTTAACATTAGTGAGGGCAACCTGCGTAAGGGAGTAAAATTTTCACCAACTTGACTGGTCAGTGTGATGAGTATAACCAAAGATTAGGGAATGGTAATATTCATTGAGGTTTCTGCTTAACAGCGGACTGATATAATGATATATATATATATACATGGTTTTCCAATAAGCGGTTTAGAAGTTTAAATGGAAATAAAACAAAAAGTTTTTTATTTTTAAGTATATTCTATGATATTCATCATGGTACACAATTTCACTCATATGACCACCACGATTTTTTTTGACATAGTGAATTTGTGTAGTTCAATTTTAGTTACTCTTTCACATAATTGTGGTTTAATTTTATGAATTACTCGTTCAATGTTTATTTTTCATGTTTCTGTTCTTTGTGGTTTATCAACATAAACCAAAGATTTCATATAACCCTACTGAAAATAATCAAATAGAGTTAGATCACATGATCTTGGTGGCCAATTGATGAGTCCATTTCTTGAAATAATGGACTCATTAAACTTTTATTTCAATAAGTGTGCTGAAGTTTTTACAATTTCTAAGAGTTGTTGAAGTGTTTAACATCCCATGATAATTAACCAAACTATACAGAGTTGAAATGTCAAAATAAGTTTAAAAAGTAATTTAAACATGATTACCACCAGCTGTCAAAGTTTTTATATTCTTATTGAAAAACTCTATATATAAACTATTTGCAACAAAAAATCTGCATATAATATTTTCTTAAAAAGGAAGAGATGAGTTAAACAACAAAATACTATATAATTACTTTTAATTTTACATGATTAACATATGACAATTACAAATTTGTTTTTTATAATAGCTTTAAAATTTTATTCAAAAAATTATACTTATTTTCCAACTCCTTTAACCAATATTATTTTAATTTAAGTAATACTTAAAAACACAATCAGAAAATACATTTTTCCTTTTTTAATTTATCATCAGGTGGTTGTGGAAAACAATTAATTGTTTCTGAACTGTTTTCTTTGAAAAACTATTTTTATTAAATTTTCTAGTTTGAATATAATTAAAATTTTATTCTAAAAACGTAAGCAAATATAGAATTAGTTAAATTAATAAAAAAATCATAATTAGTTCAAAATTATGGTTAATTCATTTTTTAATAAATGACTCACAGTTCCACACTTCAAGATTTTGTAAATATTCAATAATCACCTATTGCTCACTGTTTCCTTTCTATGTATTTTAATAATCATATTAGAAACTTGAGCTTGTTTGTAAGTAAGAGAATCTGAATTTGTTTGAAGAAAATTCGATTAACATTTGCATTTAGTTAATTTTTTTATTTATATAGTTAATTAATGCTAATATTTTTTTAAGAGAGAAGAAAAAATTTTGTTACAAAATATTTTAATTTTATTATTAAGGCATTTATGTGTTTTAGTTATTCTACGCCATATTATTTGCTTACTAAGTATGTCTGTTCCGTTATATATATATATAAACTTATTCTAATTTTTTATTTTGTGTTTTAATGTATAGATAAAAATATTTAAAATATTCACCTTTTATGATAATAGTGTATTCAAATATAATACTTTAAATTATTTAATCCCACATAAAAATAATTAATTATTTGAATAGTAATAACAGAAATGAACTTTATAGAAACGATATGGGATTATTTAGATAATTGAATAAATTACATTTATATGAAAAACTACTATAACGAAAACATAAATATCTGTTTGAATTAAAAACAATTTCATTACGTAAAGAAAATTATCGTCTGTTTTCATCAAAAACCATCTTATCATAATCATATCGCTTTCAAGTGGCAATATAATGTGAATAAAGGAAATTATTTTTATCATTATGTTAGCTATAAAAGATAACGGATAAAGATTTCGTTAAAACGAATTTTCGTTCTATATATATATATATATATATATATATATATATATATATATATATATATATATATAAAGAAAACGAAAAAGTAAAAAAATGAGTCCTTTCGTTATATAAGGAATGAAAAGACGAAATAAAATTGAATTAGTTGAATAAACATAAATCTTGTTGAATTGAGAACAATTCTGAAGTGGCTGAGTGCGTACAATGTGTCCACCGGGAGCGATTAGTATAAGTTAGGTGGATGTGCGTTATGTAAGTGCTGTGCAGCATGCTAGACTGTACTATAGTCTAACTGTTCCAACCGTTCGTGGGTTCCCCAGGTGATGTGAATGTTACGCCCTTTGCCCTCATCATAACTAACTTAGTGCGTGCTGACATATAAGTTGTCTAATTCGCCTACATTTCTCTGTAAAATGTCTTTGGGACATAGCCTCTACGTACTTATGAGGAAACCACAGTTGTGTACCGAATGGTATTTTTACTATTAATACAGATTTCTACTACCGGTTCTAAAACATAAAAATTAAATCGAAAAATATATTAGTTATTTTTTCTACCCTTTTTAGTATAATACATAAATATGATTAATTAATATTTACCCAGTAATCAAGTGATTTTAAAAAATACAAAATATCCAAATTTTAAATAAAATAATTATATATATATATATATATATATATATATATATATATATATGTATATCATTTTATATTTAATTTTATTTTATATAACTTCATTCCATGTACTAATTATACAATATTTATTTAAACTAAATATACCTTCATTAATAAAATGCTGGAAAGATCAAATTTAAAACATTTTTAGTAGATGTATTGACTGTTTCCATATAACAAATAACATTTAATGCAAAGCAATTTATTCTCAAGGAACATAGCACCAGCTGTATAACATGCTAGCTATTAACCTGATTGTTTTCACCTTCGTTGTTGAAATCTTCATTTTTATTTATTTACTTTTTAATATGTGTAAGTCAACTACTATTAGATAAATTATATCAAATGTTCAGTAGTAGTTAATTTAACATTCTTAATTGATATAATTACATTTTAAATTTAAATTTTGATATGTATGAAAATTGTTATTTATGTAAATTATTTTTTTTGATCAATTTTAAATAAGATTTTTTTTTCAATTATTTAAATAATTTATATATATATATATATATATATATATATATATATATATATATATATATATGATAACGTAGGTAGGAAATATTGTTCATATTTTCCTGCAAATAATTTTAGAATGTAGACTAATAAAAATTTGTAAAGTAACACTACATTAAAAATTAATAAGAGTTAATAGTCAAAATCCATTATCTTTATCGCATCTGTTACAAGAAAATATATCCGAAGACTATATAATTTTTATATGCTCATAATAATACTTTTTTTAGTAATATTTTATTAAAATGTTTAAAAATTATATATAGCATTTTTAAAGTATTTTGTAAAATATATAATCATTATTTTTTAATTAACATCGATTTTGTATGTATTTTTTTTAATTGTCTGTACTTATTTAATCATAACTAATAAAAATACTTTATAACAATTTTATAAAAACTTAAAATTTCCAAATATTTTTTACAATTATATAAAAACTTATAAATTTTATCACCACAATTAGATAATTTTAATATCAGTTATTGGAAAAATAATTTTATTTTAATAATTTTAGCTTCTAATCAAAACTATAGTGGTATTTGAAAAAAAACTTTTTGGAATCTTGACACAATATTTAATTCTCATTTATTACCATTTATTTTCAACAGGAAATTATAATTTGATAATTACATATAAAGAATTTATTTTTTATAAACTTTAAAATTTATTAAAAAATATTTTTATATGTTAAAATTCTGATAAAACTTTTGGTAATATTAAAATTAATATTTTAATTGAAATTACTTTTATAAGTAAATAATAAAATATAGTTTTATATTAGTCTTTATGTAATAATAATTTGAAATTTGAAATAAATAAAGAGTTATCAGTTCTTAATAAAGTAAAAAATTAATTTAAATATATATATTATATATTTCTATTAAAGTTAAAAAAACATTAGTATTCTTAATTTTTCAAACGTTTTAGAATAATTATTAGTTTTATTTGAAAATATTATTTTTTCTTTTGAATCAATACATTTTTATTTATAGAAACATATACAAAAAATATATTAAAGGTGTGTAATTTTCTTAAAACCACACACTCACACACAGTGTCTATATATATATATATATATATATATATATATATATATATATATATATATATATATATATATATAAGTACACGTGTGCACGCGACTCTATAGTCATTTTCCGAATATTATCCAAAGTGAGAACGAAAGATGATTATTACCAGCAGTGTCAACAATGACCTAGATGGAGGTCACGTGCAGCGTCGAGGGTCGAACGTGGACAGAAATATATCCGGAATAGCGTACCCGCCAAATTTATAAGCTTCACTCAACCTCTACACGTTTCAGAAAGCTCGTTGAAGAGCATGGATAGAAGCTATTTTTTTCATTCAAACGGCATGGAATCGACACGCATATTTTTATAAAGATTGTACTTGGAATTTTATGTTTATATAATTTTGTTGATATTTTCAATATAAAAAATGTAATGAAATATATTTCAATATCATTTATTTTTACTAGTACATTTGTTGAAAATAATATAAAATTAGTTATTGATCAAAAATGTTGTTTTATTATTAACTTTTTAATTATTTTTTTACTTTTAAATGCCAATCAATAATATGTTAAAAATAATAATATACAGAAGAAGCCTTTCATTATACACTTTGAAATACTTTATTATTTTTAAATGTGTAAGGTCATCTAAATCGACGCCTAAACTTGTGTATTATTAAAAAGAAAAAACAAACTATACACATGTTTCCCTATACACCACCCTATACACATGTATTGTTATATATATTATTATACATATTTTATTATACACATGTTTCTTTATAATAAAAACAAATCTAAGCGTCAGATATGGATAACCCTATATATTGTAGATAATGGAATTTTGAATACATTTGCTTATTTTATTTAATCTAATTGATCAATATATGCAATGATATTAAATATATTACTTTTAAATATATAAATAAAATTTCACTTACATTCTAAAATAATAACTTATGTTTTGGTTTAAATTGTAAAATATATCTTTATGGAATATTAAGTGATGAAAGTAACACTTTTTAATTATTTTAAGTAAATATAGGGTCATACTTACCACCAAGTTGAATAAAAAATGGAACAAACATTTTTTCAGAAAAATGAGTAAATTTGATATCAAAAATATTGTCATATGTCATTAAATAAAATTGATATTTTGAAATATATTAGCAATGAACTGTAAATAAAATACATGCGTTATATTTTTCTATTTGTGAAAATAATTTTAGGATATGAACTTTTTTTGACCTGTTAAATATTTAAAGAATTTAAACACCATTATGTTTCTCTTTTTTATTAATAAAATATAGTAATTCTATTTATGAAAAGAAAAAGTTAATAATTATTTGGATGTTATATTTTTACCAAAAATTAAATAATTATTTGGATAAGTTATATTTTTACCAATATATATATAAATGATTGTTTATATAAACACATATAATTGCACATACAAACACATGCACACACACACACACACATATACATATATATATATATATATATATATATATATATATCTGTGTGTGTGTGTGTGTGTGTGTGTATCAACCTATGAGTGTGAAAATTGCGAAATTATGAAATATATAATTATACTGATATATATATATATATTCTTATTATACAAAAAGTATATTTAAATTATGAAACAAAAATTTAATAGCCTTTTTAATCTACAGAGCGTAACTCAATTTTTCACCGCATTAAAAATAATCTAAAAAAATAACAATGCATATTTATTAAAATTACCACAATATTTGTTTGTACTATACAAACCCATTATTTTAAACGTCGGACGTTTAAAATAAACAAACGAAAAAATTAAACAACACTTCACTCAGTCTGCCATATAATGCGGCTGTTAATTCCGCTTAATGGCTGTTAATAATGCGCTATACTTCGGCTATACCGTACGTACAATTTTCGCTAATCGTATGCCACGCCAGTGTCTCGACTGTTTATCATAAACATTCGCGGAAAATTAGATTTGGCCGGTTTGGCAAAGGCACGACGGGACGGAGGACGTAATGGAAAACGTTTCCTCGGGAAATGGACTCGTTAGTTGAGAGCATGCTTGCTGTACCGTTACGCCACCGGAAAAGGTGCTTCCGTGTTAGTCCGTACATCGTTTTATGTCATGTCAGTATGTCTGTGCTTATGGTAAAATGTTATCTGACTGTCACACCGGAGTTGATTTCAGAATAACACGATCTTTGAGACAGAAAAACTTATTATCATAAAGTATTTTTTAAATTGGTTCATTTATCATTGATAACGATATTAATAGAAAAATATAATTGGTTTTACTTGCACATGGGTCTTTAAAAATTATTATCTGTGATGCAAAAACTGTTTAATATGAGGATACACATTTTTTTGGATCAGAGATAAAAAAAATATAAAATAAAGATAAATTTGAAAGTATATTTTAATAACAAAATTAGATTTAATATGAAATATTCATCATTAAAAATTTAATTTTTTTAATTTTCTTCTTTTACACAAATAAATTACTCATTCAAATACCACAAGATTTTATGTGTTCAACAATCATTGATTTTTATTACCTAAAAGTGTTTAAAGTATCTGACACACATTGCAATGACCATGTCATCATCTTTAGGACATTTCATTAAATTCTATAATAGAATATTTCTTTGTATATAAATATATATATATATATATATATATATATATATATATATATATATATATACACACATATATATATATATATATATATATATATATATATATATATATATATATATATATATATATAATTTTATTTTTAAAAAAAGTATTTGATATATTAGAGAGTTTATTATAACTTATGAATGAAGAATTTATTATTGAATATAGTCGAATTTTTGGATATGATCCAAAGTAGAGATTTTAATATACCTAGAAGTGATAAATATTTTTCACTACGATTGTCTGTTTTGTAGTTTTATATTTATTAAACAAAAATTAATCTCATTCTTTTTTGGTAGAAATGGATAATCCTTTCTTATTATTAAGCTTTTTTTATTTTTAAATATTTATATTTTACTCCGTGTGTTCAAAAATCAAAATAATACAATTTGCCAACGATGATAATTAAATTTCCGAAATTTAATTTTTAATTGGATTTATTTATAATTGATGAAATTATAATTTATGTAAAATTGATTTATTTTTCAAAATAAGTATGATATATAACATTTTAATTAACATAATAATTAAAAGAAATAAGTATTTTTTTTTGTGATAGTTTAGGCTCAAATGTATGTTATTTTTAGTAAAAGAAAACTAAAATCAAATATTGCTTATGATTTTTATAAACATTTTTGAAGACTTCTAAACATTATTTATTTATTTACCAGTGTATATATATATATATATATATATATACGTATATATATATATATATATATATATATATATATATATATATATATATAAAGCGGAAATATTTTCTGTATTTTATTCAGATAATGAATAATATATTATAAATAGTATGTTAAAAATAAAAACTAACTTTCATCTTATAATCTTAAGATAAAAATATTTTTTTTCAATATATTTTATGTTATAGTTAATTTCATGTTAATTTTATTGTCATTCTATAAAAATATATTTTTTTCAGAAAACTGGCTGATAAAAATAACCATCTTATTTACATATTTTCTACAAAGTTCTTAATATACTTACGTGACAAATTCAGCAATATTTTTCTTATACATAAATACATTCACAGTGCAATATATATATATATATATATATTCAAAAAACTTGATAATAATAAAATGCAAATTTGCTTTATTAATGTATTATTTTTCAGATGCACAACAAGATTAAATTATATTGTTATATTCTATAGTGTAGTATTCTATCTTTTATTAGAAATTAAAAGGATTTTTTATAAATATTAAGTTATAGTACTGTTTTTAATTACATAAAATAGAATATGTTTTTTTCTATGTTTTTATTTATATATATTTATTCTTGGTTATAGACAACTTTTCTAAATTTTTTTATACGTTTGTCAAAACTACAATTTCTGTGGAATACTTTTACAGCTCTTTCTGACAAAATCCTTTAAATCACTCGTTTGCATAACGAAATTTGCACTAGAGAAAATTGCGATTTTATCTCGTAAAAAAGAAAAGACTAACAAAACCAATAAGTGTTATTGGCACCACAGTAGAGCAATTTTCAGTGCAGTGACAACATGCATCCAGTGGTATTACAGTTATTGTTATAGCATTCTGTTAACATTCATACGCTTGCTACGCTAGCAGATTTATTCAAACACTGGTGTTGAGTATGCACCATTGTCAGGAGCAAAAACCTCCGAGTATTTATAATAAAATGTAACGTATATTCTAATGGCCACAAGAGGAAAATATAAAAATTTCTAATATTAACTACTATGCTTTTTCGTTATCTTTCGTGAGTTTTTTCATTGGTGTCGAATATATTTATAAAAAAATAATCTTAATTAAAGGTTTTTTTCCACATTGTTTTAGAATTCTATGAACATTTCGCCTTATGACACGTTCAAAACTATCATTTCTCTAATCCAACAGATGTGACTCGGAACTTCAATGTTAATATTATATAAATGTAATGATCGGTCTGAATCGTTCAGTTCGTTAAATTTGTATTTCTTTTCTTATATTACTTTATATATATATATATATATATATATATATATATATATATATATGTATGTATAAAAGTGAATAAAAATATTCTTCTCATGAAAAATACATAACAATGTTTATATAAACTAAAAAAAGTATTTAATTTAAAAATAGTCGTTTTTATATACAATAATAATAACTATAAACATTCATGACAGAATAATAATTTGAAAATATTCATTCATTTAATTAATAGAAATGTATTAGAGTTATGTTGTATTTACGCTTCTTATAATATCCATCATTTATATATAGTAATAAAAAATTAAATTGTAATGAAAATCTGTGTGGAAATTTTGCAATACCATAAGCATTTTAACACAAATAAACTATTTTCTTAATACCAAAAGATAATATAAAAGTGCTCAATAATCATTTATTATATACACTTTATTATATGAAATTATTATATACACTTTATTTCTTTATAAACTAATGCATATTTTTATAACTTGAGAGCACAGTTTTGTATCAAAGTGAATAGTATCATAATGCTGGAATGTTATAATACAAAAAAATAAACAATAAGTGATTATTTCATATTTTTATAATATCTTGTGATGTTGGACAAATAAATAATTTTTGTTAAAGGAAAATTAATATACTTGGGTATGGTATTTAAAAATATACTAGTAGAGTAATTCAGTATTAATTTTAAATATATAAATGATCTTAACAAGAAAGTTATTTGTAAAGAAGTAACATACATCGTAATATAATTGATTTTAAAATATTTTTTTACTTAAAATCGATAAAATATCATTTAAAATATTTAATATTCTAAGATAACAAAATAAAGCTATATGAAATAATTTATTTAAATATTATAAACAGTAACAAAACATAGACAAAAACGAGTTTTTTAGTTAAATTTTCGTAAAAATTAGAATTGTCTTTGTTTACTTACGAGTCCATTGTCTCGTTTATTGCCCATCTAGACATTTGCTTTCAACTCACGTAACTAACTTATCTCTATAACTAGTTTCAACACTTGTATTCTCTTTAGATAGTTTTCTTGATAAACTGATTTAAACTATTTTTGCTGTCTTTTTTTGCTTTAATTTGACGTTTTTGTTTATTCTTAACACGTAAAATATTAAATTGTGTTTTAAAATTTCGTAATTTTATATAAAATTACAAACTTTCAACAAACATGAATTTTTGTTATTTATTTATGTATACAAGGGTCGTTTGATAAGTATGGTATATTTATTTATTGTTTAATTTAATTAATTAATTTAATTAAATTTTTCAATTTAGTTTTTCTTACTTTTTTACGATAATTATCAAACAACCCTTGTAAAATTTATTATATTAATAGTTTAGAAAGAACGCATGTTGCTTTACACTTTTAAATTTAATGATAATTTTTTAGAGAATAACTTTTTATGTATTTATCAAGTATTAAATAAAAAATATTTTTATCTATTTCATGTCAAATTTTATTTAGAAATAAAATATTATTTTTTTTAGAAATTTTTATAATATTAGTTCATTAATCTTAATCCTATCAACAATTATTATTCTAAATTTTAAATATTAACATTTTACGTACATGTTTATTTAATTTCTTAATAGTAGACTAAGATAATTATGTTTTTATTATACTATTCTGTGTTGTTATAGAAAAGTTATTTTAAAAGGTAGTTTCACATTGTGTGATATTCAATAAAAATTGAAGATTATTTAACTAAAAAAAATATTTTTTATATTTTAAGCTCATTTATTTTTGTTATATATAACTTTGATACCACTTTTAATCCGAAAATTTCCATGCTGCTTTTTCAACTAATTCTGTAACTCTATCAATGACAGTTTGTTTATGTAATGAAATTATTTTGTAGTTTCTAGATTAAATGAGATTTTCATTGCTTTTTGTAAGAGCCTAACAATTTATCCTCTTTCAAAGTTTGTTATTATTCATTTTACTACACTAGACACAAAATTAGTTAATATTTTTCATAATAAACTAAGAAATTAGTTATCAAAATCAATATTAAAAAACGCATACTGTTTTTCTCTAATATTAACAATTTTTTTTTTATTACAAAATTGCCTAATGTTTCATTTACTTTGATTATAACCTTTTTTAAATATAGTCTATATATTTTAAAATGTAAATTATGGAATATTTACTATGAATTTTAATGGGATCCTAACTTAAAAATTAAATTGTTTATTTCATAAATATTTTCAATTAATTTAATTTCTATAATCCTTATATTTTTAAAATATACAAAATACACAAAAAAATGAAAAAATACATGTATATCAATTTTTTATATTGTATTATTTTTAATAATTTATTTATTACACATACATACACACACACACACACACACACACACATATATATATATATATATATATATATATATTTAGTATTTTTATTCAAAAAATATTTTTAATACATAAATGTTATCATTTAAACGACACAAACCACCAATTACTCTTAGAGATTGCCTATAATCTCATTGGTTCTACTAAATAGCGTTCAAATGAGACATTCCAGTAGTAAATAGCTACAATTTTCGACATAAATCGAAAGTCCATTAAGATACACGTAAGGTGATAATGGTTGCACGGAATTACTTGTCCGCTAATGCACCATAAACATTGTGGTTATGTCATGTGTCTCGTCGACCACGCCTAGTGTATTGGAAACAGGAAACAGTGATGGAGTAAAAATGGCTTTTGAAATAAATGATTTTTGTTGAACTATATATGTTATCGCAAATATTCTCAACTCAGTATTAGTTTTATAGTTTATTTACTTTTAAAAGTTAAACAATTGTTTATACGTATTTTAAACATATATATATATATATATATATATATATATATATATATATATATATATATATTTACTTGTATATAAGTGCACTAGCAGATAAAATTGTAAATTAAATAATATTTATAGGAATCGAAAGGAAAGTTTAATTTAGAATTGTTTTTTTATTTAATGATAACTAACAAAATATTAGTATTTTATTAAAAAATATTACTTTATTCAGTTAATAAATAGAAAAATTTAAATTAAAAATATTATCTTATGTTACTTATACATTTAAATAATTAAAGTAAAAAATTCAATTTCATTTAAAAAAAATATTATCCATTTTTAGTTGTTTGGTTTAATTATTATTTGGTACTAATTTTTTATTAAACAGACCAGTTTTTCAATTACTTCCAAGTAATTGTTTACTGATATTTTATTTTAAATGACGTGGGGTATTGCATTACATGTTTAATAAATTTTCTAATTATTTGATTATATTTATATCTGTAGATTTAAGTGGCATTTTTTCATTTAAATTTGGTGTTATAAAAACTGAAAACTACGATATAAATAGTCTGCTTTATACTACTAACTTGTGGAGTCAGTTTTTCATAATTTTTTAAAATTGCTTTTAAGGAATCAATCTAAGAAGTACTCTTGTCAATTTTCTCATCCACAAAATGATCCAAATGAGACTGAAGGATTTAGTCATACATTTACTTATTTGTTATCTTTTACTATTCTTTACTTGCCTTCTATCTTAATTAGGCCATTCAATATAAATATATTTTTTTACCTTTAACGATTATTATACAAACCTCACGCTACAATTATATTATCATATGTTTTACTGTCCTTTAAATACTTTTTTTGTTGAATTGGATATTTTTTTTACAAAATTCAGTTATCTGATAAGTCAGCATTAAGTTACTTTTATTTAAATAACGCCTTTTTCTACAAATTTTTCTCGAATTTTGTTTTTGTTATTATATAAACATTTTTTCATAACCATAATACCTTCATAAAATGAAGTCAGATTAAATTGCTTCATCGGAATTAAGAAAACATTGCTATTTTTATGTATCTCTAGAATAATTTTTATTTTTTTAGAAATAATTATTTGATACAGTCTCTTTTGAAACTATGGCAAAAATTCCTTTCACCAAATGAATTACAACCCCCAACACCGTAATATATTTTAAAATGTTCAATAATCATTTATTATTTATTCTGTTGTTTATAACAACAATAGGCTAATGCTCATTTCGATGACGATGCCATCGTCGTCAAAGCCATTTGTAATAAAATCTGATTTTATAACAAATGGCTTTGACGATGATGACATCTCTATCGAAATGTTTATTAGCCTATTGTTGTTAGAAACACCAAAACGAACAACTAGTGATTAATTTGAACACTTTAAAACATCTTGTGGCGTTGGAAGTGATAATTATTTGAATAAATATTAAGATTTTTAAAATCTAATTACAATAAAATGTTTTAAAACTTATCCAGATTCGTAAACATAAAATTCAATATAATTTAATTATATTTACTTAATTAATTACATAATTACTTATGTAATTAATATGTACATATTGTACATAATTTAATAAATATCAATCTTTAGTAAAAGAATTAGAATTTGTATCGTGTTAATTTTATTACTTTAATAATATGGATTTAAATTCATGTGTCCTATCTACATAGCTTCAGAAAAAATAGTTTTTTTATACAAATGAAATGAAATAAATTTTAGTTTGTTGGAAGTTTTAACGTTGTGCAAGTATATAGTACAACTCCCATTCTCTTAAAACAATAAAGTACGAGCTACCTCCATGTCTAGCTAAAGTCCATTATGGTAAACGTGACCCGTCCATAATATTATCTCCCGTCTAAGTATTCTACAACAATGTATTTGGTTGCATTTGCATATATGTACGTAAATGTGACTATTTATTTTATTATACTGTTATTGAACTTTGTACTAATTAAGTAATACATTTAGTTAATATACATTAGTGTTCCTTATATACTAATAACTTAGTAAATTTATCACGAAATCAATACTTTCTGAATCTTAAACGGAAAACTATTTGAACAATGTTCTAATTCTGTTTGATACTAGATTCCCTGATTCAAGTAGTTTTTAAATAGATTTTAATAAATCATAACTACATTAATATAATCGTCTTTATACAATATTATTCTAATATAATTTCTAAAATATTTTAAAGAGTCATTGCGATGAACGTATAAAAAATGAAATAGAAATTTGTTGAAAACAAATATGCAAATTCATGCAATTTATAATAAATATATATAGTATTTTAACAAAATTATAAAAAAAGCTATGGTTTATTTAAATTAGAAGAAATATTCATCTAACGGCAGATTTAAAAAACCTTTATTTGATTTTAATCAATTTTCATCGAAAACTTTGAGTTTAGAATATATTTATTGTAATTTTGTGAACTATTTTAAATTTAATATAATTTATGAAATATTATAGTAAAAATATATCACTGATGGACAAAAGAAATTATCGATTAGAAACCTTGATCTATATAAAAAGGTGCAAGGAAAGACCCATAAATAGTTGGGACAGAGATATAAGAAAATTCGTCAAAATGGACTAGAAGAGAAAGGCATTAGATCGATCTAAATAAAAAAATAGGAAAGTTTCTCATCTAGCAGCGAATAAAAAAAGCTGATGATTATATATATATATATATATATATATATATATATATATATATATATATATATGTATAAACAGACATTTTTTTGATATTTTTACGACGAATATTAGAAAAGCATGACTCAAGAGATAATCGTCTAATCTTTATTGAAAACATAGCAGATGTATTTCTAGAAGACATCGTTTTTTATGACGTTACGACTCAGATCATAAATATGCACGTGTGTGTGCTATGAATTATATATTTGCATTATTTTTTCTCTTTTGTGGTTAACGAAATCCATTTTGATCCAGCTTATTCAGATAAAAAATGAATGTGTTTCGATTGAATGAAAATTTTATGAATACGCAATATATTCTCTTTTAATTCGTCGAAAAAAATGAAATAAACTCATTTTTTATGTTAAAGAATATAATTTGTCTTACATATACATAAACTCGTATTCTAATGCTTGTATATGTATGTGATTGAATATGTACACTGTATAATTAAAAATAATTATACAATTACTCTAAATTTAATGAAATTAATATTTAATTTTTTTTAAAAAAATACAATTATTATTGATATAAATTGTTTTCGAAATTACTTTTTTATTTCAGATTTGTTTCAGTTTATATATATATATATATATATATATATATATATATACCTATTTCATGTAGATAACAATATCTTTAAACTAATTCTATTTCAATACATTAAAACTTACTGATAGCAAAAAATTAAAAAAAATATTTGATTCATATTTATTGTATTTAATCACAATTACACAGAAATGAGAAGTTGTATTTTTTAGATTTTTAAGCCGGAGATATAGATTTTAAAAATTATGTCTGAACTCTTTAAACCAATTTTTTAACAAAAGTTATAAATAAAAAATATAAGAAACAAGAAATTAATTTAAAAATAATATTCGCAATTAGATTTTTATATAAATATTGAAAACAATTAAAATAAGAATAATCTGTTTCATTAAATGATAGATAAATTGAAACTCGAATTTCTTTCTCATACTATAGAGACTTTTTTTCTGCTTCAAATATGTAATTAATTGCCATTTATTTTTATAACTTAAATACTAGTAAATCAAACATTAATTTTTAAACACCATTTTTATACAACTAAAATAATTTGATTTTTCAGAATATACAAAAATTTTACTTAAAGTCTTATTATATTATATTATGAAAAAAAATTCGTTACATTTGTTATAAGGTAATTTTGAAAGTATATAAAAGTACAATACAAAATAATTGATCAATACTAAAAATAGTTCAGTAAAATATATTTATTTCAATATGTTTACTTGATGAACAATATTAATTTCATATTTAATTATTTATAGGTAATAATTACCATTTTTAATATTTTGATTTTTCTATAATTACTTGAAGTTGTCATTAGTTAATAATCATTTTTATTATTTAGTAATAAAAATATCTTGATTTCATTATAATTATACCTATTTATCTTTAGTATATAAAAAATATTTTTTATTGCATTGTAAATTTTATTATCATAAAAAATTAAATTATATAAGCTGATCCCAATATAGATATAATTCATTAATAACGCATATTAAAGAATAATGACGTTAGAAAAAAAACACTTCTAAACCCTCATTATTATTTTTTTATACAAAAGTATATTCAAAACGTGTGAGAGGATTATTATTTTCATCCAAAATAAATCTACTCCCAGAGGATTATTGTTCACTTCATTTACACCCACTTTTCGGACTATATCACCTATACAATTCCAGACCATATGTATATCATAGCAAGTAGTTAGGGTTAGGAGGATATGTATGATGGAGTAAAAGTTAACAGTTATGACGTCAAAATGTCATGCGATGATAATGTTTGAGGCAGCGACAGAGCATGAAATGTGCATTTATTTTGACATGCGATACTTTTTTAACAATTATCACTGTCAAAAGTGAAAATATTTTCAGCCATCTGTTAACCTTTGAAAATTAAATTTTAATTGGGTATTAATTAATATTTTTTGACGGTGATTTATTTAATGCACATATTTTCATTTCAGTATAATTACTGTTATAGATAACAATAGTTGGAAAAATATTGTTTCCTGTACATAATAAAGGCATTTATATTTGCATAAATACTTTTATTCATATATACATTTACACATATACACGAACGTACACACGCATACATACATACATACATACATATATATATATATATATATATATATATATATATATATATGAAATAAATCAATTTGTGGCAAATTGATATTTCATAAACCGAAAGGATTATAAATATATATGTGAACAATATTTAATTATAAATAATTACTGCTTATGGAAATAATAAAAAAGTATTTTTAAAACAGTAATAACAAATTCGTAATTAATTGTAAATAGAATTGACACTTCAATATTGCTTTTCAATTCAAATATTATTTTATGACCCAGTGATCTGTTGATAACGGTATAACCATCGAAACGCATATAAGTAAATAAAGAAAACATCAAAATTCACATTATTCATTGTTTTATAATATATACATACTCATTACATAACTATACATTTTTATTGATGATATTTAAACGTATACATTATATTGTTCCTTTTATAAAAATATTATCCTTTAAATGATTTTTTTAAAAATGGTTTCATATACATATTTTTTTCTTCATGATACAATTAAGATGATGACATAATTAAATAAATACATATTAAAGAATAAAGTAAATAATAAATAATTTCTAAAAACTTCTCTAAAATCTAGTATAATTGTAATGAAAGAATTATTTGTGTAATAATCTATAAATAAAAATAACTCTTAATTTTTTCATTATGATAATACTTCAAAAAATTTAATTTATATGCTCGAGATATATTTAAAAAATTATATTAGTAATAACTAAGAAAAATAATTTGTATGAAATAGATTATGAATTATTTCTATATCATAATATTCAAATAAAAATATGTTGTCTACGGATGAGAAATTATTTAATTACGCGTTGAATAAAAATTGTAGTTATTTTAATCATTAGTAATATTAATATCCGAATAGAAATATGAAATGAATAAAAATGCTTTGAAAAATGATGAAAGTATAGTTTTTCAATTAAAATTTTAAAATTAGATTTGAAATTCAAATTACTTTTATAGTAAAATAGCAATAAAATAAATAATAGTCAATATTTTGTATATTATCACAAATAAAAATATAAAACTGTAGAATTTAATTCAAAAGTATGATATATACTTCAAAAAAAATATTGGTATAGCATATTTACTGTTTGTAGTTAAATATTTTTAAAATAACGAAATCTATTTCATATTTTCTCTCATCACAATTAATACAATTAGTTTTGTGTTCGAACATATTGTGTTCATATACATTCAGTGATGATGGATAATAACAAAATATTATTCATATGTCAAAATGATTATTCAAATGATGTTGATTTTCACAACTAGTATTATATGAATAAATGAAAATTATTATCGTATTAGTGGATTATTTCAAATAAATTTAATTAATCCGTTTGTATAATTGATAAGAAATTGTTTATTATATGAAATAATTACAATATTAATTTTATACATTTTAACATATTGAAAAATGTATACTATTCTTTCTAATATGTGTTTAAATAAATAATAAATTATTAAAAAAATTGTGCAATTAATAATATAAATAAAATCAAAATAAAATTTATTTAATTTATATAATTTGACCTCAAATTATTTGATCGATAATCAACATTTGATTAAAATTGAAAATAATTATTGACATAGAAAAACATTTTGTTTATGATTAAAATTTTATATTTATATTTAGTAGACTCCTATTTAATACTGTACTCATATAATACGAATTTTTATAATGTAATGAAAAGTTGTTATAATTCTTGTATAACAATAGCTGATATAGTGGATAAATTTCAAATTTTTATATTACAATATAATTAGATTTGCAGCATGAAATATTTATATTTTTAAAATATCTATTTTTTATTATTTCTGAATAATTCATATATAATCTATGCAAGTTATATAATACGGATTTATTAAATATATGAGTCTATTGTGTGTGTGTATTATATATATATATATATATATATATATATATATATATATATATATATATATATATATATATATATATATTATATATATTATATATATTATATATATATATATATATATATATATATATATATATTATATATATATATATATATATATATATATATATATATATATATATATATATATATATATATATATATATATATATATATATATATATATATATATATATATATATATATATATATATATATATATATATATATATATATATATATATATATATATATATATATATATATATATATATATATATATATATATATATATATATATATATATATATTATATATATATATATATATATATATATATATATATATATATATATATTATATATATATATATATATATATATATATATATATATATATATATATATATATATATATATATATATATATATATATATGTAAATATTTATGTATGTTTGTGTATATTTTTATAAAAAAAAACTTATAATAATATTAATTGGCATTTTTGAAAATTAGAAAATAATACTTAACAACTCAAATAAATTAATTCATTTTTAAGCGAAAAATATTATGTAAAACTGAATTATTATATGAAACCAAAAAGAAGATATCAGTAGTTGGTTTTAATTGATAAAAAAAGAAGAGAAAATGCTATTGGCTAAATTGAGAATACTTAAACATATTTCCCTTAATTACAATACATCTTAATTCTGTAATAAAAAATATATTAGCAGTTGTATTTTTGAATTACATTGAATACATTAAGAAAATTAATTAAATTTTATCGAATAATTTAGAATTATTAGTTACAAAATATAATTGTGTTTAGATTATAAATTTTAATTTAAAACATATTTGATTTTTTTGCTTTCAACATATTTAAATGTAAATAATATAATGTAATAATTTTATATAATTAAAGTTCATAATTATTTTCCTTTTTTGGATTTTTGTCGATTAAATTTAATAATAAAATAGTAAAAAAATATATTTTGTAAAAATATAAATCCATTTTTAATTACTCTATGTTACAACCAATGTACTATTTCAATAAATAATATCTATTCATAAACTGTTTTTCATAATACTGAGAAAAGGGAAAATGGGTCTGTCGTTATCCTGAGATACTAAACCATTGTTGAAGAACCATTTATAAATTAACACCCAAGGGTATGCAATTAATTGCAGAGAAGGGATACAAGTCGTATATAAATTATATGCTAGAATAGGAAATTAAAAAAATGTTACTCATGTTCTTAAACAAATAGTCATTAATTTTCTATACTATTTCTTGTTATTGCAATTTTATTTACAAAATTTTTAAAAAAATGTAATTTAGCTTCAGTGTGAATAAGGTGAAAAATAGTAAGTACGAGACACTTTTTAAATTATTGTAATGTTGACAATTAGATTATATATTTATGTCATTTTTTTATTTAAAAATTAAAAAAATATTACTTTTATATGTATTAAAAAAAACTTTTAGAAATTTATCTATAACATCCTAATAATAAAAACAATAAAATCTTGACTAAATAAATATTCAAATGCTAATGGAAAATTTAACACAAAATATTTTTTAAAAAATATTGACAAATATAAAAATACTGAACAATTAGAAATATAACGTTTTCCAATAAACGCTTAAGAAGTTTATATGGAAATAAAACAAAAAGTATTAAATTATTTATTATTTTTTATTTTTAAGCATTTTCTATGGCATTAATGATGAAATAAAATTGCACTTATATGACTACCACGACTTCACATGACATAGTGTATTCGTTTAGTCTAATTTTAGTCACTCTTTCATATAATTGTCGTTCAATTTCATGAACTACACGTTCAATGTTTATTTTCAATGTTTCTGTTGTTTTTGATTTATCAGAATAAACTAATGATTTCACATAACTCTACAGAAAATAATTCAATGGAGCTGGATCACATGATGGGTCCATTTCGTGAAATAATGGACTCATTGACTTTTGTTTCAATAAGTCAATTGAAGTTTTTACAATTTTTAAGTATTAAACGTTTTATGATAATTTGCCAAACTATACTGAGTTGAAATGCCAAAATGAGTTTGAAAAAAAATTCAAACACGGCTACCACTAGCTGTTGAAGTCCTGAAATTCTTATTTGAGAATTTTATATAATAATATTTCTAATTATTAAAAAAATCTATTAAGTTATACCTGATAATAATGAAAACAATAAGAATTATAATGAATTACTTTGTTTATAGTATAAAAATATATGCGAATAAAACTTTGACGTGTATTTATTTATAATTTTTCTCGGATTTTGCTTGTAACGTTTTTATACATGTAGAATAAAATTTAACTTGCATTAAAAAAAGGTTTTAAAGAACTAAAAGCATATGTACGATAGGTGTATAAAAGAGATTACAATATATATTAAGATTAGGTTTTGAGATACTGTTTTTTAACATTGATGCAACAAGATACCTTTGGTGAACTTTCGTGAAAATATCATAAAATAATAAATTTATTCTAAATATATATGTTTTTATATATGGAATATAGAAAATGTAAAAACTGATGTTCGAGTTTTATGATTTCAACTATATACATTAAACTATATAGAAAAGAAACCTATATAACCTATAAAAACGTATGAAATCTAAACATGTATATTTGTGTTATCTATGTTGAACATTGAAATATATATATGTACTTTTCTTACTTTTGTTACGTGAAAAAAGTAAAAGTATTTTTTCGATGTACAAACAGTATTTGTAAAGAGATATCAGACGAAGTATATTTTTTGAAAGGTAAAAATAAAATATAGAAAAACGAACAAAAATATGTAAAATTAATACATCATATTTTTTAAAAAAGGTTTAATTATAAAAAGTATAAATTGATTGAGGAAAATTTTTAAATATAAATGACATAAACCAAAGGAAGATAAAAAATTGATTTTTTATAAAAAAAATATAGTACTATCCTTGCATTTTTTTTTATTTTATAATATTGTCTACATTTGAATTTTAAAAAATAAAATATATATATATTTGCTTTGAAAAACATTATTTATATTTTGAAAAAATCAAACATATAATTGATTATCGATTTTTTGAGTTAATTTTTAAAGATTATTAACAATATTTATTTATTACAATTTATAGTTAAAAGTAAACAAAAAAAGTAAGTTTGATATTATTTATTTACAAACATTAATTAAAAAGTATGTTTTTTTAAAATTCATTCAAATTAATTATTATTATATTTTTCAAAAAAAATTATATATACATTATGTATGTAATGAATAATAATATAAATTATATTATTGAAAAATCGTTTAATAATTTAAATCAAAGAAAATAAACATTTGAATAAAAAGTACTGACATTTTATGAGAATATAATAATATTTTTTTTATTGTCTATTACAGACTCACTGTTTCTATATTCATTTACAGTAAATTTTTTTTTCAGAATATGTCAGATAATTAAATATTATGTTTTTGAAAAATATATAATTATTAAAGATGGAAGATTACTTTTATTGTGTAAAATACAGAATCATTTATTGTGTTCATGTACTTCTGTATTATATATATATATATATATATATATATATATATATATATATATATATATATATATATATATATAGAAAAAACCATGAATAGATGGGACAGAGATATAAGAAAATTCGTTGGAGTGAACTGAAAGAGAAAAGCATTGGATCGGTCGAAGTGGAAGGTTTTAGGGGAGGCCTTCATTCAGCAGTGTATTAAGAGGGACTTCCGATAATGATCATGATGATATATATATATATATATATATATATATATATATATATATAATTATTCTTTCTTGCTAAATGATTGCTATGATTAACGTTTGAATGTAGATAATTCTATTTTATGTATTAATTACTTTTTAAACTCTTACAAAATCTTACACAAAATAAGAGTAATAAAGAACTAAAATTGAATTTATATTAGACAACTAAAATATTTGAAAATAAAAATTTTGTTTAACACACCAATCAATCATTTAACTCCATAACATAAGATTTTATAAAAATATTCGTTGATTAAATAGAATTCACATTATTCGCTAATGCGCTTTTCTATAATCGTACCATTATCATTAAAACTTTATATTATTATGTAAATCTGTTAATTTGTACAGTAAATAAAAACAAACTGTTCATTTTATTTTATTCATATAATTTCATTTTCTGATTTACATTTCAATAGATATGTTATTAACTCCTAAATACTTCACTATAAAATATTTTTAATGTTTTCTCCCTAACACTTTTAAAATATCAATTATAAATTTATAATTCAGTTCTATGATGGTAATAGAATGGTAATAAAAGTGCCCATTAGCAAACAAAAAGAGTTATAAGTAACTATTTAATACTTTTATAAAAGCATGAGATGTGAAATTAAATGACTCATTTGAATAAAAATATAATTTTTATTTTTAATTTGTTTAATTGCATGGTTATTGTTTTTTATTTTTCATTTGTAGATTTTCATTATTCTATATTTGTTATTAATATAATTTATATCAATGTTCATTCATCTATGTATCAAATAAAAAATCACTTTTATTATATTTTATACAATTTATATGTTATTTATATTTAACTTTAATTTTCCTATCTGTTCATTGAATATTTTTTTCATGTTGTAAATATTAATTTACTTCATTTAAATATATATATATTAATTTTCATTGAGATTGTTTTCAATTTATCACTTATTTTATATTTAAGTTGATTAGTATTTAATATAAGAAAGTTGATTATATAAAATAAGAATAAATAAAAATCCATTTAACATATTATTGTATAAAATTCATGTTTTGTTTTTTTTAAAAAAAGATTGTTTAAAAGTTTCAAATTTTAATTAAATTATACAGTTATTATGAAAATATTATACTTAATAAAATTTTATTTTAATGATTTCCATTAGTTCGTTGAAGTTAAATACTGTAATAATATATATCTTGATATGATTATTTTCAATTTTTTTGTATTGTTTAAAATTTCACAAAATTTATAGTGTGAATTAATATTAATAATGTGTAAAATTTTTACAAATGTTTAAAACTATCAAAATGACAATAATTAATTATTTTATTAATAAAATAACTTAGCGATTTATTATTAGGAAATTTTCAATTTGGATAAATAAAATATTGGTTTACTGTCAGAACATAGAAATTATTAACGTTAATAAAAACTAATATTTTTATTTTATTAGTATTTAAAAATTATATTTGTTGATTCAGATACATCTTTATTTTCAAAAAGTTATAAAAATGAACAAATAAATAATAAAAATTAATAATTTTTGTTATATTATTATTCTAAAAATATTTTTATTTTATAAGAGTGAAATGTTTTTGTATTTTTTTAAGGATATATAATTTAATTTATTTATTTTGCAATTATTATTTTTATTTTAACTTAATAAACTTAATTATTTAACAGTAATTTATTCTTATGTCTTCTTAACAAATGAAAAGATGTAATATTTTCATTGCTATTTCGCATGATATCAATTAAAGTATCATTAAGTTCACGAATACAATTTTGCATTTGATTAATATGTTAGAAATGTATTTTGACATATATAGACCATTCCAACTGCCTATATATCCAGTTCTAATGGTGACATAACTTTTGCTATTATTGCATTGCAGAAGTCTCTACGAACGCAGACTGTGTGTGGTCCAATAACAGATAATAATGCTCTGGTATTGGATTTTATGGAGCCATTTATGCGTTTTATATTTAGATATAGACGACCGTGACTATTCTCGCATGAATATTGGATTTCAATATTGTGAAATTTGAAAACACTACATTTTTCGTTTTATGAATATTTAATATGTCTGTTACGACTTTTTTGGTACATTTAAATTGCTTGTTACGATTCAATGATAAATAAAGCGAATATTTGTTTTTATAACTATATAAATAAAAAAGTATAATACTCACTTTGTTATAAAAATAAATGTATTTGCATTATATGATAATATTTTAATATCACATTTTAATTAAAATTCATTTATAAAAACATCATATTAATGTATATATATATATATATATATATATATATATATATATATATATATAAAGGGGGGAATTAACTAAATTGTAGATATTTTTAATTTTATAACTTCATAAATTTAATGTATTTGTGTTGTATAAATAAAATAATTCAAATTCATTACCTTTGAATTTGTAAATGTTATGTATGTAAATAAATTGAAATATGTTATAGCGAATAATTAATGAAATATAATTTATATATAATGAAATTGATGTTGTAATAAATTTCATTTTTAAAAACACGCTAAAATTTTCCAATATAAATAATGTAAAGTTTTGTAATTAAAATTAAACAAAAATTTAAAATTAAATTATATCTAAATGCTAATACGTTACTCGTTTTTCTTATAAAAAAAGAAGTAGAATGAGATGTAATTACTTTATGCAAAATCAACATTTAAAGATGAAAATTAGATTATCATATATAACTTTACTTAACCAAAATTAAAACACATTCGTAATTATGATGTTAGATTGAAGAAAATGATAATGATTTTTATTTTTAAACTTAATATATTATAATTATTAAGATGTTTTTCTGTGTTTTTTTTGAACAAAAATCATTTTATATATGAAATATTGCTTTTAAAAATTATAACACAATTGATTTGAGTTAAATAACAAAGAATAAGTACACATTTTTTAAATAATGTAGGTAGCTCCAATATATATATATATATATATATATATATATATATATATATATATATATATATATATATATATATATATATATATATATATATATATATACATATATAGGGTATGAAAATAATAATGAAAATACTATTGAGACCTACATCATTTATATAAAAAGTAATATTATATATTTCGTAGAAATGTTTTTACTTTTATAAAATCTTTTCACGTTAGTTTAAGTGGTATAGCACTTAAAAGTAAATTACTTTCAGTGTAAAATGAATAGGTCTCCCAGTATTTGTTAAGTATAAATCAAAATATACTGTTTAACTTTCTTTGGAAAATAAAATCACATTTCTAATTAAGCTGTTTAATACATTTTTCTGCTTTATTTATTTCTTTTATTAATAATATTTATAGTAATTAGTATATAATAAATGTAGCAATAATATTAATATACTCTCTAGTCGTATTAATTTAATGGCATTACAATTGATAAATAATTTACTAATGAGCAATTTTCACTGTTATCTACAATATTTGATGTACTTCTACTAAACAAATACTAATACTCTAAGATGAAAGATAGTTTTTATTACCGTTTTTTTTAAATAATTTTGGTTTAATATATATATATATATATATAATATAAGTACAAAATATATTTTTAATAATTATATATATATTGTTACAGATTTAATGCAGTAAATACTTTTGAGTATTTACAACTGTAATTCAGCACAGATATCATCTTTATTTGAACAGTACATAAACAGGTAAGATAATGAATCTTTTTTATATTGATTTAGTGGATTTTAACTTTTCAAGATGACTTTATTTACACACACACACATACACACACACAAATACACACATACACATACACACACACACACACACACACACATATATATATATATACCAATAGTAAACAAGTAATATAAAATTTGTATGAAATATTTGACAATAACTTTAATCTTCAAGTAATAGCTTAAATAAAATTCGAATTGATGTAGTTTTTCGTTTTCAATTGGAAATCAATTCACATTTTATTTCAATTAAGACATTATAATGGATTAGATAATAAATTTTTAACAAAATTACATACTATTTATAAATATAAAACACATTTAATTTAAAATTATTAAAAATTTTAAAAGATAAAATAATGCAAAATATATTAAAAAAATAAATTCAACTCAAATTTATTCATTAAATTAAATATTTATATATAATTTTTAACCTCATTTCAAAATAGTTGTTTTCTGATTTGAATTCATAATTACATTCCGGTATCCTATTCGTCATAAATATATTCCTTTTATTCTGTATTATTAATACAAAACAAAATTCTTCACGGCACAGTTCAGTAGCAGAAAAGTATAACAATATTTCTTTGACAGTTCAGGGCACCATTTTACAAGTAATTTTCTCAATATGTACTTCGTTCTACTTACAGTAAAAAAGTCATTCTGACGCAGTACAGTATCGTGTTCTCACACCGCAACATGAGCTGTAGACAAATGGTTGCGGTGCACAAGCCTCCTTGTATTACCACATACACAATTCAGTACGGTCTCAGTGCTCTAGGATGCCTTACAGACTCCTTAGGGACGACGAAAACTTAAAGAATGTTATTTTGTCTTCAGATATTTGCCGTGCACAGAAAAATTCAGTTATATGCCGATTGCTGCATTTTTTCTTTTACCGAAATGAATATAAATAGGTGTTTTTTTATACAATGCATTATTACCTAAATAATATTTTTTAGATTAGTTTGTCGATATTAATTACTAATATTTTTCATTTTACTTATTTTTTCTTTAAATTTTTCTTTAATTTGTTTAAAAATTAGAATCATCAAAATTAATTTTTTTCAGTATATATATATATATATATTGCAAGTATCTATTCAAATATATATATATATATATATATATATTTGCTGTATATATATATATATATATCACAACTAATATTATTTATCTCGAAGTATAAAAGTTTTAGAATATATCTTCATTCAGCAGTGGATAGAAAGAGGTTGTGCATGATGATGATAACATATCATCATTCACCTCTTTGTATCCATAGCAATGTGAAGACCTCCTCTAAAACTTTCCATTTCAAACATTTTTTAATTCTTTTCTTTGCAATTTTTATTGATTATTATCCATTTAAATTAACAAATTTTCTCACGACTATTCTATGACTATCTATTAATGTGTCTTTATTTGAATCTCTATATTTTTGGATTCCAAATAAATATTTTTTTTTGCTTATTATTCTTGTTTTTTCGTATGCATCTATACATGTTATATATATATATATATATATATATATATATATATATATATATATATATATATATATATATATATATATATATATATATATATATATATATATATATATATATATATATATATATATATATATATATATATATATATATATATATATATATATATATATATATATATATATATATATATATATATATATATATATATATATATATATATATATATATATATATATATATATATATATATATATATATATATATATATATATATATAGAGATATATATAGAGAGAGAGAGAGTTATGACATATTTAAAAAAAAATTAATAAATAAAGATTTTAAATATATAAAGAGATTTAATTTTTTAGGTAATATAAAAAAATAATTACTTATTAATTATTTTTTCATATTATCTTTATTAATTAATTTAGTTGTAAGTAATTGAGAATTATCATAATTTTTAATACTACTTTGAAAAAATTTTATAATATTGAGTTCTCTGTCAATAATGATATGTTAAAAAATAGTTTTATTCACAGATTTTCGATTATTAAGTTTCTAAAATTATAAAATAATTTTATCGAGTTCTGTACACCTCAATAATATTTAAATAATTCCTTTGATAATTTATTGTGAATGAATAACATTTTATGAACTATATTTAACTAATTAATACAAGCATTGAATTTGATTTTATAATAATATCGATAAGGATTCTCGATTATTTGTGACCCTTGTCATGATAATTATTATAACTCTTAAAAAAATATTTTTATAATTATTTTCATTCAATTAAACATATATATATATATATATATATATATATATATATATATATATATATATAATAGTATTTTTTTCTCCAGTATCTATACTTTGTTTAATAAAAAAAAATTCTATAGCATTAAAACAAATTTAATAAAAACGTTGCAGTATTTTTTTTAATACTTCTTACAACTTCGATTACAATTTAAACTCACATAATGACTTGTATATCCCAGTTTTTGTCTTGTTCTCTATTCAGTTTTCAATGAATTTTTATTTGAGATTTGTAATACTTTATTTTTCAGATTCTTGTGGAATTATTTAAGTAATTTAAATTCAATCTTTAGAAATAATATTACGCTATTATTTTTTTACATTTTAATTTTCTATATTATTTCCATAAAATAATAGTGCCAATAATAATAGAAATAAGTTGCATGTTAGATTATTAAATAAATAAAATATGTGTATTGTACACTTTCTTTGTATGAAAGTTATTGGGACAGTAAATAAACAAATAACAAAAAATAATCATAATTTCGTATTAATAATTTTCATTCAGCTCAAAAGATTACAAACGAAATAAATGATTTTAAAAAAATATTTCTTTTCAAAGCAAAATAATTAATCATATATGATTTCCATTATTTGAAACATAAATTCAAACAGTTTTATTCATAGTGTTGAACATTGTAATTAACTCTAAGAGTGCAATTCCAGAATATCTTATATCTTAGCTCCTTTATCTTCAAACCTACCAGTAATTGACTTCTTCCTATGGGAGTTTACTAAAGATCTTGTTTACTTACCACTATTTCCAACCCCACTGAATGCATTAACAAGGAGAATAAACCTTACATATATTGCATGTTTAAGGCAAGAAGTGACCGTCATATTTTCCTCAATATTCACAAGGAAACCAAATATCATTTTAATAACTATTAAATGACCAATGGTGTTTATATTAAACTTTATCTGAAATTATAAAAAAATTTCGTTTATTTTTTTGATAATACAAGTTTTGTATATATATATATATATATATATATATATATATATGTATGTATGTATGTATGTATGTATATATATATATACAAATCCCAAGAAAATATTCTTTAAAAATATTCAGATCTCTTGTACTCACTCGATATTTGGGAAAAAATATAATTTAAACTCACTAAATATTTTGTATGAAAACGAATAACTATATTTATTTAGTTCAATTTAAAAGAATATATATATATATATATATATATATATATATATATATATATATATATATATATATATATATATGAATATGTGTATTTAATTTCAGTTAGAAAAAAAACAATTTCTTTACAGGGGCTTATATTCTTCAAAATGTTATTATTTTAGAACATTGATGAAATAAAATTTAATAATAGTCTCTATTGGCTTGACAATGAGACTAATTTACTTTTTTACTAATGAATTATTCATCCTTATATCTCAAAATTTTATGAAGTTATATAATAATAATTTATTATTATTTTAATATTGTAGATTTATGTGGATTTTACTTTTAGTTTTAATGAATATTTCATTATATTTATGGCTTATTAGCAATTAAAATGAACAACAAATAATTATGTAATCCTTTTATAAAATTTTCTGATTTTCACTTTTATGAAAAAAAAATAATAATTTTGTTTTAGTATAAAGATAGTATAAATATAGAGATATTTATTTATATATGGTCATCCAAATATGATTGTATTGGTCATCCACCTAGATTTGTGTTTTATTAAAAAGAAACAAAATAAAGCACACACATGTTTTCCTATGTACCACCCTATTATACCCTATACACATGTTTTTTTAATAAAACACAAATCTAGGTGTCACATTTGGATGACCCTATATATGTACACCATTACCATGATCTTATATTTTAACAATTATTTTTGTATACAGTCGGGAGCTTCATGAAGTTTTTCAGTCCAGATCACTTTAAATTATTATAGAGAATTCATTTGTATTTCATAGAGTAATTTCGTGTCAATACTTATGATATGCATCTAATCCACGAGGAATCAATTTATTCATCTTTTTTTATCTTTTATCTTCTAAACTTAAATATTGATCAATTATAATTATAGTCGCCAATAAACGTAGTGAACGATTTATCACAATTGCATTTAGGCGAACATCAACTATTATTTTTAATTTAAAACTACTTAGAAAATTTAGGTTTTTCTGAGGACTCTATTTCAAGACATGTTTTTCTAACGTTGATTTTATAAATCAATCCTTACATTAAAATTAATAATGGTGCTTTTTTCGAATCTTCCAAGCTGTCTGTTGTATAATAGCAATCTCTTATATTGATTTATAAATTATTCCTCATTTCCTGTAATTAATTATAATCCAGTTAATAATTCTGAAATATAAAAATTGATAGCTTTCTTAAAAATACTGTTCCAAAATCAAGACTGTAAATCAATAGAGATAAATTTATGAATAACCACTTGAACACATTTTTCCTTGAAGAGAAGAATTTTGACAATATTTAAAATCGATAGTTTCATATGGAACGACCAAATATATATATATATATATATATATATATATATATATATATATATATATATATATATACTATGTGTGTGTGTTTGTGTATGTGTATATGTGTGTGCATGTATGAGTAATATTAACATATAAATACACGCATTTACGTGAATATAAATTTTGCATATATTTAAAAATGATTCCAAACGAATTTAAAACCACATCCTCTTAAAGTTCTCACCATCCATTTCGCATTGTCAGTTATATAGGCTGAGCACTTGTATAACTCGGTCTCTGCTGTCATGTCGTTCTGTGTCACGAAAAGGACGCTCCTATTCCACAGCATACGATGCCTAACAATAACCGCAAGCGGACTCATTTCATCGCTTTTGTCTAAATTGTCACGTGTAGTCGCATGATATATGTTATTATATTCAAACCGCATACGGACATGGATTTCATATCATACTGAAATATATGATATTTATTCGAAAAAAGAGTTTATCCACACGAATGTATAGTTATATTTCTAATAAAACACGCATTACGTTAATGCTTTTCATTTAAAATTATTGAATTTAATTAATTTAAAAGCATTCTTTATACGATATAAGGTTTTTACATGAAATATAACAGTAATTATCGTCAGATTGTTTACATCATTAAAATATAAATACTTCAAAATAAATTCTCAAATATGTGTAGAGAACATGTGTTTATTTTTATCAATGGAAAGTAATTTATATTCATGTTAAATCACAAAACCATACAAATTATGTGATTATTTTTTCTGTAAAAAGAATAAGAATAATGAAAAATTCCAAATTTATATTACATTTATTGATTTTCATTATTTATATATAAATTGAATTGTTTTATTTACCTATATTTTTTAAGTTACCAAATATTTGTATTAATTTCAAATTAAAAATTTTTATATTTTTTGTCAAAAATTTAAAATTTAAATTTTCAAAATCATTGTTAAAAGTAAAAATAACTTTCATATTTTCCTTAAATGCAGTCTATTATTAATTTGTACTATTTCTTTTATTGGTATTAAATTTGGAAGTGATATTTTTAAATGATAATAAACTAATAATAAACTATAACTATTTCATTAATTAAATAGTATAGAACTATTTTTTAATGTGTGTTCTCTCGTGTGAGTCGCATACGCTTCGTGTTTAACTTTACATTCAGATTGTTTGATATTTTCGCTACTACATGTAATATTATTATACAATATTAAGCTTGTAAATGAATTTGATGCTTTTTTACAAAATTTATTTATACAAAAAATTAAACAAATTGAAATGTGTTGTTCATCATTTTCTATACACTTCTGACAATTTTCAACTAATTAAAATAATTCATTTTTACACCTTTCATGATTTTTAAGAAGGAAGGAATTAAGTCTAATAAGAAATAAGTTGACTATACTAAAATAGATTAAAAATGGCACTTCGTAGTTATGTATATGTTTTTTATAATCTTTGTGAAGTAATAACGAATATTTTTCTATAGCAATATCATTTTTTGTGTTTCCTTGCTGATTTATACACTTTGCGCTACATTTTTTCATTTAAATTAATGAGGTATTGGTTGTAACAACTTATTGTTCAATGATCAACTATTTCACCTGGTTTTCAAAATTCGTAGTACAAAATGTTCTCCATATTCCATTGTTTTCTGTTCTGTTGTTAATATTAATACCTGTTTCAGCAGAACTTATGATTTCTATCATTTGGGATGAACATAGATGATATATCCTGTAGATATTTGATGCAAAAATTATTTTCTTTGCACTTATAATACAAGAACATGGTTATATCATAACGTTTTTCTTTAATTTGGTTGTTAGGAATAAACTGTATATATCTTTCTTTATTTTATACTTTTCCAAATTTAAACAAAAATCAATTACTTTACAGATTACATTAAATGGCTCAGTTATCTTTTCTGGATTTGTGTTTGATTCATATCCAACATTTTTATCCAGTAAATACTGCAATTACTAATTTTTAAAATTCTTTGCATGGTGGACACTCGTTACTCAACTTGAAGTTTTTTTCTCCAAATCGTTGATGCCATTTTTGCAGATCTTATGGATTGTAGCATTTTCACCAAGAGCTGAACGAATGATTTGGCTGCTTTAGCATTATTTTTTAAAATTCAAGCTTTATACATTAGAATTTAAATTATTCCACTCTACTGTTTTTACCTATATATTTTCTAATACCTACTTTATTAGTCATTTTGGTAATTTATAGTTTAAAAATTATATGATAATATATATATTGAATAATTGAAAGGTTTAATTCAATTAAATCCATTCTGTTTCTTTGATTTAATTTATTTATATAGGATGTTATATTAAATTATCTTTCTATTTTTAAAAGAATGGTTCTTCACCTCCGCCTCCAGGTTGATCTGAAAATTTTGTTTTCGAACTTTTTTGATTCTTCCAAGAAATAACAAAGTTCAAATTTTATAAAATATTAAAATTCACAAAAAAGGAAAATATAGTTTTTCAAATATACTTTTCGGACAGATTTTCTGACAAAATAAATTTTAATTGTATTGCTATTATATATATATATATATATATATATATATATATATATATATATGTATATGTATACAGAAGTTTTACTTAGTAATAAATAATATTTTAAATGTTTTTTAAAAATCTTTTTTTAATTTTATCAATTATATTTGGACTTATAATAAATTATTTGAACTTTAATAAATTACTTTAACATATGGATTATTCACTTACACAAATTTTCATAAATTAATGATTTAGTGGCTACTTACTATTTACTTTTCTGTTAATGTGCATTTTGATAACTAACCTATTATTCGTAATGTTACATTATACAATAAATCTAACTTATTCAATTGAATTGTTCATAGTATATTCTTATATTAAGTTCTAAATATCTCTATATAACACACTTTTGATTTGTTTGATTCTTTTCTTTGTTTTATTTTTCAAAATTTTTATTGTGAGTGAAATTCATTTATTATTTATTGTATAATAGACGATTATTGCTTTTAAAAAAAGTTACTTTTTCTTATTTGTAATATCGTAGAATTGTTGAATTTGAAATTAATATCTAAATTACATATGTATATATATATATATATATATATATATATATATATATATATATATATATATATATATATATATATATATATATATATATATATATATGTATGTATATACATAATTAATCGAGTTGATGTCTGACTCAAAGGAATAGAGTTTTATGCTATTCTAAAAAAATAAATAAAATCGAATTTTCTTCATCAATAAAAACTTTTCATGTGCAATAAATGTAGAATCCATTTTAAGTTGAAAAGTATATAGAATAGTTAGATCAATAAAACATTTCTACCTTTAAGCAATTTTATTGCTGTGCCGTAAAATGTTTGACTTCAAGCACACTTGTTAATAAAATTTTCGTTTAGAATTAAAATAAAAAAGTCAACCGCTCAAAAAAATTACAAGTACACAATAACGCTTTATAATTTAAACTTGCTGCAACACACTCTCGTGGTAAGTGCACAAAATGTAAAAGCATAACAAAGCTTTTTTATCAAGTGCCGGTAACATAGCTACCTTGCATTGAAGCTCATACTATGTTCAAGTGGCGCTACGTATCGGACAATACGTGAAGATATTATGTGACGTAAAATCGATTGTAACCAGAATACAGTTGAGAAATGTTACTAAACGAGCACGCACTATATGTCTGCATTATGCAAAGAATGAATTTTATGTTTGCTTGACTCTCTTGAACTTGTATTTCGTTGTTCTTTTTTCCAGAAATTAAATTATTTATATATATATATATAACTATTAAATTATTTGTTATTTACATAACTCTATATATTCATTTAAGTTAAATAGTTTCAATTTTTTAAAAAAAGATCAATGATTATATATAAAAATAACTTTAATATCACGATTTTTACTTCGCTATTATCTACTAACAATTTTTTTGGTTAGTTTTCAAAACATAATTGTGTATTCGTATATATATATATATATATATATATATATATATATATATATATATATAATCGGTCTCTTTTTATCTACTATTAAATGAAGACTTTTCCCAAAACTTTCCATTTCGATCAATTAATTATCTCAAATTTTCTTTTACCTCTGTTCCCATCTATCGATGGGTCTCTTCTTGAGCTTTTTTATATATCTGTATTTCTAATCAATAATTTCTCTTGTCCATCGCCAGTATTTTCCTGTTACACAACCGACCTATTTTCATTTCAAACTCCTCACTTTAGCTATAATGGCCGTAACTTGTGTGTTCTTTCTGATCTATTCGATTCTATTTCTATTTTTACATATTATTTCTAAAATAGAGATTCTTTTCTTTTCTGCGCTTCTTCATATTATCGAAAGCCGCTGAATTTTTGTAGCATTTAAGACTTAAGTTTTGTAGTTAAGTTTTGTTTTTAAGTTAAATAGCTAGGTAGGATGCATTGACTAAAAACTTTCTTTTTCAAACAAAGGGAAATATCCAATTTCATAATATGAGTATTTCTTCTAAATTGACACAATCTTATTTTTATTATTCTGTTCTGTTCATCTATAAATATATCTTTAGTGTTGATTAATTGTTCTCTCTCTCTCTCTCTCTATATATATATATATATATATATTTATATTCAATTTGTTCTATTTCTATTTATTTATTTATATTCTTCTTTGATCTGAAAATCCTTTAAAAATTAATTTTGTCTTGTTGAGATATATAACGTCCTATGCAAATCTTAAGTGACCAAGCATTTATCTATTTATTTTTATGTTTTTAGATTCCCAATTTAGCGTCTTTAATACTTATTTTGATGCTGCTCTAAATAGTTTTGGTGATATAGCATCATTATAATTTTAATATTCATCATTTCACAAATGTTCCAAAGCAACTAATGAAATGATGAATTAGTTCCAAAACAACTAATTCATCATTTTATTATAATTTTAATATTCTCTGTTTCCTTGTATACTTGCACGAAGGATATAGCATTTCTATAAATATTTCAAAAAGTTAATATCTATATATTTGGTTTTTAAATTCCTTGATTTTTCAATGTACTTAATATTACCGACATACTAACTAAATCAGAGGTTTTTTTCATAATATATAAATTTAAGTCAAGTGGTATTTGATATTTGTTACATTGACTAATATTTGTTTGTGAACATAAAATCGACAAATAAAAGAAAAGTTAGCGAAGTAAAAAAAATATTCATATAGAATAAGGTCATCGTTTGTCTTTAATATAGGATGCATTCTTTTTAAAACAGATAAATATGTTTTCTAATGGAATGTTATACCATGTAGATCTTTTTTAAGCTTTTAGAATGACAACAGAAATTGAAATCTACTTCTCATTGTATTTCTAAAACAGACTTCAGTAGTTGAATTATATTTAAAACTGAAAATGATATTGGATAGAAAAAATATAATTATTGTTCATACTCTTCCAACCAGATTTATTTATTGCCAATATTGCTGAGAACAAGATTTTAATCAATTATATAGTTTTTTAAAATGTGGTATTTCGATCAATATAGAATAAACTATATACAAATATATTACTATCCAAATAATAAAATTTGACTGTACGGACTAAATAGAAGTATATGCTTCTTTAGGTGTTTTTCAAAGAAAAATCCTACTCCAATATAAGGTTAACACAAACACGATTTGCAAAATCATGTTTTCAATTATCATACGTTCATATTTTGTCATTTCACACTACTTTTTTACATTTTAGCATTATCTCAGTAATTAGTAGATTAAAAATTATCAATCTGCCGCGTATAATCAATTGAAAAAGTTCTTAGTAGACTATTTTTGTAAAAAGAAATATTGAAATATTTTTTTAATTTTTCTGTAAAAACCTTTGTTGTGTACAGGTATTTGTTTTATTTAGTAAATGTTGTTTTTTTATGTTTTGTGTAGACTGTCATAATTTTCAATAGCGTTCCTTTGAACATACACATATTTAATAACGTGACAGTTTTGGTTACGGACGCTGTAAATTAATGTATATAAACAATCTTATCTTCCTTTCAAGTCTGTTAAGTCTCACATTCTCCATCATTTGCACGCAAACTTAGTTAACACTATTTATAATATTGTACATTATGAAAAACGCTACACAGAATAAAATGCACGATGCAATATGAACAAACGTGTATAACTAATTCTTTCTCCACTACTACTAATACAAATATATTTTTATTATATATATTTTTATTACAAAATTGTCTATTGTTTCTATTATTTTGTTCATAAAAATCTGTCATTCATCTGTGAATATAAAAAGGTTATTGATGATGTTAATAATAATAAATATATATATATATATATATATATATATATATACGAGGGTTGTTTGATAAGTATGGTAAATTTATTTATTGTTTAATTTAATTTAATTAATTAATTAAATTAAATTTTTCAATTTAGTTTTTCTTATTTTTTTACCATACTTATCAAACGACCCCCGTGTATGTATATGTATATATATATATATATATATATATATATA
>CP092087.1:37810286-37855286 GCA_029203775.1 Neoneuromus ignobilis
TTCCTTTATCTTTGATAACGTTTCTTGATCTCTTTTCATTCCTTAATCTTAATTAGAAATCATCTTTGTCCGTCTATTTTTTCCTTCTTGCTGTATGTCCTGCCGATGTCCATTACAGTAATTTTTTTTGTTCTATTATATCAATCACTTTAATATTTTTTTTGTATTTATGTTTTCCTATTACGCTTTGAAATTCCTCACATTTTATTTTATGGTTCATTGTTCAGAAATTGAGTTAGCAGATATATTTATATATATATATTATATATATCTATATATATTATATATATATATATATATATATATATATATATATATATATATATATATATATATATATATATATATATATATATATATATATATATATATATATATATGTATATATAGAATATAATCTCTATTTCTATCTATTGTTCAATAAATTATATTTGAAAATTGTATATTAAAAATATAATAATTTAAATAAAGAATAATTGAGATGTTACTTTAATATTTACAGTAAATTTATTATCAAAAATTATCATTTTTATTTATTTTATAAATTATCAATTTTTTGTATATATAAATATATAATTAAAGTATAGTAATTTATTAAAATATTTATTCATTTGACATTAAAATTACATCATACTACAACTTTATACATACTAGACACAACTGAAGTAACCAAAAATTGATTTTTATTGTAAATGCGTTATACTTTCTATATATATATATATATATATATATATATATATATATATATATATATATATATATATATGTAATATGTAATTCATTTACATATCAAATTATAACGAAATTAAAAATTCATACTGATATAAGTACAAAGCCTTGCTAATAGCATGCAATCAGAAGGGTTACCTACTGACCTACTTAAGAAAATTTTCATATTAATATAAAAATAATTTTATAATTACTTTATTTCTATATTGAATAAAAAATAATGCGCAATAATAAATGAGTAGTTTATTTTGAAAAGTATTGGGAATTTTTATTTGAAACATTATTTATATAACATATAATTAATAAGAATTCTCATGAGAATTTTTTTCTTTTGGTTTATTTCTTTCTGTATTAAGAATGCTTCAAGATATTAAAATTTAATGGAGCTACCATTATATATATATATATATATATATATATATATATATATATATATATATATATATTACCTTTTTCTATTTTTCTTAATTTCAATTTGATTCTTTTTGGATATAAAAAATTATTAAACATTGTATATCTTGTTCAGGTTTATCAAAAGATCTATTTTTTATTTTATTTATCGAGTTCTATTCTTTTTTCAAGTTTATTTGGACTTATTAAGAAAATAATAGTGTTTTTTAAAAAAATGTAAATACAAAAATCTCTATATATTTTTATTCCTTCAAATACCTAATTTAGTCAACTTCATTTAATGCAGGTGAAAATAGTTCAAGTGATATCATATCACATACTATCACTCTTTTTATAATTTTTAATTTTCCTATTTTTCCTGTATTTGAATGGAAAACGTAGAATTTTTATAAATATTTTCTAGGGAATCGACATATGCTTCTTAAATTCTTTGATTCTTTAATGCAATTATTATCGCTGATATATTGACTGAGTAGAAGTTCTTTTCATAATCTCTAAATCAAATGCAAAGTGGTTTTAGAAGTATATATATATATATATATATATATATATATATAATTTAATATTCTTTGAAGCAATTTTAGCTCTATACAGTCGATAATTTTTCAAAAAAGTAAAAATGTATACTATTTGATATTTAAATATTCACATAGTTTGATATCACATGCTGTAAAATCTATTAACTTAAGTTTATTTGAAAAAAATATGTATAATTAAGTTCTTTATATAGATATTTATTAACTCATAAACCAAATAACTTTTTTTTATTACTGTTATTTTATATTTATAATATAAATTATTTTTAAACATATATATATATATATATATATATATATATATATATATATATATATACATATATATTGGTGATTTACGTATTTTAAAAAAATATTATCAAATAATATAATATTGTATGGTATTTATATATTGTATTTATTAAGTTGTGTTGTTTCATTATTTCTCAAGTGTTCGACATTAATATTTTAACTCTTAATGTCAACCGCATAACATTACAAGAACAGCTAATATCTAGTCAGCTTAGTTGATATTATGAGTATTCTTATGTTCGTCAAGTTATGTTTACACTTTATTAGTGTTGTTGAGTATAATAAACTAAATTTATAGTTGATATAAACATGTTAGTATTAAGTTATTTTGACGTTATGAACCAGTAATAAGACACATGTAATATAGAAATTAAAATTATAATTTTGTACAAAAAAGTAGTTGTTTCTTTATACTAGAAAATAATTTTTGTTATAATAAAATAAGTTCTATATTTAATTAATTTGGAATAAAAAGACTCAACAGCATGAAATTAATTTATTTTGTTTAAATACGAGTAAATAAGAATTTTTGATGAAAATGTGACATTAATTATAAATATAAAAAAAATATGACCCTAGCGATAACAAAAAAAATTGTAGTAAATTTACACAAATTAAAAGCATATGAATTTAATGTGATTTTAAAATACTCTCGTAAAGCTGCTGAGTACTTTGCTGAGTCGATTAAATATCTAATGATTTTTGAATCACTCAATGACTTGAAATATAGATTCAGTATGATAATGAGGTTTGGAAACAGATTTAAAACTGATTAAATTAAGGTGGTTAGGTTATTTCAAACACCGGTTTATAATCTCAGAAAGTGGTATTATATATATAGTCAAATAACTAAGGCATATATTATTACGAGTTGCTACTGGCCAACGAAACAATTAATTTAGAAATATATTGTTAACAACTGAATAAATTAAAAGTACAAATATATAAAAAAAGTCCAATTTTAGTTAATCGCGAAGACTTTATTTTCTACTGAGGCAAAACTCGACTATACACTTCCATATTAATGTAAAAGAAACTCTGTGAGTTATACTGAAACTATTTAACACATTCTCCTTATTGATATCGTCCCTTAAGATTATCATCTGTTTCGTTTTCTGCAGTACAGTTAAAATGGAAACATTTTGTATATTTAAAGGCTCTGAACATTAATATATCTTGTTTTTATGGAAAAATCATTCTCATTTTATGAGAAAATTATCAGAATACTACGAAAAAAATGTAGAAAAAATGACATTACTGACATATATAAATAAATGATTTTCATTAAAATAACAAAATTTATCTTATATCAAAATCAATCACTTTTGTACTCACATAATATATTAAATGTTTGCATATATTTAATTATTGTTATAATAATAAATTAAATTTCAATCATTTAATTTTTTTATTGTTTATTTTTATAAATTTCAACTCACTGATTTTATAATACTGTATAAAACTCAATATAAAGTTTATATATATATATATATATATATATATATATATATATATATAATTAAAATAATAGACGTGTTCTAGAAAAGTTACAATCCTGTCCCAGGTCTCATCATCGTCATCGTTATCGTCATGGCACAATATGACAAATGCAGCTATACAGTCACGATGTCACTATTGTGAAGTGTTCATTCGCACTTAAACTTTTAATTGCTTCGTAACTCTTCATACACACATTTTACATGATGAGTCTGCCTTTGTCTGTTCGACAACTTAATAACTTTATAGAATATAAACGTCATATTTGTACTTGAGTTCAACTTGGGTCCCACTTGTATTTCAATTGTGTTCTCTAGTTTGAAATTAGTCGGTGTACCGAGAAATTAATTTATATAATTAATGAAACAATATTTCAAATTAAATAGAAAACAAATTAAGTTTTGAGATTTTTTCATTTTTTGTTAAATATTGTGTATTTATTTTGATACTGAAATCAATTTAGTTACCTATAATTTAAATAAATCTTACAATTCTACATCTACAACAGAAAAATAGTTTTTACATTATTCTGTCTGCACTTTTTTTCTAACATTTTTTTGTGTAATATATAACAATGTCTAGAGTAAAATAAATGATTAGATGCCAGTTATAATAATGATATCTGAAAAAATCTAATTTTTTAAAATAGTATATTAAAAAAATTAATTAATTTATTTTTATTCAATGTAAAAACAAAATGACTGTTGCTGTATAGAATTAAATTTTAAACATATTTTATATATATATATATATATATATATATATATATATATACATATATATATATTTGTTAAACACTGATTTTCACTTTACAATTATTAAAAATAATAACCCACATATATTTATAGTCTTTTATTTATTTGAATCTATAAAAACGTTAGAAATACATTTTTATCGATAGAGTTCTTTTTTATTAATAATTTATTTCTTGGGATAATTAATGTTCAATAATAATCGAAGATAATTTAATTGAAAAAAGATACAAATTAAATATTTTCTACTTATAATAATTATTCATAGAATTATTGAATTATGCACATTTATATATAATATATATATATATATATATATATATATATATATATATATATATGTAGATAGATAGATAGATTATATTTTATACAAAAAAATGTGAATCCAAATTATATTTTATTCTAAATTATAATTTATTTTCTTTAATACCATTTTAAGTGTTTACAATCCAATATGATATAATTGAAAACATATTTGAATCGATAAATGTCAATCCTATAAAAATTAATAAAAAAACGCACATATAATTTTATTTTGTAAGTATATTTATTTTTTTAAAAAATATATATTTTATAACGTTATAAAAGAAACAAATATTTTCTTAAAATATATTTTTCTTTTTTTTAATTAAATATAAGTAATAGTTCATTATATTTTTTATTACTATTTCGCATATTTTAAAATCACAAGCTATTAACCTTTCTGGTAACATTTTTTATTTAATTAATATTTCTGAATATTTTTTTAAATATTGATCCAATTTTTCATTCGAATTCTGAAATTTCTAAAGAAATTATCTCTTCTTGAATACTAAGTTCATATTTTTTATTTAAAATAAATATGCTTATGACAATTAGTTATCATTTTAATATCAATTATTTTATATTTTAAACTTATACTAATTTATTTAATTTCATTAATAGCGAATAATTATCAAGACATAAATAAATTTAAAATTCTTTCAAATAAAAAATTAAACAACAAAAACCGCTGCAGTGTGGTATTATTAATGAAAAATATAATTCAACCGCAAAGCATAAATGGCGAGATTATACGAAAGTAGGTCAAGTGTACTATATGAAAGCAAGCATTACTATGTGCATATATACAAATACACACCACGTCCCGTTCTAATTCATTTGATGCAAAAACGCACGGTGCTTTACTACTACGTTTAGAGAACATAAAACTTACCCTATTTTGTTAAGGTAGTAAACGTATAACTCTTCAAGTAGCTAACCTTTTTTTCTAAAGTGAAAATATTATGTGACACACAGTTTAAATCATTATCCTATTTCATAACGTAATTGTTATTTGAAAAGAGGTCAATTGACCTTTTTAATTTTAATATGTAAATATATATATACTAATTCACACACACACACACACACACACACACATATATATATATATATATATATATATATATATATATATATATATATATATATATGATGTCTTTCTGATAAAAACTGTAAATGGTTTCTATTATTTCATATATAAAAATAGTTTTAAAATATAAATCTGATTATTTTTTTTTTATTAATGTACTATGTCCATTTTGTTTAAAACGTATTGTTTACATCAACACTATTAAATATTATTGATAATTAACGTTTTAATCTACTCGTATATTATTTTGAATCTATTGTATTTAATATAAATCACATGATCTATATATTTACATAAACAATAATCTTATATTATATAGAAAAAATACCAATTTTTTAAAAAAAATATAGAAATTTTATTGTAAAATAAATGAAATATTCAAATGTTTATATTTGGTAAAAGAACTTTGAATTAATTAAAAAAAATAATGTTTTTTAAATTTATTCAAGAGAATAAATATAAAATAATCAATTAATACATACATACATATATATATATATATATATATATATATATATATATATATATATATATATATATATATATATTTAAAGAATATATAAATGTATGTATGTGATTTTTTAGAAAAAAATTTAGACTATAATAAAATATATATTTATTAAATTGTAAGATTTTGATATTGAATAAATGTATATAATTTATCCATTAATAAAAAAAAATAATTTATAATATTCTATAGTGAAATTAAATATTTCAAACTGATTTTTAATATATAGGGTCATCCAAATTCGACGCCTAGATTTGTTTTTCATTAAAAAAACCATACACATATTTTCTATACACCACCTTATACACATTTTTTTTAATAAAACACAAATCTAGGCTTCATATTTGGATAACCCTATATTATGTGTATATATATATACATACATATATATATATATATATATATATATATATATATATATATAATTATATTAAATTTTATTTCGAAATATTTAAAATTGAAAACTACTTTAATTCTTCTATTTGTACCATTATTTCCGATTTAAAATAATTTAATTTGCAAACGGCATAGATTAAATTCTCTATGCATTCACATTACACGTTTTCATTCAAAATTACTTTAATCATTGATCTAATCGAAAAAGCGTAGGATTTCACGAGCTACCATCAGTCTATGATTTTAATCATGGCTTTTATTTGCAAAAAAGAGTTTTTCCTACGCGATCGCGTTTTTCAATTAAGAGTTTAATTCGTTACGATGCAAAGTATTTGCATATTGGTACGCTTTCAATGTTACATAATAGCCGATGAGAAAATTTCCAATTCAGTGCTGTTTAGTAATCACATTAAAGTAGATAAAAATGATCGATCAGTTTTACATTAGTAAACTTGTAATCTAAAAATGCATTAAAGTTCTCATCACAGAGAGGTTAGTTTATTTAAATATTTGTATTAAAAAAATTTAAATATATATATTTATACATATACATGTGTAGATGCATTTAATCTATGTAACAGAATTATTTTGTTTAAAAAGACCACCATTTCAGTAAATGTGAGTGATAAATGTAATTATAACAATCTAATAGAGCCAGAAAAATTCAAATATAGATGTGTTATTTTTAAATCTAATTATAAGTTAATTTGATGTATGTGTTTATACAGGTTATTGATAATTTTCGCTGTAAAAGCAAAAAAAAATTAAATTGTTATATCGTTACTAGTCACACCACATTAAATATTTGTTTAATTTTTAGAAATAGATAACTGAATTATAAAATAATGAATATATATATATATATATATATATATATATATATATATATATATAATATAACTTACTAGTGATATAGTTATGCATCATTATATGTTATGTAAGAGTTTACGTTCTATCTTAATTAGAGGTTCTCTAAAATTTGAATTAGCAAAAGGCTGTCAAACTTATCTCGTAAAAACATATCTGTCATGAAACTTTGACAAAAAATCCTTACTGATCTAATATTGTCAGAGGGGCTAAAGTTCTATAAAGGCATTGTGTATGTATGTTATTGTAATGTGCCATATGTTTTTTTATCTTGAAATCAATTATTTTCCGTTATTAGGGCCATTAATAACTAGTAACAAAAATGTATTTTAGTATAACATATTAATGTAAAGAATGTAGTCTTTTGATAATTTTAACAATTTCTTCTAAGTCATTACAAATTTACTACTTCAATAGATTCAATTATAGTAACATTCTGTACACAATTTCAATAAAAAGTTTAATTATGAAACGTTTTTAGTATCCTGCAGAACAATTGTTTCTGAAAGATATTTTGGTCTGCATATTTTTTTATAAATATTTTAAAGTATTTTTATAACAAAAAACTCTAAAATTCCAATGGAAAAAATAAATAATCTGATCTATATATTAAAATAGATAGTAAATCATTAAAACGTCATTTTAATTAGAGAAGAATAATATTTTTACGCAACTCTGGTCGAAAATACAATTTTTTTATTTAAAAAAATGAAATTTATTACTTAATATTAAATAATATTTGATATTTAAATTATATACAATAAATATTACATATAAAATATAATTTATTTGAAATTTTAGCCAATAAATATATTTTTTTGTAATAAAAATATTATTTATTTTATTTACATTGTAAAACTTTTTTGTTTAAGTTTTGATGATTAAAGAACACCACTATTTATCATCTTTCTATTTAAAAAATAATGGTGCTCCGCCTTCGCTTCTTGGTTAATATAAAAATTTCGTTTCCGAATTTTCCCAAAATTTTCCGAGAATTACTTAAGTACAGATTTGATGAAATATTAAAATTAACAAAAAATGAAAAAAGGATAGATTTTCAGTAGACTTTTTGGACAGATTTTATATATTTATATATGTTTTAATAAACATCATCTACACAAAACTATTAACACAGTTTCTAAACGTTTTATTTTTCATAGCTTATTTACATTATTGTTAAATAGAAGGAAATTCGAGGGTAAACGAGCAAAGCGAGTAAGGGACAAAGCCCCCAGATGTTATAAAAACATAATTTTTAACAAAAAAATAAATTAGTGCATTTAAAAAATCATTTGGTCCGATAATCCGAAAGGCAAAATGAGATATAAAAAGAAAAGAATTAGAATTAACACCAATTAAATAATTAATTCACAACTATAAAATTATAAACTATTTGATATTTAAGTTTTGCTATTTTTTTTATATATTTACAACTTTAGCTGAACAAAAGCATTCTTTTTATTTGTATATTATAAATTAAACATCTCTAATAACAAGCGAATGAAATTCAATGCACAATTAAACGTTTACAATCGACAAAACAGCATTTTTATAAAAAGTAATAACAATGAGACAAGAATAACGGCTTTAAGAATATATCTCTTTTTTTAAAAAAATATTCTATTGATCTTCTGTCGTATAACACTGTTCTCAAAACTTTTCTTCACTTTTATACAGTGTCGAAAATATTGCCAAGTTTTCTCACTTCTATAGAATTTTAAAGCCGTCTCGTATGTTTATAAACGGAATAGAACAGACACAAATGAAAACCGTTGAACATATAACGTGTCACAAACGTAAACAAATAAAAATAAACATCGACGAGCAAGAAACTTAAATATTCTTCTGTAAAGAAATAATGTTTTCGTTTTCATTTTAGAATACATTTCATAATATGCTGGATCTTTTTAAGATTAATTTGTTTTTCTCGACTATATTTATTTATTTTAACTATTATGAAATTGAAATATTACCTTTTTTAATTAATTCATTTAAAACATGAAATTTGTTACAGGATTATATTAGATTTATGGTTTAATTTTCATTCATTTTAATATTTTAGATTCGTTCTGAATACAAATATATCTGCATAATATTATACGTACATACAACCAACTACCCACCAACATATATATATATATATATATATATATATATATATATATATATATATATATATATATTGTAGTAATTATATCGGTTTTTAAAAATGTATTGAAATATTTTAAAATATACTTAAATATTATAAAAAAATCACATTTAATTGTAGCAAAATGTATTTTTGTAATATCTACCTGACTAAAGTATATTATTGCAAATGAATTATGCAACAAATTAGAGGGATTTAAATGTAAAGAACTGAAAAAAAAATATTAATAATTATAATTAAATGAATTATTTTTTGCTACTAATTTTTTAAATATAGACGCAAATTATTATATTATAAGAAAATATTTCTTGTATTAAATTGTAATTTAAATATAATTTGATAAGAATCCACCAGGTTGGTCAAAATTATTTTTAATAAAAACACATCTACTATCATTTCTTTTTCCATCAAGTATTACAACGGATTTTTATAATAATTGATAAATTGTTACTTTTAATGCAATTTCATTTGTGTGAAATACTTTGGAATTTAAAAAATATTTTTAATATTATTTGTTTGTTATAAAAAAATATTTTTAGAAGTTCGTCCTGAAGTAAGTTCATAATTCATAACTCTTTACAAAATCTCTTTTTTTATTTATATGTGTTTGAAATTATTTGGGCAATATTCTTTATAATTACATTTATTTCGAAATATATAAATATAAAATATTTTGTTTGTTTCAAATGGTTTATACAGATTACATTATACTCCACTCAAAGTTATTTGTTTAAATACTATTAATAATAATATTAATTTGCTTAGCATTGCAGAGAATTTCAAATCTTATGGTAGGCGTTTTAATTTTGAAACAAATTTTACTAATTGAACACTACCTATTTTTAATATAATTTTAAAAACATTAATTCATAAAAACTATTCTTTATAAATATTGAAATAAAGAACATTTTAAGCCTGAACACTACTATGAATTTTTTAATTTAATTTTTAATATATGATTTTTTCTGTTATAGAAATAAGAAGTTATTCTATTATTAAAATTCATCTAGATTGAACATTTTATAAAGATTTTAAAATTCGAACTGCAATCGTGAACATCTGTCTATTTTCTTAATTCCTTCATCAGAATGATTATAAAATAAAATCTATTATTTCGCTAGAACTATCCATCCTTAAATGCCTATTTATTAAGAAACGAGTAGCTATCTTCTGATTTCGTTCTATATTTTAAGTTTTTATACCCAAATGTGGATCTCATACACTTCCACAGTACTTAAACAGAGGTCTCAGAGAAAATAAATATATAATATTTTATTTTTTGGTATTGCACTATATTCCTTAATTGTTCTAGTTACAAAGGTAATATTTATATAAACTTTGTTTACAATTTTTACAATATACCCATCTTGTAATAATGATGATTATAAGATAATTCAGTGATATTTGCATAAATAAAACGCTAAAACTTACAATTTTTCGAAATTAATGTTATTAATATTTTTACTTATAATTTCATTCTGTAATAACATTCTCTCAAATATTAACTTAGGATCATTATTTTTCATTTCTATCATGCTAGAATTAGTTTTAACAGCTTATTTCAATTTCAAGTAGTTGTTTTATATTTCAGATTAAGTTTTAGTTCGTTTTGATTCATTGGTAATATAATTGTGATTATAAATAATTTATGAATTATCAACATTAAATTGATTTCAATTTTTATTTTTTATGTGTATCAAATATTTTATTTTAATTTCGAATATATATATATATATATATATATATATATATATATTCTATTCTTTTAAAAAAAATCTGCAAATAGAGTTCAACTAAATAATTAAAAATTAATTTAATAGAATCTATTAGCACTTTAACAAAATTAAAGAAAACATTATGTTTTTAGAAAATGTGTTTTTAAAATTAAATTGTACTATTTACATACAATTTTACTGTTAATTAATATAAAATTTAATTTTTATATTTATTTATTATTAATTGATTAAAATAATTTAATCGAAAAAATCGTTTGATTGTCCATGTAGTAATAATAATACTTACTAGTCTAAATTTTAAACTAATTCTCAATTCATATCTCGCATTTGATATTATATTTACATATAAAGTATAAAAAGAAGTCGTTCAACCAAAACAGAAATACATATGTAAAGCACAAATCTCAAGTTCAAGAACGAATAGTATAGATTACATATAAACAATGGCAAATGCTTTATGTAACCAACGAAAACATTTCATACCGTGACACGTATATTAAAAGCTGGTCATCCGTGTAACCTTCACAGGTAGACCTGTAACCTACATCCCTATAGCTGCAGTAGCACCTCCCATTACCTCCTGTACGTACTGACAGCTTCTATAGACATATACAATTATAGATCTAATATATTTGGATACAATAAAAAAAAATATTTTGCCATAAATATTCGATAAAACTTTTAAATAAACTGATATTTAATAAATTTGCATTAAATAAAATCTATTATTATTAAAATTGAAAGTATTTTCATCTATCTATCTTTTTTAGTATTTACTTATTATTATTTATTTTATTTTATTGGGTGGATTTTTTTTAAAAAAAATTTAAACACAAAAATTATGTCCTTAATGTTTATTTTTTAAATTTCTATTGTAATATTTCTTTATTTGTGGATAAAAATAGTTTAAAAAAATAAAAATTGTTTATTTTTTAAAAATCAATTTTATTCATTATATTTGAAAATTTCGATAAATTGATTAACACATATTATGTTAATGAGTATTGTATTTTAAATCAGTCCATTGTATTTTTTTAGTTTATGTTATATTATATTCTAAATATAAAACCTTTTTTTTAAATTTGATTACATTAATTTTTCAAAATTTATATTGCACTATAATAAATAATGATATATTATTTTATTGTTAAATTCTTATATTATTTATAAATCTATAATACAAATAAGTGAGAAAAATGATAAATAAGTGATTCGAGGGAATAATTCATAATTGTAAGCATATTTTTTTATGAATCGTATTACAAAAATATACAATAAGTCGTTCTAAGACAAAACATATCGTTTTTTTGTACTTATTTTTTCTGTATTAACTCCAATTATTATATTCTAGTATATTTATGCAATTTATCAAAATATCAGTATTTATATTTAAATTTGATATGTTTATTTCAATATTTGTATTTAATATATATAATTTAATATACATACAGCTCTTGAAGATGAGTTTTACAATTTTGAAAAGATCTGCTTCAAAAACAATTTTTAACCATTTCACCGCTATGATCGATGACTCGAATACGACATTTGTAAGATGAACATTTACTATACAATAGTGTGTTCATCTGACTAAAGATATTTTTCTTATTGATGCAAAATTTATCGATGATGCTTAAAAAACCGTAAAGTATTTAACAAAATCAATTTTTCATTTAATATAAACATTAACCAGTTAATTATTATTAGAATAACAGTTGTATTCCTTTTATATATAAAAAAATAATAAGATATGTTGATGTTTTCAGTAATCAACACATAAAAAAATTAATTAATTTAACAAAATAAAACAAGAGGAGCCAAAATGCATAATACGTGTTTTCAGAAATTTCTGAAGATAAATTTAAAATAGTGAACACGTAATAAATTAAGAAACAATGACTTAAATGTACATTTTATGGATTCATAGAACACATTGAACGATTATATGTAGACACATGTATATGTTTGCTGAAAATGGTAAACAAATCTTGAAATTCATATACGAGTTCATAGTGATGAAAGAATTAATAACCATTATTAATGACAAGATCTGATCTTCCATAAGTTTTATTTGAAAAAATTATATTGATTAAATAAAATTTTTCATATCAATATTAAAAATTGAGTTCATTAACTTTTCCTTCACTAAATGATCACTATTAATATTGCAGATTATCTCAGACACCAATTACAAAATTTGTATTTGTATTCAAAATTATTTCATTTCTTTCAACGACACTATATTGAAAACAATGATCAAAAATTAACAACAGGATAGTCAATTAAAACCCAATAGTGAAAATATACACTCAATACGAAAGTAATATTGAAGTCACAAAAGATAATCATAAAAAGAAAACTTAACACAAAAATTATAGATTGTGTAAAAATCACACATGTTATATTATATTAGTCAATGGAAAAATAAATGTCACGATTTTTATCAGTTTAATAATAAATAATGTTTATCAATTAAAAACACATTTAGTTTCTTTATTATAAAAATATATTAAAGATTATATGCAATATAAAATCTTTAATATATTTCTAGTTCCAATTTGAATAAACATATATAGGAAGTTGCAGTTCTTTGTATCTTTAATCGTTCTTATTTTTGATTATCAAAAATAATATCAAAATAAGAAACAAAAATTATTTTTAAAGATGTTTTAAAACTACTCGTAAAGTAAGAAATAATATTACATGTATAACAGTATTTGAGATCAAACTAATAATTTATTAAAATTATATATACACACACATGTATATATTTATATATATATATATATATATATATATATATATATATATATATATATATATATATATATATATATATATATATATATATATATATATATATATATATATATATATATATATATATATATATATATATATATATTTATATATATATATATATATATATATATATATATATATATACACGTACATACAAAACACATATAGAGGTATATGGCTTTCTCACCTTTGATATCATCTACGAAAAATTTCCTTCGCTCTTATCCTTTGGATTACACTTCTTGGTTGTAACTATTTTATAGGTAGCGATCTATAAAAAGAAAAATTCATGGAAGAAAACTGTATATGTATATATGGAATAAAAATTTGGATACATATATGCATCAGCAACATCAGGAGTATAAATGTCATCAGGAATAATAAAGACTAGTATAAGGTATATTTGTGTGTAAATTTTTAAAAACATAATAAATTTATATATATATATATATATATATATATATATATATATATATCTTTTGTTAGCTCCCATGAAATTGAAATTTTAACATGCATTTACTTGCTGACTATCATTTACTATTCTTCAGTATTATTTGGATCAACCTGTATTTAAGAATAAATACATATCTGTTTTGATATTTCACAAAAAATAAAAATATATCATTATTCGAAATGACTAATAATAAATCACTGTCAAATATTTAGCAACTAGTAGATTTTTTAATTAGTTTTACATTACCAAAAATAAAATATAATTACGTATAGTAAATGTAATATTATTCTATCATTTTTTATAGATCATATTTTTTAAAATTATACATCGGTAGTTTTTTCATTCTGATCATATTTTAAGCAGAAAATATTTTATTTTTATTAATTATATAAAAATTTCAATATTTTAATAACACAAGTATTAAAAATTCAATAATTTTGGAATACTAAATTTTAAAATAAACTTGGAAAATTTCAATGGTACAAAATTTATTTGAAGATCAGTTTCATTTATAGTTTTTAGAACAAGTTACATTTTGCATTTAAAATAAAAGTTTACTAGGAACGGCTTTATTATAGCTGGATAATAAAATATGTCCTTCAATCAAAACTAAATTAATGAACTATGTTGGGAATAAGATGTTATATTTTTGCTGTTAAGCTTCACTGCTCTACTGCAACCTATAGATTGAAATGATTTTATTGTTTTGAGGCTTAATGATTAAAACAAATTGTTATATTTTAACAATTTTGAATGACGATTTAAAAAACTTGATAAAGAACTTCAATTTAAATAAGTGTTCCAATGTTTGTTGGTAATGTTCAGAATATAATAAAGTAAACCATTTTGAAAAATGAATAAAGTTCTTAAAGAATTTAAATCCAATAATAACTTATCCATATCTTAGTTTTGGTAAGTAATATTACACCTAAGTATCCCTTAATCTCTTAATCTAAAATCAATTAATTGATTCAAGATGACGTGTTGGTGAAATTGAAAATGAAGATAAGAATAATAGAATATATATAAAAAGTTAAATATTATTTGTGTTACATCTGTAAAAAATATCTCCATATTATAACAGTATCTCGTTTTAACAAATGTATTGAATATGCTAAATAAAAAAAGTGTTATGTCTTTTGAAAATGAAGGAAACAGCTATACTTATCAAGAAAAATTTACTATCCCTCAGACCAAAATAACGATTTTTTTCTTTTAAGACCAACATGATATATATTTTTATATATTATTTTAAGCAAGTAATAAGGTACTGTTATATGTACATACTATAATGAACCTTATATTGATTTTTAAAATAAAATGAATTTATATTATAAAAATATGAATGTTTTTATTTTTTTTGTAATATGATAAACTGCAATATGTATTTTGTTATTATTAAAACATATTTATTAAAAATTATTTTTAAAGGACATTTTTAGAATTCAGACAAATTTATAATTTAAAAAATATCAAGTTTTAATTATCCAAATTATCCAGCTTTCATTGTAATTTGAATATAGTATTTTTTTTTATTTTCTTAAATTAATTTTAGTTGTTTTATATCATATATTAATTTTCAATTAATGTAATATTTAAAATTTAAATATATATTTATAGCAAAATTTGTTATTTAATTATAGAAAATAGAAAAATAAGTATATATGAAATTATTAATTCAAATTATATAGATTAAAAAAGTAATCTTTTTTATAAGGACCATAAAATTAAATTTGATTTGTTCAAAACTATATATTTTTTGTAAAATATAGTATTTGGTTAATGGAAGTATTTTTTTATGAAAAATGTAATATGTATTATCATTATATAAAAATTAAACGAATGATTTTTATTTAACACTAGATATAGTGAGAATTATTATAAACTTATCTCTACCAACCGGTCATTTTGACAAGTTGGTATTTAGCAGAAAAAAATTATAATTTTTATTCAATTAGTGTAAGCATTAATAAAAAAGAGCTTCTAATAATAATAAATTATATTTTTCATTTAAATATTGAAATTACGTGATATGATAAATGGTAGTAATAGTAGCCCCTTTATTTTCTTTTTCATTTTCTTTAACAAAATTTTGAATCCGCTCATTTTGACCGGTAGGTATATCTAATGTTAATAATAACACAGAACATTTTTTTTGTAATATTTTTTAGAAATAAGCTCTATCCCCTAAGTTAGAGATCTATGATATGAAAGCACGTCGCGTTTCCTCCATTTGTACCCCACTCCAAAGCTTGCGTCATTCGGCCGTTTTCGTCTTCATCCGGTACTGATCGCATGTCCTATGTCAATCGCATGCAACATTGACGGTATTTCACTGACGTCATCTGAATCGATTGTCGATTCCTATAATAGTAAATGTTCTATGGAAGATATATCGAAAAAATTGTAATATAATGTTTTATCGAGCTCATTTTCACAGTAGTCAGGTATTTTATTACGGTAGGTTTAGCGGGATGAATAAAAGATTTTCAATAACTTATGAAAGTATACTATAATATATATTTTAATACATATATATATATATATATATATATATATATATATATATATATACGTATGTATGTATGTATGTATATATACATGCATTTATGTATGTGTGTGTGTGTATTTTGTTTCCATATATACTTATAGGTACTAATATTTTTTTATCTTATTTATATTTTCGTACGATTAGTATTCAAAACATTCCAAAACTAAAATGAATTAAACGTCCTATATCTTCAGCATTTTTCAAATAAAGAACGTATTTTATAAAATAATGCTTCTCATTTTAAAATACTTGTGTGCATGAGTGTATGTATATATATATATATATATATATATATAAATTATCATTTGTCATTCAAGTTAAATATTCATTGAATTTTTTTGTTCATTCGATTTCATATTTACTTCTCAGTTAGTACTTTACACTCGTTGATTCTTTTTTATCTTAGACAACATCGATTTTAATCAAACTATTCTTCACCATTCTACTTTAGAATTTTTTTTAAAGATTATATAATATTGTTTCCATTTGGTATGAGCTTTTATTTACATTTAATATTTTTGTATTGTATATATGTATTTTTTATATTCACACTATATTTTCGTTTGAAATTTCGGAACTATCGAAGTCTGAATCAAAAATATTAGATTATATAATAATATTTTGTTACAAACACACACACACATACACATACACATATATACTCGTATAATAAAATGTAAGTATGAACAGTAAAAGAGAAAAATGTAATTTTTCTGAAAAGTTAAACTAATTTCATAAAAAATGTAATTAATTTAAATCATAATTTTAGCACAATTTTAAAAGAAAAAGTGAATATATAACGTCAAATTTTAGTTTAATAAGAATAAATGAATACATGTAATAAATAAATTAATACTAGTTCCTTACCAAGATAAATATACGATTTCATTTGTAATTTTATTATATTCCATCTATATTCTGAGTTTTTATATTTATCAACGTTTGACGGTTCATCTAAATCAAGCAAGTCTTTTAATCTTTAACGTTAAATGTTAGTTTTTAACAAAATAAAGTTTTCGAGTTATAAAATGTTGGTTGATATATGAAGGTCGTTTGATAAGTATGGTAAATTTATTTATTGTTTAATTTAATTAATTAATTAATTTAATTAAATTTTTCAATTTAGTTTTTCTTACTTTTTTACCATACTTATCAAACGACTCTCGTATAACTCTCAAGCCTGTGAAATGAATAATTTTTAATTGAGATTATCTTTCTCCAGATTTTAATGAGTTAATATTTTCTTGTAAAACAGCAAAATCGTTCTTTGATATTGAGCCTTTGCAGGATACAAATAAAGAGTTTACATAAACTTCTAGGACTTTATTAAGGTTTTTATTCCTTCTTCTCTTTCCTTTGATACTTTAACTTACGACAGACAAAAATGAAATGTTTTTTTATAATAAAACTACTAATTTTTTATGTTTTATATTAATTTAATATTGTCTATAATTGCAATAGATAAATTATTTATACCTTATAATTTATTTTTCATAATCAGATTATCTACGAAAAACATGAAATATGCAGTACATTCTATATATTTGTAATATACAGCCTTATTTTCTTGCCCTATTAGTGCACTAATCTATTTTGGATATAAATTTATTATTCGTTTGGTTAATTCATAAGGATACTTCAGTTTTACACAAATAATCAATGACCTAAATAACATGTAATAGTTATCAGAGTGCTACTTTAGTATTCAAAATGTACATCAACTAATAAAGTAAATAATAATTGATTATTGAAAATTATAGTATTGTATTAATTAAATATATTTGAGGTTTGTTATTACTTTTTAGGTATTTAAATTTAAAAAAAATCAAAGATTAAGTAGTTAAAGTTTAAAATTGATATCTTCATTTCATTTTAATATTGTATAATTTAAAATAACAATTCAATTGAATTTTAAATGTTATATTACTCGTATTTTTGCTGTTTTGATTCAATAAAAATGCATGATTTTAAAAATGGTCTATTTTTAACAAACTTTCAGTAGCAAAAATATAATAACCAGTTAAATTAATTATTTGGTTCTGTATATTCTTATACTACAAATATATATATATGTTATAATAATGGCTTTGAATAATTATTAACGTAATACATTTACTGAAATTGGTAACAGAAAATGTTATAATCATACTCAAACAGAATGTAGGTGTTGTACACATATATAATTTTCACACATAAACATAAACACACATATGTGTGTATATATATATATATATATGTATAATATATATATATATATATATATATATATATATATATATATATATATATATATATATATATATATATATATATATATATATATATATATATATGTATAATATATATATATAGTAAGCATATTTATTTTGACTGTAGAAGTGTCTATAAAAACAGCAAAAGTATACGAATGTAATAACATTAGACAAAATTCAATCAGTTTTTTTTACATATTGCTTGTTTTCCGATGTAAATAAAGTAATCCAGAGATAAAAAATAACGTTTGGCAGGTAAAGTCATTGATGACAAAAATTGAAATTGAAAATTCTTACATAGCTTTCTATTTGATATATTTGAAGTAACATATTTTTAAAAATACATTTTGAATTCAATTTATGAACGAAGTATCCATTTTATAGAAAATATGTTTGGATAAAAAAGTAATACCATAAAATATTAATCTAAAAATCATTCAATATTTTAAAAGTTTTTCTTTTAAATTATATAATAAATTTGACTAGAAAAAAAATTTATGATAAATTAATTCCAAGAAAATTTAAGTGCGCAATTTCTTATGATTAAATTTATGTATTATATTTCATATTAACTTTCATAGAAATTATATATATATATATATATATATATATATATATATATATATATATAATATATAAATTTAATACAGCATTTATTAAAATGTATATTTTTTTAATGTATAAGCTAAAATATATAAATTATAAAAATGTAAATTGAATTCATGATAAAATATTATAATTATTAAAAGTTCTATTAAAAATTATAACATTTGATATAGTAATTACTTTTTTAACAAATATATATATTTTCTAGATGAATGTTTTATTTAAAATAAAATTGTATCAGATTTCGATTCTTAATACTTATAATTGGATTGAATCAAAATTATTAATTCAAAAAAATAATGAAGATATAGAATAAGAATAATTTTTTTTGATGTACGATTAAACGAATTTTATATATTAATAATATTTTGTCTATAAAGTAGAAATTATAACATCTAATTCATGTAAATATCTCAGAATTACATTATATTATAATTATCTTTGTCATATGATGGTCATATTGTAAGCAAAAGTGATAAATATTTAAAATTTGTAAAAATGGCAATTAAGAGATGTATTATAATTATTAAAGAAAAATCATACTTGACTTGAGTAAAATTTGAGCTTAAATACTATGAAGTGTTTCAATCCGCATTTAATACCAAAAACACGAAATACAAAATTATTTAAAATATAATCTATTCATTTCGTGATAAATAGTCATTTCAATAAAGATAGTTCCAGTGAAATTAATGAACAGGTTCAATGGAAAAATTTGGAAAGTTGTAGGAAACTCGCAAATTTAGTTTGCGTGTTTAAAGATTTTGTACGCTATTCTGCCTGGAAGAACTGTAATCAAAAAGTAACATCTCGTTCTTTCCATAGCAGGATCATGAATTGGGTTATTACAAAAAAAAAAACGAAGTTTGGATAAAGTTTAATCTTTTACAAAGGTATTCAAGCTTGGAATATTTTTCTATTCCAGTGTCTTCAAAACATAATTTTCCTCAATGAATAATTAATTTTAAAAATCAGATTAAAAGAATTAAAATATATTAATGTAAATATTGTTCCAAAATTGATACATCTGTCACCGAACTTTCCAACTTAAACAAACATAACATTATTATTCATAAAAATATTTTTGACTCGTATTATTATTATTTTTATTATGGGATGAATGTATTTGAGTATTATAAAAGACCATAAAAATGTAAATATTATAAAAAAACACACACTTAAAGATTAAAAATGTTAAAGAAAAGATCTACTTGATTTCAGTGAAATTTTTATTTAGATACTGTATAACTGTACATAATTCACATTCTATATAATAAAAATGTTATACAGAGTAAATTCAGAGAAAAACTGCTCGTTTTTTTAGAAAGTATATATTTTAGAATAGATAATGTTTGTTAAATGATAGAAAAAGCTTGAATGAAAGCTTTGGAAAATAAACAAACAATTACTACTTAAAAAGCTTTTATATGGATTATACGAGTAAAATAACTAGTCTACGAGATTTTTAATAAAAAAAATTTCTTAATTTCTACGGCAGAAATGATCACGCACCAATTAATATTAACTAAAAAAATTATGAAAAATAAGTTGATGAATGTTCGCTTTTTCATAAAGATACCCTCTGGATTATCTTTATATATATATATATATATATATATATATATATATATATATATATATATATATATATACAAATGTGTAAACGAAGCAAAGTAAAAATAAAAAATTAATGATAGTAAATGCTATGAAAAAGTCTTAAATCAAGCTTGACTTTAACATTTATGCGAATTTTGTACCTACACTAATTAACAAATTCTACATTATTACAGCCAAATAGAGCAATAAGAAAATAACACTTTTGTTTCGTACAAATATAAAAATGTAAAATAAATCTTTTTCAGATGTATAAAAGTAAAACAACCTTTTTAATGGGGCATTTTAAGTAGTTACGAAAACATTCGTACAAAGAACAGTACTATGTGTTTTGTATGTTTGTCCAACAGTAAGGGCGTAAGATTTCGTCGAAAATCACCATATTTGCTGTTGTGTTGTCTCTTGAACGAACGCCATCTGTGTAATATTTTGATACGAGTGTTGTTTTCAACAAGACCTCAATAAGTTCTTTGTAAACAGAAAATTATCAGGGCGGTATTTATATATATTTATATATATATATTATATATATATATATATATATATATATATAATGTACAATTTTGAGACAATTACATTTTTTGTGAAAATTTTTTTTTATTAAAAACAAATACCAAACATGTTCCAAAAATTTAATGTATTTCTGAATAATATAAAGAATTTTCATCAAAATTTGTGAATTAATAATATATTAATCTAATATTACTAATCAATTAAAAATGTTAGATGTTTTTTCGTACTACTTATTCAATTTTATATTACCTTAGAACTAATTTAATTTAATAAAAGAAAATTGTTTTCAATATATAATTGTCTTTTATAACATTTTTCAAGTATTTCTCTATTTTAAATCAAATATTCTTGATTATATTAATAACCTGAGTTTAGGCATATATGATACAAATGTTGTGTATGTATACACATCCACTACATGAACTATATGCTGTAATCTTTATTATATTAAAAATAATACCCATTGATTTCTTTTTTTATTATTCTTCCTTCCAGATATATACGTAATAATTTTATATACTACATATAAATTATACATTACCTATAAATTCGTTCTGATCATAGTACTGTTAATAAACATTTGATTTTTGATAATATTTCTAATTACAGTTTTTTAATATAAAACCTTTCCCTTGTTTAAATGTACGTTTTCATTTTTTCATTTTATTTCTACATCCTCTTTTGTTCATATATGACCTTATACTTTTGAAACATATTTGCCACATACTTTAATCCGAAAATAATAATTGTCACTAAAAAATCGTATTTATTTAATTATATTTTTGCAAAATGAAACCACTTTGCACTATATGTCATATTATAAAGTTTTCTTCATACTACGTTAGCTTAATATTAGCATATTTTTAAATTATTGTAAAAAAAATTATAGATAGAAGACTATTACTATCGTGCGTGAATTCTACTGTTAATTGTCCAATATTATTATGTGTGTTTATTTTTATTTCGTACTTAAATATCACCGCTGTGCTCAGTTAGAATAATGGATCAATCGCTATTCTTTTCATTTTTTTATTAAATAATACACAAAAAAATCAGTTCTTTTAAATATTTCTTCACCTTTAAATATATTTTTATATTACTTATATGTAAATTATTATAATATCTTTACAAGATTAACACAAAAATTGGCGAAGTTCTAAAAAAAAATATAAAAATATAATATTTTTTTATTTTTTTTATAAAAAATTAGAACAAATCAGAAAATCATATTATTTAAATTTTATTTGTTATCCCCAGCTATATGCAATGTATCTTATGATTGTTTTTAATAAAATCTTCATATTTTTTATAAAAAAATATTTATATCATTTTTTGCAAAATATTATATACGTACATATGTGTGAGAGTATATTTATTATAATTATCTCCATGATTATTACTTTTAATTTACTTTTTTGTGTATTAAGCATATTAATATATATATATATATATGGTACGAAGAATTTCGTATAGAACCATATTATATATATATATATATATATATATATATATATAATATATATATATATATATATATATATATATATATATATATATATATATATATATATATATGGTATGAAGAATTTCGTATAGAACTATATTATGTATATATATATATATATATATATATATATATATATATATATATTAAGTAGTAGCATAATCTTTATACTTATTATTTAGATATTTTGAAAAATATCTGTATGACACAATAAATTTAATAAAATAAGATATTATCAAAAAAAAATATGATTGTTCATTACCAATTAATGTAAGTTATTTTTTTTGTATTTATCATGTAATAAATTAATGTATATTTTCAATGATCACATAATTATTCTTAAAACACAGAAATTAATTCGTTTCTTTCGATTTAAAAAGACCATGTGTGAATTCTAAACTTGAAACAGATTACATATGTTTTTCAAATCTTTTTAGATATTTTGGAGTTTAGTTAGGATATTTCTTTAAGTGTATATTGCACTGTTTCTGTAATCGTTTGTGAGATCATCTCACGTACTAAATTAACAGATCTCCAGGGTATTGAGAAACGAAAGAGTTCTTTGATTCGTTCTTCGATACATAATTTGAATTACAATTTAATACTTACACATGTAAACGTAAACACACAAATATGGATACACAAATACATATACACATGCACACACACACACACACACACACATATATATATATATATATATACTAAAAATATTTTTGACTTCAAAACGTTATAAAAATTACCAAAATTTATAATATATTTATAATACAAAAATATTCAGAAACATGAGTTATTTTTAATTTATAAATGATTTTTCTTTTATTCAAAAAAGATTATATTATATATATTTATATATTAATTAAAGTATATATTCTAATTAAGTATTTATCCGAAGTAGAGTATTTTATTAACATATTCAGATATGAACTGATATTATTTTTATATTTTTCAATGTCTAGAGCTTTTTTAATCATAACTTTATTTTAAATGCATTTGATCATAAAAAAATGGTATAAAATTTCATATTTAGTATTAATAAATAGACAATTCCATTCTTTAAATAATCCTTGAAGACGGCTTTTTTGTATTTATTCGTACATACACATACACTCACACACACACACACACACACACATATATATATATATATATATATATATATATATATATATATATATATATATATATATATATATATATATGTTATTTTATAAACAAATATTTTTTTATAATAATCTAATTCAATATTCTTCTTAAGGTAATTATTCATGTAATTAAATTCTGTGTACAAAAACATTTAAATAATATAATATTAAGTAATATAAAATTGAATATTATAATTTTGTGTGATAAATATTAACTGCATATATTATTATATATATTGTGTATCATTCAACTTTTCTGTCCTATATTTTAAATTTGATAACTTTTTTAATTTCTTCATATTTTTAATATACATTTGAGATTTTTATCTGTATTACTACATTTTTAAAAATATTATAGATAATTATTATTATCATATCAGTCTATATCATTACTCTGTTGAATAAAAATCTTAATGAATATTACCATTCATTGGTAGTTAGTATCACTCACCACACTTACCAAACGGGCTGGTGAGAATTTTTATTCAAAATTTACTCCCTTAAACAGGTTGTTCTCATCTCGGCTAAAGATCTCCGCTTACCTCATATCTCTAACCAAAAATCAAACGTATTTTTCTGCATGATAAGCGGTGATGCTAACCAGTGCAATACCGGTTGGTTTATATATATATATATATATATATATATATATATATATGTATGTATATATATATAAATATATATAAATATATACATATATATATTAATCGATCATACTTCAAATATCATTAAATTTAATTGTTCACTTTTATTTATCAAATCACTAGAAGTGTTGGTATTGTCAACAAAATGCATGATATTTTAATCGATCTTTAATTTTATAAACAAGTCATATAACGCCAAATCAAATGAATATAGAGATATGTAAACGAGAGTGGTTTTCTTTTACTCCAAAACCTGCTAAACTAGAAAGAAAACATAAATTGATGATCTGTGATGAAATAGTATCTATGCACTGTTTTTTCTTATTGTATTACAACTTTTTCTACAATCTTAGTTAGTCGTTGATTAGTATAAATAAATTTCAAAATCTAGATAAACTTTTTGTGGATTTAATTTTATATTTTTGATTAATTTTTTATTTTTATAAAACGTTTGTATCACTTACAGTACATAATTATACTCAGAATAATTACTTCAAAAGTTTAAGAAATGGCTTTTGGAAAATTTCTAATGTTATCTTTACATGTATATATATATATATATATATATATATATATATATATATATATTTATAAATATATTATTTAGTACATAAAAAAAAAATTAAAAAAGTATTATATCGTTATACACGAATATTTAAAATTTAATCTATTACAATATTAAACATTTTATATATGTAGCGTAGTAATTAACACTCATTGTATATATATATATATATATATATATATATATATATATATATATATATATATATAAACATGTATATACACTTTAAGAAATTAACAGTGAATATTAAACAAACAATGTAGGATAATATAAAGAACTAAAATTGTGTAAAATATATTTATTCTAGACGACGTAAATGTCTTTTGTGTTGGTGTATAAATTTTTTATGCACAATAATAACGAATATATTTCACTACAAAATCCCATTGAAATAAAAGCTTTTTTCTAATAATAAATGCAAAGAAGTTTACATAAAATATTAAAGTTAGTATAAGCAAATAATCGTAAATAATTCATTATATTTTCATAATGGAGTTAAAATAGAAATAATTGTTTTAATTCAACAATGTTTACTTTTTAATTATTTATATTAACAATTTTATATTTTACTTTCAAGAATGTTGATATTGTTTATGATAGGTATACTAATAAACATATTCAAATATAACTTTAAATATATATATATATATATATATATATATATATATATATATATATATATATATATATATATATATATATTATATGTGTGTATGTGTATGTGTATAATGATTACAATCTAAAAATAAGTAATTGCTAGTCATAAATCTATAGTAATAAATATATTTTTTCTAAAGTATACAAGAAAATAGTTATAAATATTTTTATATCGACTTTTACAATACGTGCATTAGGTTAAAAAATTATTATATATATATATATATATATATATATATATATATATATATATATATATATATGAATAAAAATATAGCAATGTATAAAATAATACAATATTCTTCATCACGAAGCTTTTTAAATAATTCATTATACATTACTAATTTAATCAGAAGGTGATATTGAAAAAAATGTAATTATTACCGTGCTACTACCTACAAAATATTGAATAAACATTGTACATAATTTGCAAACCGCTTGAATATAAAACCAAGTTTTCTTATTTTATATTGGAACTGTCGTACAATAAAAAAATACTTACACCTGGCAACTCATATAAAACGTAGGATTTATCGAACCGTCTAAATACATAATTTTGAATTTTAAAAATTTCCATACTAATAATAATGTAAATTTTTCGTACTTCTTACTTGTTTAAAAATTTAAATTTTTAATAATACCGTTGCGTGCAACATTTTCATACACTGTTAGTTGATTAGTTTTATTTCTGACACAAAATAATATTCGCGTGCATCACTAGTTAATATATAATATATTTTTATCATTATTTTAATACAAGTAATTTTAAGGGGAAAATCTATTTTTTATTTTTATGTTAAAATCAAAATAGTTGGTTGTGAAAACGAAAAAAATAGTAATAATTTATTCAAAACTAGTTATTTAGTGATTTTATTTTCAACGATAATGGGGTAGATAATATTTAAAATTCTAATTATGAAGTTAAAAGTAGTAATTTAAACAAGAGTATAAGTCAATTATTACATAATTTTATGAAAAAATGTATTTAAGTTGTACATACAGGCAACAATTTTTAATATACAACCTACTATTACAAAGAATTAAATGCAAATTTTTCTCGTTTCTATTAAGTAATTTTAGCTATATATCCGTAGAGAGATTACTTTTTACTGCCGCTAACATTACGATTTATAATAGTTCTCAGTACTTATAATTTTCAAATTATATATAATTTTATACAATAATAATTTTAAGTAATTTCAGAATATAAAATTATATTTTTTTAGAATTTTTGTTATTATATTAAATTATAATACTTGATACATATTTCATTAAAAATATGTTAATATTATAAAAATTGAATAAATAATATTAATAGTACCTATAGTTGAACAAACTAGTTTTGTTCCAAATATCAATACAAATTATAATGAAAAAAATATATATTAACTAAAAATATATTAAATATATTAACTATTTCATATTGATTCATTGGTTTATACTTTACTATTTATTCATATATTAATGGCTATCCAATGTTAAAAACAGATAATTTTCTGCAGGAAATAATTTAAATTATCGACAGAAGTAAATAATTTCAATTTTCAAAATTATTTGTAAATAAATTTTCATTTAGACTTATAGTTCATACGAATACAAATCAATATAATAAATAATTTTTAATTTTTACATATATTTATAATAATTGAAATTAAAATTTTAATTAAAAATATATCTGTATTCTCAGTTAAATTTCTTAATTTTATCGTTATGAACTTCCTTTTATTTTAAAATACAAAATTAATTCTTATTTATATTAAAAATATATCATTGAAAACAATTTTATACATTTTAGGGAACTGGAATTTATCATATTAAATAAATAAAACATGTGAAAAGTTTTCAGAATGAATTTTTAGGGTATATAAATATTGAAGTAAATAATATATATATATATATATATATATATATATATATATATATATCAACAGAAATAAATATTTTTAATAAAAGAACTTTTAATAAAGACTTTAAAAATTTTAGTTTTAATCTAAGTTGTGTTTATTGTCTGAGAATAGTCTTGCTATGTGATATAACTTTGGGTATAATTATACAATATATAAGTAAAAAGATACACATTAGTGGTACGTAATATAAGAAGTTTTAATATCTTATTTATAATTGTTGTCATTGGTTCACTAATTTTATAACGATTATTTTTATCAAATTTATGAAGTTTGGAATTAATACCAATCCACTGTATTTTCGTTGAAAACTCAAAATGTTTCATATGGAAACTAAATAAATAAAATCATAAAATGTTTTAAATTCAAATGATTCAAATATCATTACCCTTAGAATAGAGTATACATTCAATACCTGTCTTTTGAAAATATCTATGAAATATCTACAAGCAAAAAAATAAACAATTATTGAATATTTATGTAATAAAAATTGAAATTTATTGTTGAGAAAAATATATGAAACAGGATTATTATAAGTAATAATCAAAATTACAATATTTTCCAAAATAAGCGACTTTTTTAATTTACCTAATATATTTAATTTTCTTCTAGTTCTACATATTTTAATTCATAAATTATTACGATATTTTTTCAAAAATCAAATAAAATATCCATAATTTTGTTGCAATAATATGATTACATAAAAAATAATTTAATTCATATTATTATTAATGATTAGTCGATAAAAATAGATGAAAACTTTTAAAGATGAATTAATTTTTTATATACGAGTATTTCATACATTTTATATATATATATATATATATATATATATATATATATATATATATATATATAAATATATATATATATATATATATATATATATATATATATATATATATATATATATATATATACATAAATATGTGTGTAGAGAGTGTAGAGAGAGAGAGAGAAAAAGCGTCAAGGCAGAAAAGTATGCAATAAATAAAATTGGCTCTTGGGTCTTTAATATATTTTCAAATATCTATATGTGTATATAAAATAAAATTATAATATACTATATATATATATATATATATATATATATATATATATATATATATATATATATATATATATATATATATATACATAATAAAAATAAATAATTTCAATAAATTCTATAATATTTTTGTCAAATGAAAATGGTATTACTGTTTTAAATTTTATGTATTTCCAAAACTTGTGTACTGTAATTCAGATATTTATTAACATATATATATATATATATATATATATATATATATATATATATATATATAGGTTCTTATTTTTAACAATTCCGGATCTGATAAATTGGTTGAAGCGAACAGACTGTCTGACGCCACACGTGCAGGAAATCCCAATTCCGTTTTCTTATATTACAAAAGCTCGCGAACACAAACACGAATACATGCACACAGTTACAAGATTCACCGACACAAAGAAACACATATGGCGTGTGAGATCCAGAACAAAGTTTTGCACAATATCCGTTGGTAGCAGCCCACCGCTTGAATTTTGCATGTCGTTCAAGAAAACATTTCCGTCGAGAGCTGACAATAATAAACAAAACACGTTCTTTCAACGCACTGTTCATTTTCATCAGAAGTTCAGTACACAAAATAAGCACTCACGCACATACATATACGCTAATATATCTATATACAAATGTACATGCACTTACACACACATATTATATATATATATATATATATATATATATATATATATATATATATATAATAGATAAATGACATAAATAACTAACTTCTCTCAATAAATATTTATGCTTCTCTTTGTAGTTAAATTTTAGTAACATAAGTAGCAAAAAGAGTATAGACATTTAGGTGCAGCTTTATTCATATATTCGATAGAGTTTCGTTGTAAAGTCTTAATTTAAAATACATTAAATTTAAACACGAGCTTTTATGAACTTACTAACATTAATAATTCAAATCATGAATATTGTATATATATATAAATATATATATATACATATATATATATATACATATACATATATATATATATATATATATATATATATATATATATATATATATATATATATATATATATATATAGGGCCATTCAAATGTGACGCCTAGACTTGTGTTCTATTAAAAAAAAACATGTGTATACAGTGGAATATGAGGAAACATGTGTAGAGTTTCTTTTTAATAAAAACACAAATCTAGACGTCACATTTGGATGGCCCTATATAAACATATATATATATATATATATATATATATATATATATTTGTGTGTGTGTGTGTGTATGAATGTATGTACATCAGTGATTCGAAATACTTTCGATGGCGTTATGAATTTACAAATGTTTAATAAACTTATTTCAAAATGACTATAAAGTCACCCACAACAACATGCAGGATTTCTAAACGGATTTAGCATAATAAATTACATTGAAATAGTAAGAGAAGTCATTACTAAAATAATTTTAGAATTTATAGATTACGTTTAACTTACTAAAAATACGTTTGGTATTGAATACAATAAAAAATCATAAAGTGAAGAAATAGATATTGAGTTTTAAGAAAATATTAATCAAATTCCACATTTTCGTTCAATTACATGAAGAAATGTACAATAGTTTTTTCAATTTTCTGATTATACGACTATTGTATTATTTTCTCAGTCAGTTCAGAGGAATTTAAAATAATAGAAAAAAATGATAAAGTGTGTTAAAAAATGATATTGTAATTAATTGCAACCAAAAATATATTCAATGAATTTTCAAATTCGAAAACAATAAAATTAAAACGTATATAAATTGAAGAAATTATGAAACGCGTTAACACAAATGAACTAACACTTCAACACTACTAAAAATTGAAAGTATTCAATAATTATTTATTGTACACTTTTATTTATTTATAAGTTGATATTTAGTTCGATAGCAATATCTTCATAATTAAAGCACCTCATTAAAAATAGTAGATTTTATAATCCAGAACTTTTCCAGTACAAACATTTCTGTTAAAGAATTTCTTAGTAATTCCCTTATTTTATCCATCCCCTAATATATATATATATATATATATATATATATATATATATATATATATATATATATATATATATATTAAATATACGTATATGTATACAAAATGTTTCATTATTTATATATTATATTACTTTATTAATTAATAAATATTATAAATTAATTTTGAGACTCTATCTCTCTTTACATAATTACATACAAACATATATATATATATATATATATATATATATATATATATATATATATATATATATATATATATATACATATATATATATATATATATATATATATATATATATTCAGTGGTATGGTGGTTAGTATTACAGTCTGTTATTCAGAGAGAGTGTGTTCGATTCCCTGTTGGAGAAATAGGATAGGCAAGGTTCTTTAGCTGAGATGAAGACTTCCTCTCTAAGAGAGTAAATCTTGACTGAAAAATTCTCATTAATCCATTTAGTCAGAGTGTTTAATGTGATCAAGTACTAGTAAATGGTTACATTCAAATAAGGCTTTAGTTCAGCAGTGGGCTGGTATAAACTGATATGATGATTAGGATGATGATGATTTAATATGTATGCATATATAAATATTGATTTTCCTTGTATGGATAGATAAAAATTATGTTATATTCTTTACTCCTATATACGACAAATACCCTTAAATATATAAAGAAATAAATGTACTATATACTTTGTACAAAATAGAAAATACTTAGCACTTTGACTAATTCACAAATGAATCCCTGTTTACACCATAACAATTTATTGTATTTTTTTCTATGTTTTATTATTTACTCACATATTGATTGATACTATCATTATGCTAATGATTTTACCTTTTTATTTACTTATTTTTTAATTTTTTTTTGTATATATATATATATATATATATATATATATATATATTAATTTATATAAAAATAAAAATATATTTTGATTATATCCGTATTATATAAAAAAATTTGGAACAACTATAAATGTATATTTGCAAATAAATGTCTTATTTCATAATCGAAAAATGAACATGTATACATCAAAGAAAAATATTCTTATAATAATATCGATTTTGTCGTTTCGATATGATACGCTTATTTTTGCTTTTCGCAAAAATGCATATTTTACAAATCGATTGTACGCTTTCGCATAGTAGGTATACAGAATAAGCAATTCAGAAGCTTACAACGTAATACTAAATTTAAAATCAACATTAAAATGCAGAGCGGACCATTGCGTACATTACCGGACTTCGCTTGGAAAATAGCAACCTATCGCCTGTCGTAAAGTTTGTTTAAAAAGTTTCTAAACGTTCACTCAACTCACGTTTATATACTGAATATAAGTATTCTTACTTAACCGACAAACGACCTAACGCTCAATCTTCGTAAACGAGTTAGCACTTTGATCATTTTATGCTTTGTTTATGTTGTTGTTCAACCACCATATCTATTCGTGTTATTCAATCCTCGTTTGCTTTTCAATGATAGATTGAGGATCTCGTGGGCATGCACCATGATATATTTCATGTTATTGCTACATTCTGTTGCATGTGTTTTTCAGATAGTTCTGAAAATGAAAATATCTTGTATTAAAATTCTGATAAAAAACTAACTATATTAATATTATATTTATTTATAGATTGTTTTTATTAAGGAGAAACATGTGTATAAAGTGGTGTATAGAGAAACATTTATATAGTTTATTTTCTTTCTTTTTAATAAAACACAAATCAAGGCGTCACATTTGGATGACCATAAATATTTTATCATAAAGAATTATATATATTATTATTATATATAATATATATAATATATATATATATATATATATATATATTTATATATATATATATATATATATATATATATATATATATATATATATATATAGTAATAATAGTACATTCGTTAGGTTTTTAATCAATACGTCGTGAGTTTGAAACTGACTTTCGTAGGCGTATATCACGTTTCGTTAGAAGCACGATTATTTCCTTGATCGACTAACGAAGCTTGAAGTGTACAAAGAATTAATAACTTTGTCACGAAAAAATCCTATTGAAGTTGTTAAGAAATCTCATTTATTTAATCGAGCTTATATACACACACACACACACACATATATATATATATATATATATATATATATATATATATATATATCTATATATATATATATATATATATATATCTTTATATATATATATATATATATATATATGTATATCTAACAATAAAACGAAAAACAATAAAACATAATAAAACGAAAGAAATACCAAATGTGTTTGTTTATTTGAGATAAACGAAAATAAAATTATGAAAAATTAAAAAAGTTTAATTTAAAAAATGTATTTTTAATTTAAAAAAATTAAAAATTTTACTAATATAAATTAATAACATAAATTGTTTATGGTTAAAGTTTACAGATATGTAAAAAATAAACATTTATTAAAAAAAATTAAATATTCAAATCAAATATTCTAATTTTCACGTTAAGTGTAAGTTATAAATTTGATTTTACTGTATTACATTTAATAAAAGTATAAATAATAAAATTGATAAAAATGATATAAAAATTAAAAAAAAATAATAAACATATTTTATAATAATATCAAAATATTATAGTTATCTTTCAATATTTCTATCTACTTATTAATGTTTTCTCTAATAAAACTTATTTCTCCTCATTTTAATATATTTTATCACGATTAATTCATAATTATGCACTGTCTGAATGTATCTTTTATGCACTGTCTGAATATACATATATATATATATATATATATATATATATATATATATATATATATATATATATATATATATATATATATATATATATATATATATATATATATATATATATATATATGACTGGGTATATGGTTAGCATCACCGCGTGTCATGCGGGATATAGAGTAATACATGTATAAAAAAATATTAACATTAGTAGCTTGTGGCGTATGATGATATATATATATATATATATATATATATAATACAGTATAAATATTAACATTAGTCTTGGTAAAATAGAACAATAAAATAACCCAAATTTCTTTGATAAAAAAATCTTCTATTATTGAAAATTCTTTCAAAACATATCTTTTTTTATCATATTGTTAACGCCATTTATGTTTATTAGAATTAATATCAGCTGGCAAAGCAAATATATTTCGAAAATATCTATATATTTTGTCTGACATTTCCGTTATATATTAAATCTTGTTCCAAATAGTGTATGATTTATGAAATATTAAGTTCAAATGAATGATTAATAAGAATTTATTTCAGAAAGTTATTGTACGTATAAAAACTTATATATATATATATATATATATATATATATATATATATATATATATATATGGAAATATTTTTACGAATATTATTAAAAAATATATGTATAATTCAATTTTTAATATTATTTAGTATAAAACATTTTTATCTTTTTGAAAATATTATAATTTAGAAAGTGAAACAATTTTTATTAATAAATTAACATAAAAAACATTGTCTTTTCTAAGGACTGTTATAATTAATTAAATTATAGTTAATTACTCAAATGGCTTTTAGTTTTAGTAGATATATTATTTAAAAACTAAAAATATAATAAATTCCTAAAAATCTAGGATGTTTTACAAAAATAAATGTACTTAATAAAAAATAAATCTTTGGTTAAAGTAAACTCACTCTTTAGAAATATAGTTACCAAATCGAAAAATATCCCATTTTGATTAATTTTTCTGGTTATATTTGTGATAACAATTATTCATATTATTTTTTGCTAATTAATTGAAAATGTCTTTGCTCTAAGATATAATATATTGATGTATATCAAATGGTCTATCTTAATTACATATGTGTTTCTCTGTTAATTGTGAACGGATTTCATATTAGTGACCACAACATGTGTGGTATTAAATATAAACGTTGGATGTAAAACTCGCAAATAGATAGAAATAATATTAATTAAAAATTGATTTTTATTATTGAATAATTTTATTTTCTAATATTGACTACACTGTATAAGGAAAACAATAGCGCATGTTATTCTTGCTGACGTTAGCGTTATTTTAGTATAATGGAAATGTAGCGTAGTAAAGAGCATATTCGACACGTTTTACTTTTTATGCTTAATCAAAAGAAAAATGTTACCGAAGCGTATAAAATAATCTATGATACATATGGGGAGCATTTTGTGTCCATTAGTACTGGTAAATTTTGATTTACAAGATATCTAAGTGATGATTTCGATAAAAAAAGAAATGTCTTGGATAAAAAAAAATATTTAAAGACGATGAATTTCAAGCGATATTGTCTGAAACTAGGTTTAGTCGATTATTAATTTTGAAAAATTACTATGAGTTAATTAATTTAGTCTTTTCTCATTGTTAACAAGTCATGAAAAAGATATATAAAGAAGAAAAAGGGGTCCCACATAAATGATAAAAAAGAAAATATTGAACTATTTTAACATTTGCTGCTTTTCAATTAAAAAAATATTTTTGTATCGAATTGTGATGCGTTGAAAAATGTATATATTTTAAAAATCATAAATGTAAAAATTGTTAAACTCTGACTAACCATCCACATGAAAAATAAAAAAAAATTTATGATCTAAATACACTTTATTGTGTATTTGCTAAGATCAGGAAGAGATCTTTATTGTGAGTTATTTGTATCGCGTGAAATTGTCACTAAATAATAATTTTTCACAAGTAAAGACAGTAGGTGATTTATATTATAAAATTACATTTTAATCAATATAGAAATAAAAATATTTTTTAACGTAAATTAAAATCCAAATAATATAATTAGGTAATAGTACATTTTTAATACATTTAAATTCAAGATAAAAATACTGAAAAGATTATTTGAATCATTAAAAACATTATTCATTTATTGAATATTGTAATTGCAGAAATAAATATTAATAATAATATTGAAAGGAAGCGTTATTTAAAACAAATTATAAAATATAATTAAAAATATTATTGTAATAATATAAAATAGTAGTGCAGGTGATACTTTCTTGTGATAAATAAAAGTAAAAAAATATGAAACATAGTCTATAATAAATGAATTATAAAATTTTATTAATTTAAACATTTTCATATATTCATAATAAATCTTTTCAGATAACAATTAGTACTTCAAGCTTTATTTAATACCATAGTGAAACGTTAATGTAAAATCAATTTACAAATTATAAATTCATATTGGAATTTGTATCATTTCATTTATCTCCCAAGAAAAATGTTTGCTATAATCTATATACACTATTATGTTCCTTTTATCTTTGCGAAACGAAAACCAATTATCTTTCAACTAGTGAGTACTTTGTTCGTAATATGCCCTTCCGGAATCTTTGGAAAGTTTTTCTTCGAGAAAATAAATAGTTCACTTTCCCATAACGTCATAACATTATCGTTAATATCGTAAAAGCTCGTAGTAATTTACTTTGCATACAATATAACGTCAAGGTTGTGCATTATTTATGTCTCAAAATACACTCTTTGAATTTTGAAAGTGTTAAAGTTTAAATTATGCTGCAAATTAGGTTCCTATAATATTACGAAAATTATAAAATACTTTAAAGTGAAATTTATTGCGTGGTTATTTCAGAAAAACTAAAATACCCTTCTATTTATGAAATTATTAGTTAAAGATATATAAAATATTGTTACTTACAATAAAACATACTATTGATAATTATTTAAAATAAATGTTAAAAATATTTTTTTTTATAAATAATTTAGCATTATTTTTTATATATTTGATCTACTTTCTTATATCTATTATTTGTATTACAATTAAATTCTACTATTTTTTCAATTCAATTAAATTAACTTTTAAAATATTTTCATACTTTTTGATCTAACAATTATTATTTTTAAAACCATTTTAGTAAATTTTCCAAATAAACATTTTCCGAAAACTACAAAATCTATTTATAAAATGTTAAAATATTTATTTGTTGTTTTGGAACTGTGGCTGATTCACTTTACACAAATGAATTTTAACTCCAACACCACAATAATTTAAAGAGAAAGGCTCTGACGATGATGGCGTCGCCATCGAAATGCATCAGCCGATATAATTATAGATTATATAATTATAAATAATAAGTGAACAATAAGTGATTATTGAACACTTTAAATTATTGTGGTATTGGAGTTAAAATTCATTTGTGTAAAGTTAAAATATTTATTTTAAATTTAAACAATTTTTTTTCTAAAATTCTACCTATGAAATATAACTCATAAATATTTTCTATCTTCATTATACTTTTTATCTACACACATTTATCTGAATTATTACGAAACCACATATATTTTAGTTTGATATAATGTACTGTAATTACTTATAAAATATACATGCATATTATATAATATATAAACATATATATATATATATATATATATATATATATATATATACATATAATATAATACAATCTAAACAAGAAGAACTAAACAGTAATAACATAAAAGTTTTAAAGAAAATTAGATGTTAAACAGAATAACTTTTATTGCAGTACGATCAGCGACGTTCCGACATATGACCTAAATAATAAAAACGTACTCCATTCTATTACTACTTTGAAGGCCACATCTTAGTATCGTAACTTACGCTTATGTTTAAGAAAAACTTACTTTTGAAAATATAAATTTATTATTTTACTTTATTTCTCAAATTTATTATAATGCTCATTATAGTTTGATTCTTATGGATACACAGACACATACACACACATGTAGCCATCCAACATTTATATATATATATATATATATATATATATATATATATATATTAATATGAAAAAAATATTGCGCTTTTATAATAATGACATTAGTGCAAATATTATGATTATGAAATTCCATGCAATTATTAATCTAAACTTATGCTATCAAAAAAGTTATTGTCAATTTTTCAGTTATTAATCATTTCATTTAGTAAGAATATACATTTGTATGTTATAGAATTATTTAAATAAAAACTTAAAAAAAAACATGAATGTATAAAAATCAATATTGTAATATTTTTCATTAATAATGTGCAGATATTTTTTGTTTGCTATTACATTTTTAGAAAAAAACATGACAGTTATTTTCAATTAGTATATATATATATATATATATATATATATATATATATATATATATATATATGAATGTATATATGTATATTTGAATGTGTATATAAAGGTAAAATAAAAATAACTATAATAAAGAAAAACATATTAAACAATGAATTGTGTATAAATATAAAATATGATACAAAAGCAAAATTTATTTTTCTTAGAAGGCAATCTTTGTTTTATTTAAAGGAATTGCCTAAAAATGTGATGTAGAAAAATGAACATGAGTGAAATTGGCCCCTTATTCTATGTCTAAAAAAAATGTATTTAAAGTTGTTTGTTTTCTTACCTGTGTGCTCATTGTTCAAATGTTCTCTTATATTACCCATTGTTAAATCACTGCTTTTATTTTCATTTACCTGACAGTAGCTTTAGAGCTGAAATCGTCTTTAGAGAAATGTGAAAGCATTGACCTAGAAATGGACAGTATACGTAACCATTGAAATAAGTTACGATTTTACTACACATAGCTTTTTTGGGTTTAATTTTATAGAATCTATTAATTTTATACATTTTTTATAAAATTTAGTTTAAAATATTTTATTTCATTTAGATTATTACATATTTTAACGCCATTCTTTTCTAATTTTAAAAAAAAATTTTAAATGATAAGTAATTATTGAACTTATATAAAAATTGAAAAATTATCGACAATATCATTTTACGGTTAGTTTTATATAATTGTATGAAATTCATAAAAACCAATAAAAATTGTAAATCAAATTAACATGGGTTAAAAGTAACGATAATAAAAAAATACATACATACATACAAACACACACACACACACACACACACACATATATATATATATATATATATATATATATATATACACGTATATTTACGTATACCTACATAAATATAATTTATGAGTAATAAATCTACATCAACAACTAATAAATTGAATATTTGAAGAATATACATTATTGGTATTATAAACCATTTTATCGTTTTTTATATATCATAAATCATTTAAAGTTAATATATGTACGTACATATATACAAGTATATATATATATATATATATATAACTATAGTTATATATTTTAATCTTGTTTTTTATTTATGCAGATTTATGTAGTGTTAATTTAACACATAAATTTCAGGTAACTCCACAGTTTATTAAAACTCAGAACAGTCAATGTATAAAACTCATATTTCTCTACAATCAGTACTCAAGAGACTTATGAAGCATGCTTACTCTGTTTGATTATTTCCTCTCAAAGGAAAAGAAAATCTGAGATTATATGTGATTTAATTAAGAATTATTAATTTACATATTAATATTTTATAGCTTTAATTTTCGGAATAAATAATTTCAATTTTAACTCTTCCTCCATTTATCTACAAAAGGTAAAAGGATGACTTTAAAAATAAATACTTTTATTATTTCTTTTATATTTTTTTCTCCATAATAATATTTAATTTCATAGATTGTCAACAATACTTTGTATATGAATTAAAGAGAACTTAATTGAGAAATAAGTCATAATTATTAAAAATAAATAAAAATTGTTATTGACGAATATGAATATTATTTGTGAATTTAATAAATTTGCTGAGAATTATTATTTTCTAATAATTTATATTTTATTGATATATATATATATATATATATATATATATATATATATATATATATTATATATATATATATATATATATATATATATAATATATATATATATATATATATATATATATATATATATATATATATATATATATATATATATATATATATATATATATATATATATATATATATATATAAATATATATATATATATATATATATATATATATATATATAAATATATATATATATATATATATATATATATATATATATATATATATATATATATTTATATATATATATATATATATATATATATATTTATATATATATATATATATATATATATATATATATATATATGTAATGGAAAAATAATTCACTGGTTTCACTAGTTAAATAATACTTGTTTGCCATTACAATCATCTAATTAAATAACAACGTATTGTTGAAAAATGTAATAAAAACTAAGTAACTTTGTATATTAATGGTAATTGATTATATGCCAACGAGTGTTTATATAATAATAGTAAGTAAATAAATCATTTTCCATTTTTTTATATTCATAAATTTGAAAATTAATTTATAAAGCCAGTATTAATATATATATATATATATATATATATATATATATATATATATATATATATATATATATATATTGAGTATAAACATATTTAATTACTTATAGTTTTTCATATTATATATCTTATTTGTATTTTATTCTATTTGAACGCAGTTATGAAGCTGTTCTCTTACCCAAAAATAAGTTATCTTAATGCTCAAAGGTATTCTTTGATACTTACGTCCAGAAAACTTTTAATGATTTTTTTAAAAAATATTTATTATATCTTCTGCTCATTACAAAATTCTCTATACTTTCTTGATTTTCATTTATTGTAGTTTTTATGTATTTATTTTTTTCATAATTTCTAATTGAATAACGTGTAATTTGATTTGTACTTATATAAAATATTACTTATTGTCTTGAACCATGAAATCCATAAAACATTGAATAAAAAAAATAGGTTTGTGGCAGAAATTCTTATTTTAAAATATAATAATTTTATTTTTTATAAATCATATAAAGTTGTATATTCTATATGGAGATTTTATATGAATTGAAATCATATTCTAAATCGCATTAATATCATAAAAAATATTTATTCTTTTATATTTTTAAAAAACAACTTATCGCTGGATAAACAATTTTGCTAATGAAATATTTAATTTTTCAATTATTCTATATTCTAGTAGTTTCCTTTTCTGGTGATCAAGTATTACATCTTTTTATTAAAACACAAAATATTTTATTTATGGATTTATACCAAATTTGTAACTAATTGAAAAAATGTACAAAACTACTATCTTGAGATTATTCAGTTCACTAGAAAAAGCTGCAGAACCTACATGTTGTGAATTAAATTGCCATATCTGATAAAACATATAACATTCAAACTAGTAGACAGCGAACAATAGTATTGTAGATAATAACGGTCAATAGTAGACAATAGACTAGACTTATACTGTTATAGCATCTCAGTTGAAATGAAGAATAAAATATATTATTGTCTTCGCAATTTTCATAAAAAAACAAAAGGAAAAATGTTAATACAAGAAAAATAAATGTTTAATATTCTTCTTTCTTTTACATGTATGAATGTCATATATATATATATATATATATATATATATATATATATATATATATATATATATATATATATATATATATATATATATATATAAACACATGTAAAAGAATAATGTACAACGTTTTATTTTTACGTTGGTATGATGATTTATAACGTAGTTAAAGGATTAAAATAACATTTTTTAAATTTAAGTCAAACTACTAAATGTTTTTTTTTTAAAAAAAACAAAAATTCAATATCAAATAATGACTAAATGAAATCATCAAATTTTCGAATTTCTTTCTTTATTATATTATTCAATGAATTTAATCTAAAACATATTTTTCCTGTAATAAAAACGTGATTACTGGAGTGCATTTTTTATTTTAAAAATAATTAAAAAAATTTAGTTCAATATTTAAATTGCTGTTTATAATCTTAAAAACTAAAACTTAAATCGTAAATTAATATGAATTTTTTTTACAATAACAACTTAAAAAGTATACATTTTCATGCTAAAATATGATTAAAAAATGAAACAACAATATTCGTAAATGAAAATTTGAAATTATTTATTAAAATATTAATATCTAGTTATTATTTAAAATAAAACTGGGCATACAGAAATTTGTAATGTGATAAAAAAATATCTTCAATCAATTTATATTCACTCCCTGTAAAAATATGATTTCATTTCTAAAATTAATTCAGATTGTTATCAGTTAATTAATTTTTCACAACTTTTATGTTACAAATTAATAATATATATTTGTTGAATACTTCAAAATTATTTTTTTGTTATAATTTTCATTAGATTTTTGTAATAATATAAAAATCACAAAATTAGTTATCAGCAAAATTAAAATACGAATTATTTTTTAATTAATTTCTTATTATTTAGCACTAATTATAAATATCAAAGTATATATAAAATATAAAAGTATACTTTAAAATTATTGATTATATTAAAATATTTTTTACTAAAATCCTTATTTATGTATTCTCACTGTGTATGTCATATTCGAAGTGTTTTCTTTCATAACATTTTATACAAGTCGCAATCCCTTTTGTAATCTCGAACTTATCCTTTCTTTGAATGACTTCAGTGACAACGAAATGAAATTATTTTCAGAACTTTTTTTGAGAAAAAGTTCATGAAGCAAAATCATGTGAATATAATGTATATTTTAATAATATTATTTTACTAAAAAATTACTTTTATACTCGAAAAGTTTTTGTACTTTACTGAAAACTGGACTATTACAATATAAATTTTCATTCTTTAGTCTAGAAATATTATATTATTATTTTGTATATTTGAAAAAAAAAGATCTTATATAAAAATTTATCGTATTTATATATAAAATTGCTCTAAATGGACACTACCGTTTTTTAAAAATAATATATGTTAATAAAAAAAATCAGTTAACATGCAATTTTATATAATAATTGTTAATTATTAATAAATACCATTTTTAAATATTATATATATATATATATATATATATATATATATATATATATTAAAAATGTATTTTTTATGACGGTTGCTACAACTAAAAATGAATCTTAATTATTACAATAAAAGAAAAGAAAAGAATTATTATTGCAAGTAAAATATAATCATGTTGCATCCGTAATTTTATTACGACTTCCTTTGTATATATTTTTAATTTATGTTATTTTTAATATTAATAATACTTGAAATATATGAAATAATGTGTTAAAAAAAATTATGTTTTAATAAACTATTATTTTCTCTGCATGCATATATTTTCTGTGCATATGAAATTATTAAGTTGAATGAAACAGGGAACAAAAATATTATTTTAGAATTTTTTTATTATCTTTACACAATATATTCTGCATCACTTAGTATAATAAAGAGAATATACAGTGTTTAACAAATAATATAATATCATTCCTAGAAATTATTTTTTTATGTTATGAAAATTAAAAGTAACATAAATGGTCGATTGGAAGAAACTCATAATAGTAATTCATAAAATGAGGTAGAAAATAATTCAATGAATTAATTAAACACAATAAATTGAAAACACAAAAAATTTAATTGATTTAGATTGTATATACAAAATGGCCAAAATTAGACTAAAGAATGTAATTTTCAGCCTTCATTTACATATTTCAGTCTTATTTGGGTCAGTCTATATCATATACATATATATATATATATATATATATATATATATATATATATATATATATATATATATATATATATATATCTGTATTAAATAACAGATATACAAAATGCAGACAGAGTAAAGAAATATATTTATAAAAATTATAGAAAACTCTTATTTTTAGAAATATCGAATCACATCGTCAAAAATATTACACGATGAATAATTGGCTCTGGTAATTAATGACTCCGTCACCCATTTAAAATTTATATAAAGTAATATAATAATTCTTAATAATAAGTTTTGTTTCATATTTCCGATTATTGATTTTCCAATTGATGATAAATGTTCTTATAAATTTTAAATTATGCATAAATAGTGATTATTAAATACGCTATTACAAGTTCATTATTTGATACAGTTTTTATGATTAATTCCTAAAGTTATTTCATAATTTATCTCTTTCTTATTTTCTTGTCTCATCTATTATATTAAACAAGCCTATAGTTTAATGAATATATTTATAAATAATACATTCTATTAAGAACATATTTAACAATGAAGCAGATTTTGAAAAAGATGATCTTGAAATTCTTAATTTTTCTTGAAAAAATAACAAAATTATGTTTAATTTTATTAACACAAATGAATTTAATTCTAAATTATTTATTAAATTTTAAATAATGTTTATAATGAGTTGTAACTAAAAGAATTTCGAATGCTTATATATATAAGCATTATATATTTCTTACGTTTCTATCTCATTTATATATGGATCTCTTTCTAAGCATTTTTATATGTCTGGGTTCTCAATCAATAATTTCTCTTCTCCATTATGTTTTTTTATTCATATATAATCTGTCTATTTTAATTTTAAACTTTTCACTTTTTCTATTACTTCTGTAACTTTGGTTTATTATCTGATTCACTTGTTTTCTTGTCTCCACATGTTATATCTAAAGTTCATTTTTCT
>CP092087.1:37857786-37905286 GCA_029203775.1 Neoneuromus ignobilis
ATATCCGACCAAGATAACGACCGACGAAAGGCGAACTGATAGAATTGCGTGCAACGACCGTTGTCTGAGTTATTTACGATCTGCCATGACTCATTTGATTTATTGTTCGCGTAGAACTGTTATATTTACGTCTTAAGTAACTCTAATACATATTTTTCGTCTATTCAGAACCACGATCAAGCTTCTGGAAAACATACATATGCGCATTGATATGTACCACGTATGCTTTTTCGTGATGGTTATGTAAGTAGTAGGTAGTATTATCATTTGTACTCACAATGATTGATTGGTTTGAAAATAAAAATCGTGAACAGAAATATTTCAGACATCTATTTAATTAATTTTTGTATACCAATAATTTAAGTTTGTATATTAATATACATTCTTTGATACTATCTCTAAAATATTGAATATAAATATAAAAGTATATTCAGAAACATTTAGTTTAGTATAATTTTTGGTATATTAATTTTATAAAAAAACATATTAGACATTTAAATAAAATTTAATTGAAATTATAATTTTACATGTTAATATTATTTTACATTAAATATTGAATTTCTAGATAAGAGGCAATATTTTTCTAATTTCATATCAATAATTATCACAATTCAATAAGTTTACTACAAATATGATATTACATTAATCAAGTAATCAATAGCTTCTTATCGTTTACTTTGATATACTTATGTATAATTAATAGGCAATATCTTTATTTTTGAAATATAGGCAAGAAATCTCAGTTTTTACTATTTTTGTTTGGTACTGTGGAAATTCACTTTAATACAAATGAATCATACGTCCTATTAATATAAGAGACTATAAAGTGTTTAGTAATTTTTTATTGTTCACTTTCATCAATGATGCATTTGGATAGCTATAAATCAGAACGTTGTATTATATAATATATGCTTTCAAGACCTAAATTTTATAATGTAATGATCTGATGATGACTGCACAGGTATTGAAATATACATCATCAAATAAAGTAAAAATAAGTGATTATTGAAAACTTGTAAAATTTTTTGGTATTGTAGAGAGTGAATAATTTATATCTTAGTTTTCCAATCTTTTTTGATTTTTGAATACATTTTTAATTCTAATCACATAATTTAAAATATCTCTAAATGTTAATTCTTATTATTTTTTTGTTATTTCTATTTATAATATGTGTTATCAATTTATTGTTTAGGAAACATATTGAAATTTCTTATATATTTTATATCAGTTAAATACTACTTAAAATATAGTCTATATATAACTTACTTAAACTATAATGGCTAAAAAAATGGTTTATTTTAAAAAAATACTTAGTAACTACAAATTCTATTTATTTGCTTCTTAAAGTTTCTTCAAACTTTATATAACATATATAAAAGTTATTTTGTTTTATAGAAATAAAGTTTCGATATCTTTCGATGATTTTGAGAGTATTACGAATTATTTTTAACATATTATTTATTAATAACACAAATGAATTTCTACTCCCAACACTACAATGGCTATAACTTGTTCAATAATCACTTATTGTTCAATTTTTGTTTATAAAAATGTTGGCGATAAAAATTCATTTGTGTTAAAGTGAATCCTCCACAGTTCTGAAACAAACGATAATATTTCTTTTCAAATTTTATTACGTTCTTCTATATTATTTGCATTTATAACAGTGCACTAATTAAGATACTGTTATAAAATAATTATTCTCTCTCTCTCTCTCTCTCTCTCTCTCTCTCTCTATATATATATATATATAAAGAGTTCGATAAATGGGGAGATAAAGTAATATACATGTAAAAAGTTAAAAATAAATATTTCCTAATTTTCGTTTTTTTAAATATAATGTTTTCTTGTGTTTTCAAAAATGAAAAAGTATTTATTCTTTCGTATTTTTATATTAGATTTTTCTCAAGTAGCTTTATTTATTTTATAGAAAATTAATAACGTAATATAATTTAATATTTTTAGTTATTTTAGTTATTGAGACAAAAAATATTTTCATGTATAAAACGGTTGAGATATTTCGTTATCTTCTAATTTACACACAAATGTTGCAGTATTTTAATTACTAACTGTACCGAAAAATAACTACGTATTTTTTCATCAGTGGTTGTCTCAAACAATTCCCTTAAACGTTGTTTACTGTACAAAGATTTACATTGTTGTTGTATTCACTCGAACCGACAATATAAAACTCTATTTTGCTTCATTAGACGGAAGGAAAAGGATTTGTCAATTAAACCTAATACTGGTCGGGTAATAGAATCAAAGTTTCACTTTAGTAAATTCATTTTCACGATGTGAAATAACTATCCTTGGCTTGTGTGCATCGTTAAGAATTTTGTTTTCCTTTATTTTATGCATTAAGAGTTTGTCGTATTCTCTACTGTCGTATTCTTTTTGTTATTTTTTTGTATTAAATTGCATGTTTCTTGTTTTCAAGTCAGTTTATAGAACAATTAAATTATTTTTGTTGTAATTAAATATTTGACTAATAATAAGATAAAGTAGTTTTAATGGTCTTATTATTCGAAAAATATCATTGGTAGCATAAATTGATTAGAAGGAAAAGGATTGAAATCACCAATTAGTATGTTGATGAGTTAGAATTATTTTTAAAAACACGTTCTAATTAAAATTGAATATAAATTTGAAATATTCGATTCATTCAGTGTCTGTGGAGAAAACCAAACCAAGAATTCAATAAAGAAAACTTACAGCTTACAGTTAAATTTAGTGGTAAATCAATAATGGTATGGAGGTGCATGGCAATGAGTGGAATGGGAAATCTTCATTTTACAGAGGGTGTAATGAACAAGTTTACCTACATAGACAGAAAAACAATCATAAAGTCAATACGAAAAAAATGGGATTTATGAGACAATTTTTCTAATAAATCAACGATTACTAACATTGTTAAGGATTATGAAAGAATTTATCTTGTATAATATATGTACATTTATAAGACCAGAAATATCACTTAAATCATCTAACATGAACTTCATTGAACATTTGTGGGAAGCATTGTAATTATGATTAAGTAAATATACGATTTCCATTAAGATATGTTAAAAAAATATTTACAGGTGAATAGGTCAAAATAAACAATAATTTTACTACAAAATTGGTACTATCTATGCAACACAAATTTAAAAAAGATTTTAAAATCAAAGGAATTCCAAATAAAATATTAAGTTTAATCAATAAATTTAATTGTTTTTCATGTTAATACTCTGTATGTTGATTTTCATACGTTTAATTGTGATATTACTTGCTTTTTTAATCTGTTTACTACTTTCGGTTAAATAATAAAGAAGATTATTAATAAATGTTTATATTTATATTTTTTAATTTCTAAAAATCAAACGCAATAAATTATAAGAATTGTTAGATATGCTGAGTAGATCAATATTATTGTGACTAACTGGATATGTAAATATCTGAATATGTATATATATATATATATATATATATATATATATATATACATATATATATATATATATATATATATATATATTTTATAGAGGTCTTCATCTAACAGTGGATTGATATATATAATGACGATATATATATATATATATATATATATATATATATATATATATATATATATATATGCATGTGTGTATGGTTTTGTATTTGTATAATTTGTATAAACAAATAGAAGCAAATGAAGAAAACATGAAAATATAAAAATTTTATTAGATATCGTATTGACAACAAATCACTATCTAAATACAATGTAACATCAAATAGAGGCAATAAAAACCAATGTTATACTTCAACTTTATATCCATATTAAAATACATTAACTTGCTACCTCCAGAAATACTGAAAACATGAACAACTATCAATCATCTTTATTTATATAACAAATATTGTATACATCCCTCTCCTTTTTCGTTACATTATTTGAAAATTGTGAATGTATACCTTCTGAAAAATTCCAAAATGTAACACATTATTACTAATATATCTTTCTCGTATTGGTATAGACGGCATAGCATAACACTGTTTCTTTCGTGTAAAATACACGTAGATATTGGAAAACATGAAACTTTACATATACCATATTCCAAATAGACCGATTTACGGCGCTCGATGCTCTATCTTCGTTGTACGAGTTTTTTTTATTATATACCGGACCTTGTTTAGCGAGTTAGGTTTTCCTTAATGGTGAAAATTGGACGCTAGCAGCGTAGGAATGACAATCGCTAACGTGGCGTAGTTCAACTCTCACGACAGAGGGCGTAGCCGTCAAATTAAATGAAAAATTGTGAATTTTGTGAACACTGACTATAATTATTAATTTTTGAAAAAATATTCGTGATTATTAATAAGAACAGGTGTTATTTTCTTAATATTGAGCAGTTTGTGGAAACATATTTTTTTTAATATTTTTTTTTATAATACGTTGTGTATGACAGAAAACATGGAGTGGAACAAACATTATTGCAGTTTGACGGTCATAAGATTACCAAAATGTGAATTTATTTGTTCAGGTAAGACTTGTTAAATGATATATAAGCTTTGTTTTAAACCGTAATACACTGTGAAGAATCGTCTATTTTATTATAAAACAAATTTTATGTCATGAGTTTTCGCACGTGTTTCTTGGTTTATTTTCTATATAGATATCTTCACTCATCGTCGATGTATTTTTTTAAATATTTTTAAAATTATTCACAAGTATATTATTATTTCAATGATACATGTAAATATTTTAATCGCATCAATTATATTTGATTTTATTTAATAAATTAAAAAAAAGTCAATATAATATTTATATTATATTTCAAATAAATCAATTTATTTTCAAGAAAAACCTGATAAAGAGATTGTAATTTAAATAAAAATATTTTTCTAATTCCTAAAATTTATTATTATTTTATTATTATCCAGTAAAGTTCCTAAACAATTTTTTTATTTGATAATTATATACTTTTCTTTTTAATAAAAAAGTCATTTATAATCAATAGAATTTATAATTCAATATTTAATAGAATGGAATATATTTCACAGTTAGTTAATTAATTTCTTGAATTACTTAGTAATGAATTTATAATTGGGCGTATAATGTAATTTTGAATATCATTTTTTAATCATTAAAATTGTATTGATCCTACAAAATTAGAAGTTAATTGAATTTTAAAAATTGTTTTATAATATTTCATTATAAATGTTTAATAAATGTTGTAATTTATTGTTCCAATTTTCTTAATTGTCAATTTATATAATCGACAATTTTTAAACATTTATTTTGTCCTTATTTGTATGTCTAAATGTACTATTTTACTTGATATTCTATGTTTTATTTTATTTAACTTTAAATGAAAAATATTGTTTTTCATCGATTCTTTTATTTTACTGCAATATGCTGAACAGTTTGCAATTCAACATATTTACTCTTATCTATGGATGACACTTGTTGTGTCATATTCCATTTTTAGTTTCTTGTCTCTCAATTCTTTTCACTTCTTTATTATATGATAGATTAAACTATAGAGTTTTTGTAAATTTATAGTAATAACTATTTTATTTAACGTAATTGGGATAAGTATTTCATTTTTTTAAATTAAAAATTGAAGTTAATTTACGAATACTACAAATTTTAGAGGTACTTTTTAATTAACTTGTATAATAAATAATTTGTGTGTTAATATTTCGTTTAACTGATTACTCTTTAGAGTAAATTATCTTTCATTAAAAAAAATACACTATAATTACTTTAAAATCTCTTAAAGTGTTGTTTATTTAATATTTTAAATATTTTTTCAATGCAGAAAAATATCTAAGAAATAAAATTGTTAATTTAAATTTTTATTTTTAATTTTTAATTGTTACTTTTAATTTTTATAAAAATAGTTTTGTATTTTATTGGAGACAGTTGCTATTTCACAAACATATATATATATATATATATATATATATATATATATATATATATATATATATATATATATATATATATTATTGTAAGTATGTTAATGTTAAATTATATATTTGAAATAAAAAAACTAATTTTAAAAATTGCACACAGAATCGTGAGTACGTTACAGAATAACAAATATTAATTTCTGAAATACTTTGATGCTATAACGAGTTCAAATTGTCAACAATGAATAATAAAACTGTAAAATTGAAAACAATATGAATAACTTTCTCTCTCTCTCTCTCTCTCTCTCTATATATATATATATATATATATATATATATATATATATATAATAGAAAACAATGAAAACCATTTCACTGATTAGATAATCTGTTTTTTTGTAGTAAAACAATTGTTTTAAATTATTTTTTAAGATAATTTGATAAAATGTATTTAAGTAAGTATTATAATTAAAAACAATTTTTTATAAAAAAAATTACGTAGAAACGTAATTTGGTTATTATTTTATTATTTTCCAAAATAAAAACTAAAATCTAGATCTTCATTTAAATAGAGTTACTTATTAAAAGGATAAATATATCTATAAACATAGTACAAAATTAATGAAAAATGATAACACTATCACAAAATTTTCCTAAAACATCTTATAATTTTTATCATTTCAAAAATGATTGAATAATTTTTTTATCAAAAGACTATTTTTTAATAAATTACTTAATTTTAGGCAAAAAAATATTTTATTTTGTTTATATATATATATATATATATATATATATATATATATATATATATATATTCCATATATATATAGGGTTTTTCAATAAGATTGTCAGAACTTTGATAGCTGATAGCAGCCATGTTTAAATTTTTTTAAGCTCATTTTGACATTTCAATTCCGTATAGTTTGTCATATAATATAAAACGTTTAGTACTTCAAAAAAGTTTAGAAATTGTAAAAACTTCAATAGACTTATTGAAACAAAAGTTTAACGAGTCCATTATTTCACGAAATGGACCCGTCAATTGGCCACCAAAATCATGTTATTTAACTCTATTGGATTATTTTCTGTAAAGTCATGTGAAATCATTGGTTTATGCTGATAAACCACAAACAATAGAAGTATTAAGAATAAACATTGAACTTGTAATTCATGAAATTGGACCACAATTATTTAAAAGAATGACTAAAAATTCGACTAATGGGATGCACTATGCCAATTGAAGTCGTGATGGTCATATGAGTGAATTTGTTTCTATCAATAATGCCATTGAATATGCTTAGAAATAAATAGCTAGTTAATTAAATCCTTTTTGTTTATTTCAATTTAATCTTCTGAAGCGCTAATTAGAAACCCTATATATCTATTATTATTATTATAATCATCATTATCATATTTGCTTGTATCATCTCACTGCTAGACGAAATCCTCATTGAATATTATCGTTCACTACTACTTGGCCATATTCACCATGTTGACTAAACAGGGTAGTAATGATTTTTTATTTAGGATTCACTACTTTTGACAGGTTATCTTTACCTTGGTTAAAGAGTTTCACCTGTCCTATATATTTGATTGGGGATCGAACGCATTTCTTATGCATAATGGTGCTCGCCATTACATTACTAGCCGATTATATATATATATATATATATATATATATATATATATATATATATATATGCATCCATCTATTCAATATTTAAATGAAAAATGTAACTTTATTTGAAAATAAATGTGTTATTAGTGTATTTGATCTGCTTTTACTTATGAATGATAATACTGAAATAATCTGCTAAGTTTAAGATTAGCAAAAGCGTAGTAATATACACATTACAAAATGAAAAAAATGTAATTATAAAAAACAAAGATTACAGGATTAAAATAATGAATAATTTCATATTGAAAGAATATAAAGGTGACATTTTATTAGAATAAATATTATTGATAAATTAGAAAATTTATGGGTTAAGAGCAAAAAAAAAAGGATTCAGGAAGATACAATCAAAATTCAATAGGTGTACTTTAAACATATGTTGAATATTGAAGTCTAGATTATCGACGTTAGAAATAATTTTTATAGAAAATTATTCACTGTACTTTAAATACACATACACGTATGTGTATATATATATATATATATATATATATATATATATATATATATATACACTATTTGAATTGCTACTACTAAATAAATTCCTGTTTCATATTTTCCTAACATGAATAATCTAATATCTTTAATTCTGTCATGCACTTTATTTTATATTATAAAAATTATTATCATATTTTTTACTGTGAAAATGAAATGTTAGTTATAAAATTTTTAATTATTTTTTGTGTTTTTTTACATTTACTTATACAATAAATATTATTTAATATATATATTAAATCTTATAAATATAATTATTTAAAAAAGTTATAAGCACAAAATAAACAATTTTTTTAGTTTTTGAAAAATGTATCGTTTTTATCAAAGAAAATTTATGAAAGCATATAAATTAAGTTTGTAATAGTTTAGAAAACTATAGTCGTGAAACTTTCAGACAAAGAAGGATAAAAAAAGATTCATTGCCATAGCATGGTTGTGAAATTTATATTCCTTTTACAGATTAACTTCTAAAGTTTAAAAGAAAATGATGAATTAAATATATAATTGAATAGAACTAATCTATGCCGCAATTAAATCTGTGAAAACTTTTTTTAATATTTGTTTAATTACATTTACTTTATTTGTTGGTTTTAAATTAATTTCTTTTTTTTAAGGAAACTTTTATCATTTGCTAATAATAATATTGAATCAATTTCATCAAAATAATATAATTTATTTACTTAACATTTCTTTATCGTGAATTAAATGTAATTACTAAAAACAATTTAAAATAAATTTAAAGTTTTAATGTATTTATTTTGTTATTTCGATATCTGATTAATATATTTTTAATATATAAAATTACTATATATTTAAAAATACTCTAGAAATATCACTTTTAATTAATTGATTATTATTGGTAATAATAAAATTGTAATATTTTACGAACGGTACAAAAGTATAAAAAGTAATAATTAAGTTCATCTTATCTTATTTTGTAAACATTTATTTATTCTGAAAAACTTAATTTCTTTTATCAAATAAAAATAATTTTCTTTCCTATCTATTATATATTTACTTTTTAATCAGAAATATTTTAAAAAGTAATATTGTATTTATTTCACATTAGCCACACAGTAGAAAAAATCTTTCAATGATTAATTTTATAAAAAGTCAATGTACAAATATTCTCAATGTAATTAATTTAATTTCATAAAGTATTTTATTTTACATAAAATACATATTTTGAAATAGTTATTAAATAACAAGTACATTTATTGTTTAATACAAATTAATAAATAATTTTCACGTAAAACTAATGTTAAGAATTTGCAAATACCTATCTATTAATTATGTTTTTAGTAAATAGTCTATCCAACTATTTTATCAACTACAATTCAAAATAGTTTCATAAAACTACAAACATTATTAACATAAGTAGAGCTATTAAAAATCTTTATGAAATTTTATAAAAGGGATTTTTTTTATTTTAAGTACTGTTTTATTCCCTAGATATATGGCATGTTTAAAATTACAGTTTTTCATGTGACCTGACACTTAGACATATTTCATTTGATATTCTCTTTTATACTAACATTAATTTTATGTAAATTCCGGGAATATTTTTTAAAAGAACTTAGTTTTATTTTTTGTAGCAATAAAACTATTTTCTTCAGTATGTAATCAATTACTTTTTAAGAAAATTGATTCTCCGTTCATTATTATTTACAAAAATTAAATTTAAATAATAAAAAAACGATGACATCAATAACTATATATATATATATATATATATATATATATATATATATATATATATTTAAATATTCAAATAGTTCAATGGAGTTGAAAAATAACAAGAAACAGTTTCTCTCCATACATATCTCTTACTAAATAATATTTTATTTTTAATGTTATTATTCTCTCTAGTTCTGGATGTAATACCGATGCATGAATAGTTCACGACTTAAATGCATAATACATGATCACGAAACAACATTATAGAACATATATTCATACATACACATACACACACACACACACACACACACACATATATATATATATATATATATATATATATATATATATATATATATATATATATAAGAGTGTGTGTATATGAGTGTGTATATATGTGTGTAAATACTATGAACGCATCCATTTCACCCGTCACTATATATAAAATTATAACATTGTAACATAATGAATCTCCAGAATATTATGAGAGATACATATTCAATTACCAAATTAATTCACTACCTATGGTGTCGTTTATTGTTCTTATAATACATGAATTATAATCTCACTATATAGTAAAAATTAACTGAATTTAAATTAAATTGAAAATGTTACTGTTTTCTTCACTTTTTTTATTTTTTAAGTATACACTTTTTATTATTCAAAATAATGTTCGAATAAAAATTTAATTGATTAAAAATCAATAATAACTTGTTTCTTTTCAACGTATATAAATTTTAACTATATACTTTGAAATATTTAATAGTAACAAAACTATTTCTCTAATATATATTTTCTGTTAGCAGAATTTTTAATTAAAAATATTTTTAAATATACTTACTGTTATATAATTAATGTCTATCAACTGGTCCATTCAAATGATATAAATTTTTGTTCAACAAAATGTTTCTAAATTGTATAATTATTTATAAATTGCAATTAAGAGAATTCAATCTATGTTTTTGTAGAAAATTAACTTTATATATAAGTACAATAAAATAAATTTTATACATTTATATATATATATATATATATATATATATATATATATACTCATATATATGTATGAACATGTATATATTTAAAAAAAGGCCGATCTTACAGCAAGAAGAGAAAACTAAAGATAAAAAAAATATTATTGATTGAGAACCCAGAAATATATAAAAACCTTAAAAGAGGCCCACATATAAAATATATAACTTATATGTAAAATAAAAAAACTTATAATCTCTTATATGAAAGTAAAAATTCATTTTTATCTACATATATTAATATTTTTTGTTTGTTATTATGGATATAACCATTTATACCAATGTAATGTACTAAGATTTTTCCGTGTTAAATATTCATTTTAAAAAAAACTAATTATTATTTCAAAGTATCTTGTTTCAATTGAATGTATTTTCGTTTAATATGTTTTCAGCTACCAAGTACACATACTATTCTAATTAAAATAACTTCTTCTTGTACGTGTTTAATAATTTTCCAAGTTTTACAAATGCTATTTAGTTCGTACATGGTATTATATTATATTATTGTAGGCATTAATTAAATTCATTATTTTACTCAATATCACTATATTTAATATATATATATATATATATATATATATATATATATATATATATATTAATATCAAATTTATATGTATAACTGGTAATTTTATAAAACATATATTGAATATAAGTATATTATTAGTGAACATTGATTAGTTTTATCCACTAATTTGATAAAATATAATAAAATTCTAAAATTATTTTTATTTCAAAAAGTATACAAGCAACTTTTAAGACCTTCAATCTTATGTTATTACCTGTTATCTAATTAGAAACTTTATAAACCTAAAATTGTTTAGTATCGAACTCAAACAAGATTATATATTACACATGTCATCCGCAAAAAGTCTTGCGTTTGACTTAATTATATTAGAAAACTTCAATTCATACATACATACATACATACATACATACATATATATATATATATATATATATATAAAATGTACATAAATACGTACGTATATATATATATTTTAGTTTATGTAACCAGAAAATTCAATTACATTACAGTATAACCGAAAATAATATATGAAAGGTTTGTTATTTTTCGTTTCTACTATAACTCGTACGACAAAATGTGTACTCGTATTGTTTTTTTGTAGATTGTATGTAATTTAATGTTATTGCTTTTGAACATCAGTTTGAAATTTGTTATTTTTCATGTCTCTATTTAGTAAATAAATATTTTAAAAAAGTATGTTACTAATGTACCTAAAAATATATTTTAAATTAAATAAATTATTTTATATGTAAAAAAGAATGGAAAAGTATTCTAATGATATTATTAAAAATACAAAATTATTGATTTGTTTTAAAAATTATTGTAAACTTCATATTTTATGCTATTATATTTTTGTTTAAATACCTTTTTTATCATATTATATATATATATATATATATATATATATATATATATATATATATATATACATATAAAGATTAAAAAAACTCTTTATGAAAACATAAAGTTAAAAATAAAACGACGTACACACAAATAAAAATTTTTTTTTATTATTACTTTTTTTAAACAGTTTAATAATAAAAAATCGTTCAACATGAATATTACATCATTCGTTTTATTTCTAAAAATTATTTTACCTTTTTAATATGTGAATATTTTTTAGGTCGAATGCATTTTTTGTTGTTTTGTGGAACTCAGTGAATCATGTAGCTTCTTTTTTTACTTTTAAAACTCTTGTATTGTTTTAAGCATTTTGTCCATTAAATTTGTCTTTCTGAACTCTTTAATACTTTTTTATGTTTAATTGATTTTGTTCTATAATTCATTATTGTTTTTTGATATTTTTCTGGAAAATAATATAGTCTATAGGTGTTCTAGTAGGTTTAAGTTGAGAAATTGTGATAGCCAATGCATAACAACAGTGTAATTTGTTTAGAGGATTTTTTTCGTAATAGTAATAATATTATCTCTATTAACTTGTATTAATACTACATTTTGTTGCAAATATCCAAAATTTTCGATGATTAGAACAAAAGTATTACTAAATATTTCTATGTAGTCTACTGCTTTCATATTGTACACGTTTCCTAATTTATTTCTTTCGAAATAACCTCAAATTATTAAAAAGTCATCTCTAAACTATAGTGTTATCATAAAGATCCTTTCATTAATTTGTGTGGTATTGTCAATTGCTCTGGTACAGATTGGATGAAAAATGTTACGTTTTATCTCTGGTATGAATATTATAAATATTCTTCTTTATTGGCCTTTATAATTTTTTTTTTATTTTTGATACAAACCCAGTAAAAACATCATATAAAGGAGCTATGTAACGAACAAAAGTTGACTTTTTAATTTATTTTGCAATTATATTTGTTATAATAATATTTTTAGTTTTTGTATATAAATAACAAAATAATTTATTTTATTTATTAGATTTAATTATAATTGAATTTATTAATTTAATATTTTTTGCAAAATTTTAAAAACGAAAACATTAAAAATATTTATTGCTAACATTTAATATTCAATAACACTTCATTCTAAAATTATTTCATTCTTACTGTATTTTGAATGAGAATAATCTTCAATTACATAAATAACTTTTATGATACATTACCAGATTACAAGTAATTGAGAAATTCCCTGAAGTGAGTGTTTATTTTCACATTAAAGTTTTTTCAATCAAAAAAAAACGTGAACAGTTTTATTATTATATAATATATATATATATATATATATATATATGTCATCTGAACATATAAATTACCTTCTGATCAATACTTATAGTATATCAAATATTTATCTTATATTTTATTATGAACTAAGAAACAAAATATAGTACAAAGAAATATGAAAAAATTGAACTAAATTTATAACAATAAATAAGTCATGCAACTGCCATTTATAATTAAATAATTGTTATTTAAAAAATTATGATATTACGTTCTCTTCACTATGATAGTAGCTAGTTAAATTTTAATATTAGTTCAACTATTGTATATTAAAATTATTTGAAATTAAAATACGATTTTTTTATTTAGTAAATGTTTTGTTTTTTAACAAATACACAAATAAAGTGATTAATTTTGATTATTGTCAGTTTCTGTCAAGAAAACTATTATAAAAATTAAAATTGATAAAATAATAAAATAAACGATACAAAAGTTATATATATATATATATATATATATATATATATATATATATATATATATATTTAAAAAAAAGATTATCTAATATTTTGAACGATAAATGTGTAAATATTCATTATATTGCAATAAATAGTAAACTGTTATTTATTTTCTGAACTTGATTATTAATGTAAAAAGTATATTTTTTTATATATATATATACCATTAATTTAAAATCATATTAAGAATAAAATATAATATATGTTAAATTTTTTGTCCCTTTTTGAAATTTTTTGATTTTTTTATTTATTTTATTATTAAGAAATCGTTAAAAAAATATTTTTTTATTTCATTAAAACTTATTTACGAATTTTCATTAAAACAATTTTACGATTGTTCTCATATTTATAATCGTTCTTTAAATAAAATTCTGATTTTCTTTTTTATGTAGTCTTAATTTTACTTTAGTACTATCTTTTTATATATAATGCAATTCTTTTTGTAAAATAAAATATTTATAGTAGTAATTTTTATAACATATATATATATATATATATATATATATATATATATATATATTAGTTAAAAATAATGAAAAAAAGTTTACCAAAGTTGATTCTTCATAATTATAAATTTATATTTCAATGGAATTATATATTTTTTAATTTGTCACGCATAACAAATTGTAAAAGGAAATATTTCAATAATTTATTTTATAAATGTTGTTAACTGTTAAACCTTTAAAATGTAATAAAAATATAATAAAAAAACAATTAAGTTTAATACCTTTCTGGTTTTTCCTTGTATCAATAAAGTGAACCTGTATGTATTCAAAATTAACATCGTTTATTTGTTATTGATTTTGCACTGTATTACTCAGAAATTATAATGGATTTAAATTTATATATTATAAAGTACACATACACTCAACATGAAACTCCGTCCCTCAACACCCACTCTCTCCGTTTCTTGGAAACACCGGTGATTGTGGGGTGAATTCCAACTGTCTGGCCGTACATAATAGAGGTTGTTGGCGAGAATTGATCGCGTTCCGTATGAAATAGCAATGATATTTTATTCATTCGACTGCCGACTACAGTCTGGCTCTCCGTATCAATAAAACAAAAAGGCCTTGTCAACGATTCTACATCTAGATGCTGCTTTACTATTCTATTCTATATTTCTACATGCTCGATTGTATTCGTATTCGCTCATTGTTTTAAGAAGAACATTTTTTTAGAGAAATAAATTTGATCTGAAGTATTCCTTTAGGATTTCTACATACTATTAATTCATCAGTTATATCTTTAAATAAAAATAAGATAGCACTTTTGTTTGACTATATGACTGAAAGTACATTAATTATTTTAAATGTACTTAAATTCATTTTTAATACACAAGATTGAACATCAAGTATAACTACTACTGTAATTTACCTATATATATATATATATATATATATATATATATATATATATATATATATGTATGTATGTATGTATGTGTGTGTGCATGTAAGTTATGTATGTGAATGCAGGTACAAATATATGATGTTATTATAAATATATGATATAATATATATGCATTGACATATTTTTTCAATTATAATGTGTTTATGTAATTTATTTCTAATTTATTATTTTTCATTAAAAATATGCATTATAAAAATAACTGTTGTATATTAATATGATTTATTTGAACTAAGATTTTCTAAAAAATTAAATATTTTTTGTACCGAGATGGCAACTACTTTTTCATCAAAAGTAGACTGTTAAATTGAATACTTATATAAAATTTCTGTCGTTTTTTCATATATCTATATATATATATATATATATATATATATATATATATATATATATAATTTTTAATAAAATGAAATTTTTATTTCTTTAATAAATATACAGAATCAATGCAATTGCGTAATTCATTAATATTATTTGTATGTATTTTTTTTAGTACATATTTAAAATTTATAACTATGTACAAAAAAATCATAATTTAATAATAATAGAATAATGGTTAATCAAAAATGTTTAAAATAGATTATTTTAATTACTTTTATAAAAAAAATATACGATTAATTGAATATCAAGTAAAATATTTAAAAATGTACAAATTAAAAATTTTAATTAAAAGAACTGGTATTAATAATAACTGCTTTAGAGATAATAGAAAATATATTACATAAAATATAAATCACATAAAAAAGTTGATATATATCAAAGAAAATATCAATCATATACAAAATTAACATTTGTAAATGAAAAAAAACAAATAAAATTGATTAATACCATAAAACTGCTACTTCATAAAATTGAAATAAAAACAACACTGACGAGTAAAACATCGATTATTTACTGGAAAGTTATAAAAAAGCGTCTAGCGTAGGTGAATAAACGTATACCATTCACAAAAAGCATTAAAATTTATATGTTGCGCTAAATTTCTTACCATGTTATTCATTATTTAATGTCATACAAGTAAAATAATTTTTTTATGTAATGGTTTTTTTTTGAATGATATAGCAATATTATAATGCCTGAAATTTATTTTAGTCATACAGAACCATTTATTATAAAAATATAAATGCTACTAAAAAAAATATTAAATAATCATTATATAAAATAAATCATTTGATTAATAGAGAAAAATCTAGTTCATTTTTTATAGTTGAATAAATGATATTTTAAAATAAAATACAGATTCTGAAGATAAATAAAAACTATAATAATTCAATATTTTTACTTAATTTATATCAACACCTAACAGAAAGCAATTCATTAAATATATAAAATATATAAAAATCGACAAAAATAACACCACAAATATTATTATAATTTCTTCATTGTTTTGTTTCAGATTTTTTTTTGTACTATCACTTTTATTTTTAATAAATATAAAAATAAATCCATAAAATAATAATAAGAGTATCAATTTAGGTAACAAAAATTAAGTTTTTTGAAATAAATGAAAAATATAACAAAAATAAAGATAAACCAAACTTAATTTTATATAAAAAAATATAAAGAGAAACAGAACTTAATTATTAAGGTTGTCCATTTTTTAACTGTAGTTTTATCATTATTTAGTGATTATTGTTTTCCATTATTTACTTTTCGATTTGTTTTGTTGGAATGACAAAGGTAATAAAAACCAGGAGGATATGAAATTACTATAAAATCGACAATTTTAGCTATTTTAACTATACTACTCTAACCAGGATAATAAACTACTGAAGATTCTTCTCTTACAGAAGTTTTGATATTTTCTTGTGTACGAGGGTCATATGATAAGTATAGTAAATTTATTTATTGTTTAATTTAATTAACTAATTATTGTCAATTTAGTTTTTCTTAGTTTTTTATCATACTTATCAAACGACCCTCATATTTGAAATCAAATATTTAATATTTTTATTCAATAGTGATATATGTAACTTATATTTTTTATTCATTGCAACATCAAACATCTGTCTTTCAATTCATTAAATGAAATTAAATATTAGTATGGAATAATTTATATTTATTTTTTTGCTTTTATTTGCATCGAAATAAATTATTAACTTATAAAATCAAACGACGAACATATACTCATTGATTTACGTTCGTACGTTACATAAATAAATAGACTATAAAATTATTTTATTTTACATGTTTTTCCTTTATATAAACAACGAATCGAAAATATAATTCTTAATTTATGTGTATACAGCATATTCTCTTCACATTGGTGCTTTTGTCGTAAATCTCTCATACCTTTACAATCGGTGATATACTGAATTTTATTTTCGTTTCCTCCACATAACAAACAATATTTTACTCTCTTTTCTCTTTCTTTATTTTTACACCTTTACGCATCTAATCTACAATTTATATTTTTTGTATTAGAATTCAATGAGAAATATTAATGTGTATCTACATATGTAAGCATATAGTTATGTGTATATATAAATATATGAAATGGAGTTTATAGCAAATGTATACGTATTTTCAATATAATTTTGTGTATATAAACATATAAAGTAAAACATAAATTATATTCAAATTTCAATTTCTTTGATAAGTTATTATGTAAATAATCATGATTCAAATTTGACGTTGGTTTCAAGAATGATAAAAATAGAAAATTATAATTAAAGTTAGTTACATAACTAATTAATTAACATTACTTTTTCATTAAAATACAAAAAAAATATTATAGACTCTTGTTTTATTGCAAAATTATTTTTTTTATTATACTGTTCTATCTTTTAAGAATTTTATTTATTCCATTCTCATGAAAAAATATTGATTTCGATTTAAAATGGTTTTCAAGATATAATTTTATTTCTTAATATTAATTTAATTTTTTTTTTCATTGATATAATTTTATAAACATTAAAATAAATAACAAAACGAAGGTACCAGAGTATGTGAGAATTTTCTCCCAAATGTTTTAATTTTTATGAGTGAACAACATATATTCTTGTATTATATTAGTAAAAGATGATCTCACTAGGTTTGAGAATTAAAATTACACCATGACTTTTCAATTCGACCAAAAATACAACATAACTTTATTTTTTTCTAATTTGGCATTTATCGTTACTAACAGAGTTTCACCCATCTGTGACAAATGTTTTTTTCTCATTATATTATTGTATATAATTTATTTATCATAATGGTGAAAGATAACATTCGTCAAGTTTAATAAGAAAATCACCAAGTTTAATTTTTAGATATGCAGTATTTTATTTAGTTCAGTCAATTGTTGACAATATCGTTTTTAATTAATGGTGTCACTGAGTTTTATGATTTAAAATATAACATATATTTAAAATATACCATCTCTAATCCCAGCAACAAACACAGTCACTTTATTTTGGTATAATTTGATTTTTATACTGTAGTTTCCAATGGGGTTTCATCTTTCAATAATCAATATTTTTTTCTCACTACACTAGTGTATACATTTCATTTTTTATCTTTTATTACAATTCGATTCTATTAATTTGTTTGATGAAAAAAAGTCTTCTAATTTATAAATATATATATATATATGATGCTGAGACGAACAAACGTTCGTGTTGTACTCAGTCAGACATAAAGTTTTGAAACCATATTTTTAAAAAAAATGAATTCAAAATTAGCCTATATTAAATATTGACTCTATCTTCTAATTCTCTTGAAGTTTGTTGTGAGTTTTTGAGCACTATCTGGTTTAAAATGTCATCATTGAGTGTTGAATATCTTTTAAAATAAAGTTTTTAAAATAAAGCTTAAATCGAATTACCAGAAATGATTTTTTCAACCAAACTAATACACCCATTCAGTAATTGCATCATTTGCAAATATTTCTTGAACAACTTGTCGAGCTAATACCTTTTTTAAATTCGTATGACATTATATACCAAAAACAAACTTTATAATAAAATAAAAATGTACACTTCAAAATAGCATTACTTATATATAATAAAGAATTCTTTAATAACTGATAAATGTACATTCTATAAAAAAGGAAACATAATTCTTTAAATCAAATCAAAATATTCTAGTATATAATTTTTGATGTACATTTATAATCTTCCGACTTATTCTTAAACATAATTATTTTAAATCGAATAAATAAATTTAATCTATTTATTACATTAGAATAAACTCTAAGTAAATGTTTAAAAACAGTGTTTTATTTTATAATTAATTTATTTTATATAAATTATTTAATAAGCATATTTTTGGCGTCAGTAGAATGTTTTATTGTCAGGTCTTATATATATATATATATATATATATATATATATATATATATATAAACTATACTTATGAAATTTTAATATCAAATGAAGAAATAGGTAGGTGTAGGGACACTTAATTTAGTGGTAAAGCATTGACCGCAACCATGAATGTCTGGTTAAATCTCTGCTAATGGTTTATTTTAGTATATAATAAAATTTATATTTATTAGATAAAGCTTATACTTTGCTGTTCATCACCTTAAAGTAATGTTTACTTTTACTTTATATAATCATTTTAAGATATTTTTTAATACTTACTTTATTTTTAAAAACATTTAACCGTTCTAACATTTTATTTTTAATAAAAAAATCACTAGTGAAATATAATTTTATTTTTAAAAAAATTAAAGTTGAAGTAATATTTTTAACAAATAATGATATAAAACGTTCATTTAGATGTATAAGTTATTGAATATATATATATATATATATATATATATATATATATATATATATATATATATAATGAATTGAGTATTAAGAATTGTTTAGTTTTTAATTTACAAATCCATATCTTATATAGAATTGTCCAGTAAGAATGTCAGAACTTTGACAGCTGGTAGCAGCCATGTTTGAATTTGTTTTAAGCTCATTTTGGCATTTCAACTCAGTATGGATTGGAAAATTATTATAGAACGTATAATACTTCAATAACGCTTAGAAATTGTAAAAGCTTATTATAAAAATCAATGTTTGGTTCGTAAAACTTATTGTCCACTTCGTGAAATTTACGGTCAACACTAAATAAAGAAAATTGCAGAATTTGAAATAAAATCAATCCGCAAGTCATTAAACAAAGATCGCTGTATCCACAAAAAGTAACTGTCTGGTATGCATTACATGTTGGTGGTTTAACTGGACCATATTTTTTCAAAATGAAACTGGTGACCACGTTAGAGTAAATGAAATGCGTTACAAAATTATACATAATGAATTATTTTTAAATGATTGAAAATGATTTACAATAGATAATAAATATAATTGAAAATAATTGAAAAAATAAATTTTAAAAATTTTAAAATTAAATTTTATAAATTTTAAAAATAATTGAAAAAATTAATTAAAATATAATTGAAAATAATTACAATGATTTACTAGATGGTTTTAACAGGACGGTGTTACGTGCATCTACGAAAATAATAGCCTTATTGAAACAAAAGTATAATGAGTCCATTATTTCACGAAATTGACCTATTAATTGGCCAACAAGATCATGTGATTCAACTCCATTGGATTATTTTCTGTGGAGTTATGTGAAATCATTGATTTTTAGTGATAAACCACAAACAACAGAAGCATTGAAAATAAATATTGAACGAGTAATTCATGAAATTGAACTATAATTATGTGAAAGACTGATTAAAAATTGAACTAAATGAATGCACTATGTCAAGCGAAATCGTAGTGGTCATATGAATGAAATTGTAATCAATCATTAATGCCATAAATATTCTTAGAAATACAAAAAAATACAAATAAATTAAATATTTTTTGGTTTATTTACATTTAAACTTCTGAAGCACTTAATGGAAAATCCTATATTATACAATTTAAAAATAAACGGCATAATTATTTATTTTTTTAATTCGTCATGGCATATTTTATTAAACGTATTATCTATAGATGATGATATTATTAAATCTGTTTTTTTTAAAAAAAAAAACGTCTTTGTATATGATATTTAGATCAATTAGATGTTCGGAAATTGAAAAATATAAGTAACTAATTGAATAATTGATTATGATATCATACTATTGAACAATTTTATAAGAGTGTGGGTTGTAGATGAGTAATTATTTTTAAAAAATATACATCTGTTATTAATGTATGTATTACATAAATTTGTTAATTAAATTGAACAATAAATGTACAGTAATAGTCACATTTTTCGTTACCGTAGTTTAAAAAATATTTAAATTTTAAATTTCATGTTTGATCCCTATCTTTCACTTTATTTATTCTCTTAATTTTTCATTTCATTTATATTTAAGGTTACAGAAAAAACTGATTAAACTATAAATTATCTAATATTTAATAAAAAAAACCCTAATTAATTTAGAATACTCTAATTTTATGTAAAGTACTATTTTACATAAAGTAATATTTTATGCCAAACTAACACCCGGACGAGGTATAATGTTTAATTAAAAAAATATGTTATGAAAATGATAATGTTCACGTTAATCCTACTGAGCAGTGAAACAAGTACAAAATCCATACAGAAATAAAATCCTTTTAATTACCTCGTACATAAGTAGTAGTGAAACCATTATCGTATATCCACTGAGAGAAAATTAAATTTTGAAATCAAATACCACTTACGGAGTGACAGCATCGCATCTCCTTCAGCTTTCGAAATCAACACTGTCGTCTAATACGAAGCAAATTGAGTTGCTCCTTATTAATATATTCAGTAGGTGAACTCGATTTCATGCTATTTTATATTCTGTTCATGACTAAAAAATATACTTTAAATAAAAGATGATTCCATCATCAAATATATGTACACGCATATATAGACATATATACATACAAATAATATACACACACACTCATACACACACACATACACACACATATATATATATATATATATATATATATATATATATATATATATATGTATTGTTTATATTCATTCGAATATAAAATAAATTCGTTTTTAACATTATTTAATTCCAAAATATATAAATAATTTTAGTTCAATAAAATTCTTCATTCTTTCAAAGTACACGAATTTTTCAATCGCAATATAAAAAATTATTCTGTATTTGAAAAGCTTCAAATTAAAATCATTATATTTTTAAGAAAACCTAGTATTATTAAAGATTTTTTTCAAAATAGTTAATAAGACTAATTACTTAGTTTGCTTATTCAAATTTGTGTCTCATATATTTTAATTATATTAAATAATATTTTTTTAATATACCTTTACAGTACTTAAAAATCGTTTGCGTAAAATATTCTACTAAATATGAAATAAAATTGTAATAAAAATTTATTATTGATTATTTAATAATAATTTCAAAATTAATTTGAAATATTATAAAAAACATCAATATTTTATAATTTTAATAAGGTTAAAATATTATTTTATATTATACACATTTTTAAGTTGAACCTAAATTCTTAGACAAATATTATTTTACAAAAATATCTATTTTTAAATGTTATAATTATTTCAAGAGAAAAGTTAAATAGTTAAACATTAAAGTTACTATTTTAAAAGAAAAATCACTATTTTTTAATGTAAATAAATGTTGGTACCTTATTTTTTTATTTTTGTTTTTTATATATTTTAAAAAGTAATTTTTATAATTTTATAATTTGTAATAAATTTTATATATTTTTAATAAGTTAAAAAATTACATTAATTGATTTATAATTATTTCTGATTGTTGTTTTTCCAGTTTGGATTCTAAAGAAATACTCAAAAACTTACGTTGTTTGTTATGTAAAAAAGTAAAATATACATAAAATCTAGTATTTCTATTAATTTTTTTCGAAATCCAAAGAAAAATTTTTTAATTCACTGTATTTTTAATATTTTTTATTTTGCCTATTTTCATGGCATAAAAAATAATTTTATTAAAAAATAAAAAAGATCTAAACAGAAAACAATTTCAAAAAAGCAAATTATTAAAATCATAATAAAGTTCTTATTATGAATCAAATTCGAAAGCAGCATAGTCATTGATATTGAACAGTTAATGTTCCTGTTAAGTATCTACAGACATTGATCACATTTAGAAGGTTAAATACAAAAAGATTTATTTATAAATTGCTTCAAGTATGAGTACGTATTATAATTATTTTATATTTGAGTACTATTTACATGTGATTACAACAATAAATCGTTTTAATACACGGATAAAACTTTTTTTAAGAAATTTGAATGTATTACTCATTATTAAAATATGTAGGTAAGACTAAATTTCTACAAATTATATATATTTATATATATATATATATATATATATATATATATATATATATCATATATAATGTAATGATGATGATGATGATATATATATATAAGATCATACAAATGTGACGCCTAGATTTGTGTTTTATTAAAAAGAAACATGTGTTTAGAATGGTGTATAGGGAAACATGTGTATTGTTTCTTTTTAATAAAACACAAATCTAGGCGTTACATTTGGATGACTTTCTCTCTCTCTCTCTCTCTCTCTCTCTCTATATATATATATATATATATATATATATATATATATATATATATATATGTATAATTGAGATACTGAAATTTTATATCAAATATATAATATATAACAAAAACAACATTGGAGTAAAAATACTCAATTGATATCTACTCTAAAACCATCTTCTTACATTGAACGAGTACAGTACTCGTGTGTTGCTTTAAGTAGGTACGTTGACGGCAGTCGTAGCGAACTTGCGTTTTAATTGCTGATTAGACTTTGCATAATGTGAGCTTTAACTTGACCCGAATATGCTAATTAAAGTAACACCACTGTGAAAAGGAGAACAGTGTGATGGTGTTGATACTCATACCACTGTCTTCATAACTGTATATTCGGTATTCAACGAACACAATCTGTAACGGAATTTACATCAATACTTTGCAAAAATTTTATAATGCTTTGTATACATTTAAAATGTAATCTAGATGTTTTTTTTTAAGTTTAATGTTTTATGCATATATATTTTTACCCTACTTATACTTTGGTATACTTAAAATGGTAAATGTTCTCTTTTAAACAATCAATTGAAATAGCAGGGACGTAATACTACGTTTTTTTTAAAAAAATATTCGGCATTATTATGAATTATATAGAATATTTTATTGAAATATTTATTGAAAATGAAACCAATTTTACATAATGAATTTCATACTTTTTAACCTATGGAAGATGTAACAAGTTTGAGACAAAATCTCTCACTAATATTAAGGAAAAAAATTATATAAATTTATTAAAATAATGTTCGGCGTAAAAACTTAATATGATTCGAAATTATTTATTATAATTTTGAAAATATGTTCAGAAATAATTATATACCAAAATGATAATAATAAAAATTATGTATATATATATATATATATATATATATAAATATATAATGATTTATAAAAGCATTCACATTGATACATTTCGTATATATTTTATTTATATTTCTATTTTTTATTATAATTTTAAGACATTTTTATATTTAGTTTTATTGAAAATAAAGAGTCACAAAATCAGTGATTTCCAAGTTTATATTTTGCATTTTTAAAAAAATCTTTAAAAACCTGCGAATAATTGTGATTTTAACATTTTTCATTTAATAGTATTTCGTATAATACACTTTAATTTTTAGAACTTATTTTATCCTTTGTAGCATATTACATTTTCATATTGTTCAAGTGAAACGTTTTTCTATTTTTCTTTTATTTTTTCCAACTTTGGTTTATATTTATCGTATCTGATATGAAGTCAACCATCGATTTTGTTAGTAATTCCCAGAGATGCTCTATACGATTTATGTTTGGGGATTGTAGAAGACAATCCATTATCTCAACTTTTTCTCTACTAAACAGAATCTGACCATTCTCGCGGTTTGTTTGGAGTCATTATCGTGCTGAAATATAAAGTCTCCAATGTTTTTACCTTTTTTACTTGAAGTTAAAAGTAAACTATTCTGCAGAATATCGACAAACTCTGTAGTTTTCATGCTACTTTTTATTCTGTTTCTAACACTTTCATCTGTAATGTACCTCCATATTATTTTTATGTTTGCCAAATTTAAATGTTCCAACTACGAATCTTTGAAATAAGATCCTTTTTTTTCTTTTTGAGTCTTAACTTTATTATCCAGACCGAATTTAATAACTTTTCTTTTATCTAACTAAAACACTCGTCTCTATCTGTTTTGAACATAGTTTTTATATTTTTTTGTTTTTAAACTAACTGTACTCTTAAAATAAAATTATATTTCTTTATCTTATTATGGTATAAAATTGCATGTCAAATCTCACTTAATTATCTCAGGACTATTAATTATATACATTGTTGTGGATTTGTTAATTTTATAGTCCATTAGAATTCTAATTAAATTTAAAATAATTATAAGTATTTTTTTAATAATTTTAATTATATTTACAATAATTATATTATGTTTTATTATATAATTTAAAAACCAAACACTAGTCTATTCGAAATCACAATTATAGACAATTTATTGTGTTTAATATAAATTTATATTATTTTACAAATAAAAAATGAAAATAAAATATTTAGCATTTTTTTGAATTTATTTTCATTAAAAATATTATTAGATTTGGTACCGTAAATGTTTCGTGATTTTGTTAATTATATTCAATAATTTAATAAATATTTTTTATGTTATTTAAAAACTTTATATATTATTCATATTTATTTAAATTATTTTACATGAATTAATGTTCGACATGAATTAAGAAATATTGTTTATTTAAAATTAATTATTAACTCGAAAATGAATACTTTCAGTGTTAAGTAAAAACGGGAAATAAATTGTTTATTTTATGATTTACATTAAATTTTATTTTTTACTATATCAACGCTAGTAGAATATAATTAATGATTACTAAATATCAAAAGGTATTTTTTTAAAAAAATATACAATATATATATATATATACAATTTTGATTTATTATATAAATAAAATAATAATAGGTAAAAATAATGCTGAATAATTTGTGTAAAATAAACAAAAACAATCCAATACATTTGTACTTTTCCTACAAATTTGATTATAAACAAAATACACAGTCTAAAATTAATTTAAATTTCTTATAGTTAAGTTTCATAACAAACATTTTTTTCGTAAAACAAGATGTCGGTTTCATGTTTAGTTCTGATGTACAGCGTTATGTAAGTTCAGAACCACAAGTAAATTCTGTTTTCATCCCCAAATTAATGGTTCAAAGTCTCTATCAACATTAATCATGAATGTGCCGTGCTTTAACATGGACGTTAAAGTAATATCGCAACTTGTAATGATAATAATCCACATCCAAATTATAATCCATTATACTAAATACTATACACATCCATTTATTATGTGCTGTGTACATATATACATACATGTATATATATATATATATATATATATATATATATATATATATATAATTAGTTTCTACCTATTGTTTCATTTGTACAATATTTTTAAAATTAAAAATAGGAACAGTCTTTTAGAGTCTATTAATTTTGGAAATAAACTAGAGAAGTGTTGATTAACTAAGAAATATTAAAAAAAAATGAACAATAATTTTATGTACAAATAAAATGATACACTTAACACATATTCATCGGGTAACTTTTTGCATCGCCATTCACCAAATGCCGGCATTTTTTGACACATCTATAGAAATGATAAGGTCTATATAAAACTAATGTAACTTGTTAGAAATCATATATTTTTCAGTGAAATCTTGGAAAATAATATAAAACAAATTTATCTTTATATATAAATTTTTATTTTTTTTTTGGCTTTCCTTAGTTAAAAAAACAATTAAATTCATAAAAAAGTTCAAATGAATTTCTAAAAACACAAAGTTATTATTCTCTTTTTTTTAGATGAAGTACATTATTTTTGAGTCTTTAATTTTATAAATAATTAATAATTTTTCAGTGAATGGTACTGTTCAAAACATGTGCCAGTATAAAGGGGAATGTTGCAAAAGTCACATACTGTCACTATCATTATTATCAAAATTAGTTTGTGAAAAATCTGCCTCACAATCAGATAAAATGCCTGCATATATTTCATTTTTGTCCTCTATTTTAGGTATATTTTATGATTTGATAAGAAAGGGGAAAAATTAACAATAATACAACTAAATTTGTTTAGTTATTCGAACACCCGAGCGCTTAAACTTTGAATAAAATTCTTTTATACCCAATACCGACTTATATAGTTTTACTTTGTTTTTGATTACATTTGCACCGTTATGCGATGCAACTGAAGCTAAAATCAGTTCTCTCATGGCATTATCTCTGTTTGGTTAAAATTATAATTTAATATACTCAGAATTAAGAGAACAAAAATCAATTATTCTCTGTAATATACAAATGACGAATTTTCGTCATTTGGCTGTGGGTGATTCTTTGGAAGATGACGAATTTTCGTCAAGCGGACGAATATGTATTAAAAAAAATTATGTAGTAATTTTTTATAGTAATTATGCATTATAATATTTGTATGTGTTAACATGTAAATCTGTAATATTATATAAGAACAGGTTCACACATCTATGAAGAATTCTATATATTTTATATATTGATGGCCCGAATGAGATTAAAGGGTTTAGAAGCATACATGCACAATTCTTCAGTCTCATTTTGGCAAAGCTTATATATTTATACGAGGGCTGTTTGATAAGTATTGTAAATTTATTTATTGTTTAATTTAATTAAATTTTTCAATTTAGTTTTTCTTACATTTTACCATACTTATCAAACGACCTTCGTATATATATATATATATCCGGACTGGTAGCATAATGACATACATCACTGCTTTCATGCGGGAAGAATGTGTTCGATTCCCAGTCGGAGAATCCCTCATTTTCAATGATTGAGCATGAGGTTGACAGCCTGATCTTGTAAAAGCAATTGCCATGGAATAATTACAAGAAAGGATCTATTTAGCTGACATTATCAGATAGGCCATTACTCTACATAAGTGTAGTAGTGTGATCTTTATTATATATATATATATATATATATATATATATATATATATATATATATATATATATATATATATACCTGTTGCTTCATCATTTTTATCTGTATATTAGTAATCTTACAAGAAAAATAATCATAACCAATCTAATTGACAAACATGTCACAGAGCTTTTTCGCGGTCGCTTTTTTGTACGTACATGCACGTCTACCAACTGAACAGAAAAAAACACATATACAGACATACTCTAAGAATCGTATTTTCCAGGTAGGCAAGTAGTTGTCATGGCAACATGAAGAAATGAGAAGATCGGGACAGTCGGCACTGACGCTAAGCCTATCGACTATCTTTCAATCATGCGCGCAAGACAAAGACAACAAACGTCTCTATGTACATAGAGGAGGATTGTCTTCACTGTCTTACATACACATTACATTGTTTGCTTTCATTCTTCTGAAGCTATTTCCGTGGCCGGGAATCAAATTAAATATAGAAATGAATTTCCTTATACTGTTTTATGCAAGGCGCACGACCGTATTGCTTTGCTGACGCGTATACAAGACTTTTATTAAAGCCGGAACCGAGGGGGCCGGTGATGTTTTAAGTGAGGAAAGGAGTTGAAAATTTCCTGCTTTTTGTTGTTATTGTCGTCGTTTCGGTATATATTTTTGTTTGGTGTTTTGTTTATTGTATACAATGTAATGAAATAGTTATTTTTTAACTTATTTATATTGCCATATAATGAATAAATGAACGAAACGAAAAATAAACCAAACTTTTCTGATTCTAATTATCATTTAACAAATTTTATAATTTCAACTCAATTATATAATTGTCATTAATTAGAATTTAATTATATAGGGTTATCTAAATATGACGTTTAGATTTGTGTTTTATTAAAAAAAACAAATGTTTAGGGTGTTGTAAAGGAAAACATGTGTATAGTTTTTGTTTTTTTTTAATAAAACACAAATATAGGTTTCGCATTTGGATGTCTATATGTTCAAATTTCTATTTCCCATCTTATTTTTCTTTCAAAATATTTAAATTATTATTAATTTTATAGTTTTAATGTTAACTTAAAAATTACAATTAATATTTTTTTTGAAAATTCGATTCAAATTAGTTGCTTATAGGCCATAAAGTCAATGTTGTCTCCATACACAGACAATTATTAAATCAGATTAAATTTAATATCTATCGTAGAAAATATTATTAGGTATTATTTTCGTCATTCTATTTCAAAATTTCACAACATATTTTAAAGTTTAATAATTATTTCAACTGTATGTAATATTACACTGAAAAAAATAATTTATCAGTGTTAAAAATATGTAAAAAAGAACAATAACAATATTATGGCAGTTTTAATATAAATTTTAGACTAATTTATATTAAAACTTAAATTAAGCTCCTACTAAATGCTGATTAAAGAAAATAACAGTGAAAAACTAAGTACAATAATGAACAATTTTATTTAAAAATCTAAATAAGTAATTAAATTAATTTAATTTAATCACATTTGTTTAAAAATTCTTTTGAATTCGATTAATTAACAGTGTTTTATAATTTTTTCTCATTTTATCGTTATTATGGTTAAAAATTTCAATCTGAAGTATTGTTTGTCTTTTATGATAAAAAGTTTTATAATTCATCAATAATAAGAATATATATATATATATATATATATATATATATATATATATATATATATATATATATATATATATATATATATATATATGTATATATATATATATATATATATATATATATATATATATATATATATATATATATATATATATATATATATATATATATATATATATATATATATATATATTATATATATATATATATATACGATATAAATATGATAAAAAAAAGAAAAGTTAAATTGAAAAATTCAATTAAATTAATTAATTAATTAAAAATAATAATAAATAAATTTACCATACTTATCAAACGACCCTCGTGTATATATATATATTTATATATAAATGTATGTATGTGTGTGTTTGATGTATGTATATAAACCAAAAAATTATTTGATTATAATAATATTCCGAAATGATAATTTTAAAAATAAAAATTATCATTTTTGATTGATTTAAAAATATATTTTTTAAATTTACTCTATATATATTGAATAAAATATCATTAATAAATGAAACTATAACGTCATGAATCCCACTTATACGTTACTTTTATCTTTCAAAAATTAAATCGTATGGTATTATCTAATAGTAACTAAATCTTCTTCTGAATAACATTAACTTATCTTTTACCTCATAATGATGAAAACTAATTTGTGTTCATTTGAAACTCTATAAATCAATATAATATTAATACATTTTGAATCCTTGTATTGCTCCAGATACATGAACAATAAATTTTAATTTAAACTGTTCACTATTTGTGAATAACAATACTGTCTTCATTAAATTGTATATTAAAAAGTAATGTACATTATATATATATATATATATATGTCAGCATTTTTGAAATAATATAACTATTATATTAGGAGTTAGAATATTTTATTTTTACAAACAAATAATTCTAATGCCTAATTTTCTCTAATAAAAATATATGTTTATATTGTATAAAAATTATACCTCGCTAAAATTGTTATATAATTTATAATTATATTATTATAATCATATTTTATGGCTTACTTTAATAACACTTAGAAACATATGACTGAAAGATCGTACGAATAGAGCAGTAACATACGTTTTTGCGTTTTATATAAATTTTCTCATATATTTTTCAAAGTCTTGGTCTCCTTACTAACCACTATTCTACTGTTCTTGACCGTACTTTCGGCCGTACTTATACCACATCCATACAGAAAAGATACAATATAAATTTGTAACGTAACTAATTTTTTTGCAACTTTCTCAAGACGTGTACACAAAATCGTAAGTGAACAAATAACGTAAAAAGTATATTAAATATTAATAGTAATAAATAAAATATTATGATGATATTAACAACTAAAATAATTATTATTCGAAAAAGAAAGATTGTGATTCAAATATATTAACTTATTTACAATTATATAAAAAAATCAAATTATTGTCAACTCTTATTTTATGTGTTTTCAAGTTTAAATACGTTTTAACATGATATTCACGATTTATAATATTCATTATTTTTCATTTGCATATGTAAGTGCATATATATATATATATATATATATATATATATATATATATATATTATATAATATGATTATAAAAATTAACATAAATTTATATGTTAATATTTTTACTAAAATCAAATATTTAATGTTATTTTGAATACTATTCCATTTAATTTATAAATTTCAATAATCCTTTATATTGAATTTAGTTATATATACATTTGAAATATTATAAAATTTTTCTACAAAAATGATTAAAAAATATTTTCTTTGTGAAAAATCTTTTACAATAAATATCTTAAATTATTGTATTTTTGTTAAAAAACTATAAAAATATGTAATTGTTATTATTGTACACTTATCGACTATCGTTATTGTACATTATGACCATTTTATTTTATTTAGTTTTTCTTTAGACTAATAATATTTATAAAAAAATACATTTTTTGCCCTCAATATTAATGAAACTTATTTATCGTTCATTTTCCTTGCTTTTTTATTTTTCATTCAATGATTTTCAAAGAGTTTTATTTTGGTAATTAATATTTTTTTAATTTTTGCATCACATTATGCTTATATGGGGTTATCCAAATGTGGACGCCTAGATGTATGTTTTATTTTAAAGAAACATATTATTAGGATGGTGTTTAGGAACACATGTGTATAGGGTGGTGTATAAGAAAACATGTGTATAGTTTCTTTTGCTTCTTTTCAATAAAACACAAATCTCGGCGTCACATATTATATTTATTCTCAATTTTAAACATTGCAATATATTCCCAATAATTTGATATAAAAAAAATTTAAATATATTTTTCTGTTTCAGGTAAGCATCACGCACGTTAAATAGAACGTACAAGATCAATTCAACCAAATTAAACAAAATTATTTTCTTGTAAGTAGTATATTTATTTATATAAAAACGTAGTTTTTACTATATTCATAATAATTTTATAATAAATTTATTTATGTAGTCATTTTTGGCTTAAGATAATATAAATTTGTAATAAAAAATATATTATTTCCATTATATTAAAAACAGTTTACGTCAAAATCATTATAATTTAAGAATAATGATCTTGCAAAATTTCTGTAAATTATATATATATATATATATATATATATATATATATATATATATATATATATATATATATATATATATGAGTCATATTCTGAATCACCTAAGACATGTTAACATATTATTTTCTCAACAAGACCAGATCCAGTTGAAACGAATTAAAAAAAATAATTAAAATAATAGCGTATGATAAATTACTATACGATAAAAATAGTATGCAATGAATTTGTAGATCAGAAGAAAATTCAATTAAAAGTAATAATAATAGAAGTTAAAACTACACATACGGTTATTTAAGACAATTATCACAAAAAAGTATTTAAAGAAGAAATGATCAGAATAATAAAAAATAGAATAATACCAATTGAAATAATAAATGGTATTATGAAATCTGATATTTGACTATATTTGCAGAAAAAAGTTTTTGATAAATGTATACTACCTGCTCTCACTTATAGTAGTGAAACGCGGATATTAAATGTCAGATGATAATAGCTAAATTCATGGATTAAAAACGTTTTTCTTCAAAAAAAATACGAATATCGGACTTCATATTATAAATTTTCTCAATTGACACAATCCTATTTTTGATCACCACTTAACCCATCCCTGTTCATTTCATTTATAAATGTTCCTTTGGTGTTAATAAGTTAATCTCTCTCTCTCTCTCTCTCTCTCTCTCTATATATATATATATATATATATATATATATATATACTATGAATAAAGTCACTTTCACATATGCACATAATTGTACTTATATATGTATTAAACCATTTTAAAATTTATTATGTTGAATATTCACTCATTTATATGTACAAACTGTAATTTAAAATTAGTAACCGATTAAGGTAAATTAGAATAGTAATAATGGCAATTGTAAACTATGTAATTATTACTATATACCAGGGGCGGCCAAACTTTTAGACTTTGGGGGCGACTTTTTTGGTGAAAGTGTACCTGAGAGCGACTACGTTTTTTTAGAATGTACTTACGAATTGGTGGCTTATTTTCTATAAGACAGGAATTGACAAAGACATTTTACTATAACTACTATTAAATTACCCATAAATAATTATTTTCTAGAACTTCTTCGGAATTTAAAAAAAAAATCAAGAAAATATGGAGAAAAAAAAGAAAATTATTTTTTAGAATTGTATTAAAATAATTTAGATGCAAATGTTACAAAAATATTACAAATTAAAAAAAAGTCAAAAAATAAATAGATTTTTTTTATTTTGATGACATTTAACATTGCATATTTTCGGCAAGTTTGTCAAAATTTGGTTTGTATGAACTTAAACTAATTCTTAAACACGATTCCAAATGTAGATCCGATAATTGTGGCCTATGTTTAGTTTTTATCGCATTCATGCAGGAAAATACTAATTCGCACAAATATGTTGAACAAAAAATTCATTGAAATATGAATTTATCACTATAATTTGTCAATGTTCATGTCAACTTCGCGGGCGACTTCCAGAGGACTTGTGGTCAACCGGTCGACCGCGGTCTACGTCTTGGCCACCTCTGCTATATATACTCATGTATCTATAAATATATATATATATATATATATATATATATATATATATATATATATATATATGAGGGTCGTTTGATAAGTATGGTAAAGAAGTAAGGAAAACTAAATTAAAAAAAATAATTTAATTAATTAAATTAAACAATAAATAAATTTACCATATTTATCAAATGATCCTCGTATGTGTGTGTGTATACATAATACGATTCAAAGGCAAAACAGACTGAATTAATTTTTTCCAACAAGAAATCGATAGAATATATTTTGTAATAACTGCTAAAATATCCTTTTAGTCATTAATAAATGTGATATCGATCTATATTTTGTAGAAAATAAATATCAATATTAAGCAAAGTACGTATGTCTAAATAAAAATTAAATACTCTCTTTTATTTAATTAATAAAAAATATAATTTGGTTTATTTTGATGGCAAATTTTATATCAAATATATTTATTTTTAACCAGAGGTCTCCGCACCCTGCTCACTACGTTCGTTTAACCCTGATGGCTATGCCCTCCGTTCGCTGCCCCCGTGATACTTCCAATCGTGAATGATGATTGTTTTAACGTAATCGTTAACGTTCGAAGATAATCATTAATGTTCCAAGTGGCATGAGTAATGTATAAGTTAAGGGGAATTTATAAGAGTAAGAGGAGGTTTACAATCGTTATTGTTCGGAGGTAATCGTTCATGTTTGGAGTTACTTTAGTAATGTATAAGTAAAGGGAGACGCGTAAAAGTAATATTTCGTTTTGTGGCATTAATTAATAACATTAATTTTGCAATTGAACTTTTTTATATATAGATATTATTATTAATGTTAAATAATTTTACCTTCTTATGCCAAATTGGTAAAAATAAAAAGAACACCTCTACCAATTTAATTAATCAAATTATTAATTTTTAAACTTCAGACATTTAACTATTGTTAATGTATTGAAATTTAAAATTAAAATTTGTTCATTTTAAAATAATATCAACAAATGTAGGAAACAATGCAATAAATATTAGTTCCTTAAACACCGTAATAAATCCATATTTATTTTTATAAATATCATCGTGAATAAATTTCTAAAACAGTTGTGAAATTGTGATTTATAATTTTAAGTATGTACTTTATTAAAATTAAAAAGGTAAAAACAATATTCTTACATTTTATACTAGTTCTCATTTTTATTTTTGTATATAAAATTATTTTCTTTCGCAAAAGTTAAGAAAATTACCTTTTCTTTACAGAAAACAATTCACTATATTGTCATATATTTCAGATCCCTAAAGAAAATGTATCAAATCGGATAATTCTTTAATATCTCCAATTTCTATAAACAAAGGATATAAAATGTTAAAAAGTACTTATATTAAACTACGTTGTATCTACGACAATGTTCTTTATGTTTTTATAGTTTATCGTATGAGTTGTAATGAAACAGTGAACGTAATAAAAAAATACATAAAAAGTAACATATATTTTATGGTTTATTATTAAACTTAATCTATCACAATTGGATTTTTAAACTGTTTATAATATTTAATACTTTTATGATGTTATTATGAGAATATAATATAAATTATTAACACTTAATCATTTTGTGTAAAAATATATGATATATAATAAATATTTCAAGAGTATTCAAATTATAGATAAAAAAATTATTCCTTAAAATTTTTATTTTTAATTTTTTAATTTTAATATAGTATATAAAATACCAAATTATAATGAAAATCGATATTGTAATTTATTGTTTTAAAATAAAAAGTATTCTAATATATATAATATTATTAGTTTGTGTTCCTTGAAATTATATTAATTTAGTTCTTTTTATATTTTACAACCCATACAAATCATATTTCATAATTCAATTTTAAAAGTATATTATATGAAAAGAAAATATAACTATATAAATTTAATTGTACATAAAATATCTGTATGTGTAGAAAAATCAATTATAACATGAAATTAATAAATAGTTTCTATCTATAAATTTTCGATAGTTATATGTTTATACATATATATATATATATATATATATATATATATATATATATATATATATATATATATATATGTATATATATATGTATATATTTATATATAAGTATGTATGTGTGTATACATATGTAGTCTGTTTTTTAACTATTTATAAATTTTAAGTCATTGCATTAATAAATAAGTTACTGAATAATAAAATTTCATCTGAAATAATAAATGTAATTTTTTACTCTTTGATATTTTTTATCCTATATGAGACATTAAACTTAAATTATCTTAGTTAATACATATATTAGGTATATTGTATGAACAAACAAATTACTTTGGGCAGACCGCACACATCTCTCTAGGTACATAGTATGATCACGTGTTTGACAGCCTGAAATTCCTCCTCATAAATTACAAAGTCGTGCTTTGCTGGTCTGTTGGAAGAATCGAGTAAATAGTAGGTCGGACCCAGAGCGACCACTCTCAAGATAAAGAGCCACTATATAGAAATTTCAAATGTACTTCTTCCTACTACTCATTCACAATCCACTAGTTTTACTGACTCACTCTATCTGTTTACTTATGACGTTTCTACATTTTGATAGCACGTGCCAATACGAACCAACACACGCAGATACATGTATGTTTGTAAAAAAGTGCATTGATAAATTTATTAAAAAAAAAATTATAAAATATCCTATGACTAAAAAAATTATAATAACGTTTTTAATAAATATTTATTATATTATATATATATATATATATATATATATATTTAACAAAATGTAAAATTGTACATTATATTTAATAAAAGTTGAAATATTAAAAAAAATTAATAAACTAAAATATAGAATAAAATCTATGATTTTATTTTTGTTAAAAAAATGTTATAAAAATATTTTTGTAGACTTTATCTTCTTAATTATATATTAGGTTGGCAAATATCTCCCTTCCGCCTTCTGGTCTTTTGAATTTCGCAGCTATGTACAAAAAAAAAAAAAAAAAATATATATAAGGGATATAATATATATATATATATATATATATATATATATATATATATTATTTTGGTTAACTCCACTATTTTTTAACAAAATATTTAATTTTTTGTTTAATTAAAATAATATCAGGATTGTCCATTAATAATATAAAAAAAATCATTTTTTTAGGTAAAAGTAAGTCACTATTTTAATAAAAAGGGTTTCAAAAATCTGAATTTGTTTAATTAAATTTTAATTAATATTAACAACAAATACAAACATGATTATTAGTATGAGCTTTTTTTAATCTTACTAAACTTCTACCAAATTTTTTCTTGTTCAAAAAAATAAAAGAAAAACTATTGTCTGTATTGTCATATGTGTAAAATTAACCCACAAATTATCCAATAATATTACGAGAATCGCTTTATATATATATAATATGATATATATATATATATATATATATATATATATCTATATATATATTATATATCAAAAATAGGCAAGTATCTCCCTTCCGCTTTTTTTTTTTTTTTTTGTACATAGCTGCGAAATTCAAAAGACCAGAAGGCGGAAGGGAGATATTTGCCAACCTAATATATATTATATATAATACAATTTATTATAATAAAAAAACAATTGTTCTATAGTTTAGAAATATGGTAGATCATATTAAGTGTTTAAAAGAAAATCATCATCACTAAAATGTACAAGTTACGATGATAATTAAGACACATTAGACTACATCATATCAGAAACAGATAAAGAGAAGAAAGGATTGTTAAGAAGTCATTTGATATCAATAGAAAAAATTATGTTATTTAATATGGTCATTAAAAAATAATGGACGACTCACGATTTTCAAAATTGGAGGTGAAATAGACACCGATTAGGACGAAAGAAGTGAATATAGTAATCAATAATTAAATTAGTAATATTATATATATATATATATTTATAAATATTTATTTTAAATTGCTTTTATAAAAAACATCCAAAATTTATACTGTATACACAAATTATAAACGAATATAATATACAAAATTAATTTAATTGTGATATATTATTCTTAATTATAACGAAATAAACATTCTCTTCTCTGTTCTGTTTTGTACAATACATACATACATACATACATACATACATACATACATACATACATACATACATACATATATATATATATATATATATATATATATATATATATATATATATATTTATTTACTTTCGTGTATAGACCGAGTTCTTTTGATTTAACTAAAGAGTCTAATAAAATAAAAATTTTCATTTTATGTAATCGTTCGATGAAACGTGTTTACATAGCATTCAGTTAAATCACAAAGACGTACCATCACCACAAAAACATATAGACATGACGCAAGAAGACTATAAGGTGCGTCACAGATGCAAGTAATGTCCATGCGGTAAACCGTCTTCATGGTTTGAGGTTTTCATACGTTTACCAACGTTATACGAACGTTGCCAGTATTCGCGTATAACCTATATAGAAAATTCTATACTACTCTATCGCCGATGATTTCCCCCGGGCGTCGAATAAGTGCACTGTCGGTCATATCTCAGTCAGGATACGAACACACTCACCAACGTCCAACATTGATACATATATTCACACATAACTTTACCTATATTATTGAATATATATTTCCAACGGCAGTATCACGTACACAAATAATTTATAAAATGTATTAATTTATTTTAGACATTACTTTTTAGGATATGAATAATGCATGTGTCAAATAATTAACATTAGTAAATAAATTAGGCAGTCGATTGATATTTTACGATATCGTGTAATTTAATCATGTGTTAAAATTATATTAAATCATTTGATCAAAAATTTATGAATACTTGCTAACATGTTTAAATGAATATTATATATATATATATATATATATATATATATATATATATATATAAATGCTTTTATGTGTTTTAAATATATGTTAATTATAGTAAATTATTTGTATTTATTACTATTTTCGTTTATTGTCTCGTCTATTTTAAATTTTTGTATAATAATAAAATTATATTAATATTTCAAAAAAATATCTATTAGTTAGAATTCATATAATTTATTAAAAATTAATAATTTATAAAAAAATATTAACTTTTATACTGTAGAAATCGATTTTTTGATTAAAATTATTAAAATATAAAAAAATATGATTTAAAGTATTTTATTCGCATTCATATTAATTATTTGATATTATTCTAGTTTATATTTATTATTTTATGATAAATAAATAAAAAAGAATAACAAGAGTACTCAATTATAAAGAATATTTTTGATAAGCATAGTAAATAAATAGCGTTATGAAGATAATTATTTTTGATGACTTTTTCTATAAATATCATAAAATTACTAATATTGGTTTTAAATATATATATATATATATATATATATATATATATATATATATATATATATATATATTTACTTACTTAATATATTAATAAACAAAACTACTAAATAAGTCAAATTCAGCACATTGTTTTTTTATTTAGACAAAATGATCTGTAACAAAAAAACGAATAATACATGAAAAATTTATCATTATATGCAAATAAATTCTGAAGAATTAATAATCGTTAATTGTTAAATCTATAATATTTGAATATCAGTTAATAAATCACTGTTATGTCTGAAATAAAATATTATTATCTGATGTAAAATTATTTGATGTATTGAAAATATTATTTGATTATTGAAAATAATATTTGGTAAAAATATTTTTAATACATTTTCTAACTATTTTTATGTATCGTGAGTTGTATACATTGTTTCAGTTATGTAGTTATTAATTTTAAAATATTATTTAATATTAATATATCAATCTAAGTGTATATATAAATTCTGATCTCAACTTCAAAAATATCTAACAGATAATAATATTTTTATTTTTTTACAAACAATTCATATAGTTTATACTTTTCACTGAAAATTACATTTTAAAAAATTATTAAATCAAATAATTTATATCAGTAACGTCAAGAAATTTTTTAGTACCTAACGTTAAAAAAAATATTGGTTTTCCTGTGACGATACCACAACTTGATTTTATTAACAATTTAATACTTAACGAAATAGTGAAATTAAATAACTATACTGAGATCATCACAATCTCAAATTTGGTTTCTACATAATTATAACTCTTAATTTTTATTTTTTAAGAAGCGACCATTTGGTGATGAAAACTAAAAATTTATTGATAAACTTAAAGTTTTTTTTGAACTTAAAAAAATAAGAAATAGGCAAAATCTGTTGATTTTCTCTGTTATTATTATTTATTTTAACTTGTAGAAAAAACAATTCATTACATTAGAATTCATTTTAACACAAATGAATCACTTATCTCAACATTATAAGATTTCACAAAAGCATTTATTAACTGTTTATTGTTTATTTTACTCAATAATGCTTAGTGTTTTTGAATACAGAAAAACTAGTTATATGTATATTTCTAATTGTAGTGTTTTTTTCTGTAGTACATGCACTACTTTCCATTTTAACGAATATGTGATATAAATGAAGCTGGATATAATTTTTTAGCAAAATTAAAGTAAATATATCAAAAAAACTATTTTTTACTTCTGTATAAATCTATAATTTATTTTAATGTAAAATTATAACTCTGTATTAGATTTCATTTTTAAATCAAATAAAACTATATATCGTCATAAAATATTAAAATTATCAAAAAAATTATCAAATTAAAAAACAAAAATATGATTTGGAACACAAGTATAAAAATCTTGTTTAAAGTATCTACATATCAAATATCAAAATATAAATTTTCACAATAATCTAAATCTACTGAAAAAACAAGAATTCAATATTAAATATTTTCTGTAGATAAAAATACACTTCTGAATTTTCAATTTATCTTATATTAAAAAAATATCCTAATATGTTTCAAAAACGCAATACGTGAGTGTATCCACCATTATCCAACATCACATGACCATTATTAGCACACAAAAAGTACATGTTTACGAGCCTCCATCTTCTGCAGAAAAAGTAACACCTCCATTTGCCACACTATCATATCGGAGTGGAGAACCCACATAAAACTCGCAAGTACAGCGTGTTCAATTCATACGTTGAGATAAAAACGCGGGATGATGTTCTTACACAAAACTAACAACGATCTATATTTCTTATGATTAACGTTAATTTATTTTTACTCGTTTCCATTTTCTATTCTTTACTAAATTCCATTATTTTTTTAATGCACATGTGTAAATGATAGGATAGAATATCTGACATACTTTTTTACTTTACATAACCGATAAACATTTTTTTTATGATATGAATGGAATTTTGTTGAGAATATGAGAAAGAGAAATTATAGGTATCATAAATGATTACAATCTTCTAATATATACAGAATGTTTGAATTTAGAGTTATGCCATAATGTTCTTTTAATATTATCAAAAAATTATTGGACATATATATTTATTTACATTACTTTTTACATTAATACAATTAAAAGAAATAATATTTTTAATATTTTAACAATTACAAGGACAAGACAGATCAGTAATCCTAAGATTGAATTTGATTACTTATAAATAGAAAACTAATGTATAATTATTTTGACATATATTATACATATGATTTTTCCATTGATTAAATTATAATTTAAGTAATTTCTATATATATATTAAAAAAAAACATAACAAATTCAACATCTGATCATTTTCTATCATAACAATTGAATTTTAATAATTGTTAAACCTAATGTGTACTATTGAAAATACTCGAAATAGGATATAAATTTTTAAAATATATTTAAATAGAAAAATCGCAGTAATATTATTGGTGTACTCATTTCGAAAGAAGAACTCCAGACATATTTTCAAAAATTACATATACCTTGCGAATATTGTATTTTCTCATTACGAATGTATTTTGAATATTCAGTAATAAAAAATCATGAAAATAAAATAAAAAATTTGTTTTTATTAAAAGTTCGAATTTTATCAGGATAGACCATGTATATTATCTATCTATCTATCTATCTATATATATATATATATATATATATATATATATATATATATATATATATATATATATATATAATTATAATATTTTAATACATCCAAAAAATTCTTTAATATTTCAATTTTTTATTTATAAATAATATTATTTATTATCCTTTACTTATCAGTATTCAGATTTGTGTGTATATTTTAGCAATTAAGATTATTTTTAGATATTTTTGAAAATTATTAAAATAGTAACATTTAAACTAAAAAAATACTTTTAATATTTCTATTACTCAAAAGTTTTATCACGTTAAGAACTAATAATAGGTAATAATTTTGCAGTTAAATAAACTATATACAATATATGTATATATATACATATATAATATTTTTTAATTAATTTTCCTATATATGTAGGAATGATATTAAATGAAAAATTTATATATTTAATTATTGTATAATGTACACAAGATAAAAAGTCATGTATATAAAAACATATTGTAATTATTTTCTACCTGTTTTTGCAGTTTCAGTTCAATTATTTTTATATTTTATAACAGTAGAATATTTTAATTAGAGTTATTTATATAGCTAGTTATGAATTATTTTTTTCATTTAAAACAAATTTTTCTACAAATCAAACATAGTTAACTAATTAACGCCGCTCAAGTAAATTTGTTAGTAAAATTATATTCAAACTTAAATCCATAACTTTAACTACAATACTATTATTTTAAACATATACAAACAATCTAGAATTTGTGTCATTGAAATTTGCATAATAATATACAGAGAAACAACGTTCGCTACTTCACTAATATTCATGTTGAATATTAAGAGTGCTTTTGACATTGAAGAATAATGACTATTAATCATAATAACTGACTTTATTCACAAAAGTTGCTAAAATAAAAGGTAACTCAGAGTTGAGATAAATTATGTACAGATCTGTGAAAATTTTATTGCTTAACTAAAAGAAAAGTGTGAGTTGGTACATTATCGAAATGCAGCATTTATAACCTGTTTTTTCTAATATTTGCACTTTTTACAATATTTGGCAGTCACTGATTGCAATAGATAAATTAGTAAACCAAAATAACCTTTTTATCGGTTTTAGAAGCTGAATCTTTACTAGTATGGCATCTTTATTGAATGAAGTTCTATCTTTTTGAAAACATCCAAACCAATTAAAATATATAGTTTCGCACAAAGAATATTATTCAAAAGTCGTTTATGAAAGTTTAGGTATTTTTGTAATTGTCTTATAAAATTCGAAACAAAATTTTACAATAATATATTACTTTTCGGTTAGATCTAACTTAAAAATTACCATAGTAAAGAAAATCAAATCACAAAAAAACCCTAAAAAATTTAAACAAAAAGAATTTATCGTAACGAACTTTATGACCTTTAATCTATAAATTAAAGTCACATCATAATATTAGTTTCCTTTTTCACTTATTAGATATTAATCTGCACATTCAATTCAGATATTTTTCGATTAAAATAAGACTGAAAAAATGTAAAACATTTAATTATACATATATATATATATATATATATATATATATATAAATTTACATAAATACAATTTATAATTTTATATAGTTGTGAATTTTAAAAACTATTGATTAACTATTTTTATTATACAATATATACAGCAATAAATATTTACTTATATTTCTTAAAAATATGTTGATTTTTTATTAATTCTTAATAACAGTAAATTATCATATTTTATTATAACATTTTTTTAAAAAAAATTCTTCTTTTAAAGAATAAGCTAGGACAAATTTTAGCATATTATTTCTTGCATTACTTTTTAATGCAAGTAGATCATTTTATCATTAAATTCATTTTTTTTGTAGTTAATTGATTATAAAAAAAATAAGTGATAATTTATAAAAAATAAGTGTTTAATTAAAAAGTGTTAAAAATATATGTAATACATTTTATCTGATATTATTTATTAAATTAACTACGTAAAAAAATAAAGAATTTAATTAAATAAAATTAATAAAACATTGTGACAAGTTAAAATAAACCTTTTTCTCTAAAAATATACTCTGACACTGTTTTTGTAAATCCTAATAAAAATACAAAATTAAAACATTTAAGTTACATTGAACGTCCTGTAGACGACACAAGATGTTCTACCTTGTCAAATAAACTATTTGAGCTTGTGAGATGCGCAGTCGTATTTCCCGCCAGTTTTTTTTTTTTTTAGAAAGAGATGTTGGTAGAATCAACTAAGGAGAGATAACTGAAGGGACAAGACGTACTTGTACTTTTTTATTTTTGATGTACTACCCTAGAGACTTGCGTTGTTGGCCATTAAAGAAAAATAGAGTGGGTCGTATTATACGGTTACATTATTTGAGAATGGAATGGAACGGCCTGTAAAACAGACTAGCCTACCTCTTTTTTAAATTAGTTATTTTCGCTTGAGTGAAAATTATGTCAACCTGACATAATTATTTTTGTCTCTATATAAAAATGTTATTATCTCAACGATAACTTAGTGTTTGTTTGTGTGGTTGTTTTTTATTTAAATCCATTATTTTTATAAATATTACCATTTTTATCATTTGAATAATATTTAAATATTATTAATGGAGATTTACATATATTAACATTGAATCAGATATATTTATAGTTTAATTTATTCTTACCGTTGATTTTTAATATTTTTATACATTCGAGTATTTATAGGATTATACAATATTTTTCTTATATTTTAATTTGAAACATTTTTTTAATTATCTAATAGTTTAATATAATATTTTATATCGATATATAATTTAAAATCGTTTCTAATAATTAATATACATATTTAGACAAATATAAATATAAATTATTATTATTAATTGTTTAAAAAGGAAAAAAATAATTAAATCTGCAAACATTGAAAACTAATTTTAAAATTTATGTTACTAATACTAAATTCAAATTGAACGTATTTTCATTCTATTCTATTTAAATATAAAAATGCAATATACACTTAAAAAATCAAAGGAATAAAAAAAATATTTTTTTAAAAATTTATTCCAATATCACTTCAAATAAATTACTTTGAATTACAAAAGGTAATAAAATCAAAGATATTGATATTAACTAATATTATCCATTTTTCAAAATTAAATAACAATAATAACAATATGGCAATTAAAAAAAATAAGGAATATTTAAACAATAAAAAATATGATAACTATTTTATAAACAAAATGCTATTCAAATTAATCAAAAACTCGCACGGTACAACAAAATACTTATTTTTATATATACTGAACGGAATTGAGTACCAATTCTAATGTTTAAAATTTTACAATTCTTAATATATGCAATACTGTCTAATAATTTTATATTTCTATAAATTATATATATTGATATTTATCATGTTATTAACTTTTTACAAATTACTTTTCTTGGTTAAAAATGATTTTTTTACAATCGAATTTAAATACAATATATAATCAAATGTTACATAATTTTTAAATCATTTATAAATAAGTATGCTCATTACATTAAACAACTCCAATATTTAGTAATTAATCCTCTTTAATTGCACAATTCTACAATACTAGAAGTATATTAAAAAAAAGATATAATATGATACATAAGGTCATACAAATATGATTCCTATATTTGTGTTTTAATTAAAAGGAACTTGTGTATAAAGTGGTGCATAGGGAAATATGTGTATAGTTTCTTCTCAAAAAAAAACACAAATCTAGGCGTCACATTTGGATGCCCCTATACAGTAGGTGTAGATAGCCTACAATTTTCGTTTGAAATGAAATAGATAATAAATTTATTTATATGTAGAAAAAATACTTTTATACAGATAATTCTATTTAATAACCAAAAATTTAACTGAAAATAGAAAAATAAATATACAGTACAGAGATTTCATAAAATTTATTTATAGAGTTCGTAATATTTATTACAAATAATAAATTAAAAAAGAAATAAGATTATGTTGTCTAATTTAACATTTTACAAAATACTATTAATTTACTTTAGAATAAACATCTTCATTGTACAAAATTTTGAACACATTTCTACAAATTTTGTTAGGAAAAATATTATTTTTAATTTCTTTTCATTCTACTAATGATATTTTAAATAGTAATTTGTAATCTGTCACTTTATACGATATATTGCAATTATTTTTAAGTTTTGTGATAAACTTAAAAATAATTGTAAAATTTGACAAATTTTGAACTATCATTTAACAGTGTTGAGCTTTTGAATTGAAAAAAAATATTATGTACAAAATACGTTTATGAATTTTTACTGAATATCAATTCTTTTCTTAGATTGTATTAGATTTGATTTATTTCCTTTAATTTTATGGTTTGTAAAATTTCTCTAATTCAACTATATATTATTGTGTCATTTTTAATTATTTTGTTTATTAATTAATTCACAAATATATTTTTCGACCATATCTCTAAATTTCTATTCAATTAAAGAGTGAAAAATGTTTTTATTTACTCTCTGACAAAAGATATAAGTTTACTCGCATTTTTACAAATTGTGTTAGAAATGTAGACTACGTTATATTCAAATCACGTTGTTAAAGTCCCTCGTTAAACAAAAAAAAGTTATACTGAAACTATGTTGTACATTTATTGTGTTATACTGATGTGTTATACATTTCCTGATTTAAAAATAATGTAGTTAAAGTATATAACATAAAGTTACAGAATGTAAAATTGTTTTGAAACTTTATTGTAAAAGTAACTTGCAAATACAATAACTATTTAAATAAAAGAAACTATTAGTTTTATCAAGCTCCGTTTGAATATAGTTCAAAAGTGATTGTGTGGATCTTAAAAATAACTTTCTAGCTTGAAGAAACAATATTAGCTGAACATGAACTTTTTACTGAATTGAAATTTACAATACGAAATTGAATCATCGTTAAGTTTACAAAAGTTGAACATTGTATACTACGAAGTACTTGAATGTAGTTTGCAAAGAACAACTTCTTACAACTGAAATATCATTACTAGAGCTTTCTCTTATTTTTACAATAATAAGATTGTGTTTAAACTCAAAGATAGGATTATTAACATACATATATATATATATATATATATATATATATATATATATATATATATATATATATATATATATATATATATATATATATGATACAAATATATAAACTATTTATATAATATAAAAGTATATATATATATATATATATATATATATATATATATATATATATATATATATATATATAAAAAAAATATATTTTGAATTTTATCATCGTATTTTTAAAAAAAGTCTGCTCATCGTATGAATAAATATTTTTTTATTATTTTTTATATACAAAATAACTACAAAAAATGATACAAATCATTCTGCATGAAAC
>CP092087.1:37910286-37977786 GCA_029203775.1 Neoneuromus ignobilis
TATTAATTTGGTCAAAAATACAAGTAAAGTTTTGAAAAATGGATAAGAATAATAATTTAAATTATATTTATAAATGATCACCTATATCTTTACGAAAATTTCCTAATAAACAGTCCTTTGAAAATCTATAATTAAAAATAATGATCAATATATACCCATTGAAATATTAATAATAAATAATACCATTTATTTACTATTATTTAATTTTACAAATATATCCATAATTTTATTTTTAGTGTTTAAAAAAGGGAAATATAAACAATTACATTCTGTTTTCAAAAATGTACAACAATCATGTAGCAATTATATTCCCAATTTAATTTAAAAATTAATGTAACTTCACCATCTTGACATTCAATATTACATAGAATGTAGATTTTCTTATTATATTACTAATTTCTTAACTACTTTTAGAAACATTTAAATTTTCCAGAATGTGTCATCAATTTAAAAACATTTTCTCAGTCTCTGTACTAATAAACGACTGATTTAATTTTCGAAGTGTAAACTTTGAATACTTCAATAATAGAATTAAATGTAGTAAAAGTTATTGTAATTTTAATTATGTACGTCAATTTTCTCTATAAATAAAAGATAACGTCAGCAACTATAAAATATTATACTTTTAAAGAATCTAGCAAATAAGATTCTTCGAATTGTGCGTATTGACAACATGAAAACTTATAATTGTGCCGTTGAAAACTTTGTGCAATAAACTAAAGTTAATTACCTTAATTAAATATCCGAGATTGTAAAATTGTGTTCAATAGCCTTATATAATTTGAAGTAATTAAAGATAAATCGATGACAAAGACGATTATTTTAAAAGTTATAAAATTAAAAAAATAACTGAATGATAAAATATCTGCAACTTTAAACGTTTAGACATAACAATATATTTCAAATGAGAATAAGGTATAACTATTTCAAATATAATTAAAATAATATTTAATTAAATGAAATTTAGTTTCATTTTGATTTAAATTTTTTTAAATCTTAAACTCACTTAAAGCATTTAATACAATTTTAAATTATGTCTATAACGCAATTAATATATTATTATTTTAAATAAATATTTTACTTCTGAAGATTGAGTTTTCTTTTATGATCTGAAATAATTTGTCAGTATTTGTTTTATTATTGAAAAAAAATCATTTTATTACGAATACAACACTCACCTTAAGACAAGATTTTATGAAAAAGTTAAAGAATAATTTTTGTTTATATTATTTACTGATTTTGGAATGATCAGCAAAATGAGTCAGAGAAAATAAAATGAACAATAAGTCATTAACACACTTTTATAAAATCTTGTGTTATTGAAATGAATGATTAATTTATGTTAAACAGAAATATTTTTATAACTTTTCATTATTATAAATTCATTTATAATTAATCAAATATATATATATATATATATATATATATATATATATAATCAATTTATTTATATCCACTGTTGAATTAAAAAAAAAATTCTACCGAATTGGACTTTAACCGATCCAATACTTTTCTATTCGAGTCAGTTCTGACATTTTTTTACATCTCTGCCATTACTATCCATGGGTCTTTTCTTAGACTTTTTATATATTTAAATTTCCATACAATAATTTTTATTACCCATCGGTGATGTTCTCTTCTTACTATGAGTAAACTATTTCTATTCTAAACTTCTCACTTTTGCTATAACGTTCGTAACTTTTGTTGTCTTTCTGATCAATTCGGTTATTTTTTTATCTTTATGTAGTATTCTTAACATGTATCTTTATGTTGTCTATGACCGCTGAATTATTTTAGCATTTAAAATCTATATTTCATTGTCCTAAGTAGGAATAAATAGGATGTATTGATCAAAAACATATAAATATATATATATATATATATATATATATATATATATATATATATATATATATATATATATATATATATATATTGAGTTGGCAAATAAGTAATTACAGTTTTCACAATAGATGTCTTTAGGAGTTATGAAATGTATCTAACCTTATTCTAAACTGCGAATTTGTTATGAAATTTGACAAGTGACAGTTCAAACTTGATTTAGAATGAAATTTAATGTGATTTGGTTAAAAATTGCTTATTTGGTATCAAGTTGAAAATGAAAAATCAAAACGAGCATAATCGTCATATTTTGCTTTATTATTTCCATAAAGGAAAAACGCAACGCAAACTCATAAAAAGTAATGTGATATGTATGGTGCTTATTTTTTAAAAGAACGGCAGTATTGTGAAATTTCATTCTACTGATTTTTCACTTAAAGATAAACATCGCTCTGGTCGTCCAGTTGTAGTTAATGACGACAAAATCTAAGCATTAATTAAAGCAAATAATCGTAGCACAACTCGAGAGATTGCAGATAAGCTAAACATATCACATACTAGCGTTGAAAATGATTTCAAACAACTAGGCTACGTTAACAAATGAACTTAAAAAATCATCACATCGAGCTCATAAATGTCTGCGATTCGCACATGAAATATAACGAAAATGATCCATTTTTAAAACGACTTATAACAGAAGATGAAAAATAGTTTATTTACTACAACGTTCAGCGAAAATGATCGTGGTTGTAGCCTGGTGAACCAGCTCAAAGCACATCAAAAGTAGAAGATTTTGATACTAATTTAGTGGAATTACAAAGGAACTGTGTTTTTTGAACTGCTTTCAAAAAACCAAACGATTAATTCGGATGTGTACTGTCGACACTTAACCAAATTGAATGATGCATTGCAACTGAAACGTCTAGAATTGGTGAATCATAAATGGTGTTGTGTTCTACCATGACAATGGGTGACCACATACATATTTGGTCATTCACCAAACATTATTGGAGCCATGTTGGGACTATTTATTCTGTTTCTTGCAAAACTCTTTAAATAGTAAAAATTTCACTATAGATCAGGCTATCAAATCGTACTTAGAGATCAGTTTTTCGTCCAGAAGTTTTTTGAGTAAGGAAATATAAAAATTCCTGAAAGATGGCAAAAGATAGTGGAAGAAAATGGTCAATATATTATTGAATAAAATTATTTCATTCCATGAAAAATTCATTTTTCATTTACTTTAAAAATCTCAATTACTTATTTGTCAACCCAATATATATATATATATATATATATATATATATATATATATATATATATATATATATATATATATACGTATGAGAAGATACTGGAAAAATGTAAATCGGAATTTATTTATTCTATAGTGCACATAAAAATCAAACGGAACCTAAAAGAATCACTGAAGCACACAGCAGAATGACTCTATTTTTATATTACTAGACATGTACGAGATCAGAGCGAACATCACTAATGTAAACAAACTGCTGTTTTTTACGAGCTTACGCAGCTGTGGTTTGACCACGCGTCGATCTGTTGGGCACAGTGTAGCCAGATTAGGTTTTGTCTTCATTAGGGTTAGTATTAATTTAAATTTATTGGCAGAAAGTCTTCCTTAAACATTTGCTCATAACCATTTCATTAAGCATATAATTCGTAAATTTAAATTTGTATTACATTCTATATTCGATTTCATTACACTCACACAGTCTGTATAAACCCTAATAAATATATATGTATACATACACAAATATATACATATATTTATATTTGTTCTTTTACACTAATTATTTGTCACTGCCATACATTTACGAATATACAGAAAATATTTAATATAAATAATAATTATGGTATATTAATCAATAACAGAATCTTTAAATATATTTGAAAAATTAAATAAATCGTAAAAGTTTCCACTGTTTTTAAACTTATGAAGATAATTTCAGTAAAAAAATAATTATTAAATGAATTATATTTGCATTTTTTATTTTACATTTAGATATTCTGAATAAAACTTGTTTTCAAAAAAATATGAAGTGTATAAAACCAAAAACTTTTTTTTTAATTTTAGGAGAAGATGCGATTTTAACCTCATATATTGTTGACCTTGACCTATAAAAATTTGTGTGTGTGTGTGTGTTTGTATATGTATATATGTTTGTATATGTATATATGCATATATATATATATATATATATATATATATATATATATATATATATATATATATATATATATATATATATATATATATATATATATGTATATGTATGTATATATACATAGCTACGTGTATGTATGCGTGTAAACTTATTTATTATTTTTCTAATATAACGAAGTGTTTAATACTTTTTATTAACAATTGTTTTTTAATACAAATTAATTTTCAATAGTGAATAATCAAATTGACAACGAATAATAAATATATTCTTTCATTAGATATATATATGTAATTATATTCACACTCACACACACACACACACACACATATATATATATATATATATATATATATATATATATATATATATATATGTGTGTGTGTGTGTGTGTGTGTGTGTGTGTGTGTGTGCGTATTTGTGTAGGACTCTAAATGTCTACGAAAATACATTGTTAAAACACTTGTAATTTATAATCGTTGGGGGCCAGAATTATTGTGCTTGCTTATATTGTTCATATAGTCTAGTCATTTATCAGTTCATCATTAATTTTGTAATAAAATATCGTACGCTCTGCAATTTTATTTTGATGATTACTTTTGTGATCGAAATAAGCTCTCACACAAATTAGCTTTGTTAATTTTCATCATTTAATTGAAATTATGAATTTTTGCAATAGTAAAAAATCAATTTTTTTGGTGAAGGTAATTTTAATTTCGATTTTAACTTAAAATATAATTAATTTTATTGGAATACGTTTAATAAAAATGAAATATGTATACTAACAGCATTTAAAAAAAAATAAACAAAAATATACTCAAAGTAATACAAATATGGCAATGTTAAATATTTACGTCATTGTGACTGTCAAAAACCTATGTATCGAAGAAATGAAATCATCTTATAGCACTTATAGATATTTATTATGTTTTTAAAATTATTAAAGGTTAATCTTTTAAATTAATTATTAAGAAAAAAAAGCTAAAAAATAATAAAAAATGTAATGATCAACATATATAAAAAGATAAAAATTGACATATATAAAAATTATTTAAAAAATTGGAAAATTAAAAATTAATTAAAAGGAAATAAGTTCGAAGATTATGAGAAGGTATCTTCATAAATCTGAATATAAAACAAGAGTTCGACGAAATATATATATTTTAACACAATTAGTCGACCAATTAATTTTTGAAAACGAATTTATACTATTTATTTTGAGACTATGTCGAATTCACTTTTATATAAATGAATTATAACCGCCAATACTACATTATATTAGTGAATGTCCAATAATCACTTATTGTTCACTTTCTTTATAATAACAATAGACTAATACGCATTTCGATCTTAATACCAGAGCATTGTATTATAAAATGTAGGAGAGATAACATCTATACCTAGATTTCATAACACAATGCTCTATCAATGATGGAATCGCCATTGAAATGTATATTAATCTATTGTTGTTATAAACATAGTGAACAATAAATAATTTTTGAACACTTTCTAATATCTTGTGGTGTTGGGGGTTATAATTTATTTGCATGAAAAATAATTTATAAACAAGAATATATAATTTTGGAAGAAAATTATTATGTATGTATAAATTAATTATATATAAATTAGTTAAGAGAGTTTAAGTATGAAGAAAGTCGCGTTCTGAATGGATACGTATGCATGAAAGTAGTGGATTATTGGTATATGGCTACAATACCATAATGGTATATGCCGTAACCATATATTAAATGGATATGGTATGTGAAAAAACTTGTATTTATATACTTGTATGTTTGGTAACTTATATTTATGTGAAAAAACTTGTATATATGAGTAAAGAATATTGTCTTTATATTGAAAGAAAAATAAAAAATTAGCACATAATATTTATATTTAAGCAACAACTTACACTTAGTAGAAAGTATAAGTCGTACATTTTTCTCTAATGTCACATTTATATTTTTCATTTTTTAAAGATTTGCAAACATCTGACGTTAATTTAGTAGATTATTTTTAAAATTAGTTAAAAAAAATTAGAAAGAAAAATATTGAAATAAAAGCTGACTTAAAAGTGCTTTCTTGGATGAATGAGATCAAAATGGGTCAAACTTCACTCCAAATTTGATATCATCAATGAAAAACTAATAACTGAAGTTTATACGAAATAATTAATTACTACAAAATATTAGAATAAAAATATAATAATAAAATGATTTTTAAAACTTAGCCATACTTTTACTTTTCTCTACGTTTAAAAAATGAGCGTTGGTATTTTTATTTAATTTTTTTTAATAAAAAAATTTCGTTTTAAATAATGATGTTATATCTTATTCTTAAACATTCATTGATGGCTATTTAAGTTATTTTATTAATAAATGTTTTTTTCTTTGAAATGGAACAAACATTTAAATCATTAATTTATTTTTGTGCAAAATAATGAAACAGATAAAAGATTACATATTTATAATTTATTTATTTCATCAAGCTCCAATACTTTTCCATTCCTAAATATTTTTACATTGATATATCACTTTTATTAATAATAACCTAAAATAGTTAATATATTAAAAATATACGAATATTTTCATTTCATATACAACAATATGTTTTTTTTATGAAAAATAAATTTTATCTGCTTTGTATTTAAAAAATATATTAAAATAACAAACATTTCTATTAAAAATATATTGTATCATTGAATAATATTTAAAGTTTTATATGCAATAAAATACTTCATATTTACAAACATTCAGCCAAATAAGACAAAAGCATATTTATGTAAAGTTTCGAACAATATTGATTCACAACAATTGTATTACTTTCGGTCAGTAATCTTGTATTTCATATTTCCTCGCACATATGAACACATAGAGAAATAAAAGGACGGAAATTGAATGTTCAATTTCACGAAAATATAAAAGGAGAAAGGACCGAAATTAAATAAAATTCGATTAATTTGTGGACATCAAATATACTGGTATATATTGTCTTCTTTTGTGAATTTTATAGTGATGAAAAATATTTTAAATCAAATTGTTTTTATTATTACATAACATTATATGTTTTATTAAATTTTTTATATTATGGTTTTAAGATAAATTGTGAAAATAAGTGAATTTTATTTTATACTAAGCTTTAAAAAATAATTGTATATTATTTCAAGATATTTTTATAACATTTTATTTTTTGTTTCAAGAAATAATTCAAACCATAACATTTCTTTAGCAGTATACAAAATACTATCGATAAAAATAATATTATAAAAATGAAAAAAAACATGTTTATTTGAATGATCTATGAAAAATTATTTTTTTTCTAATAACCTGACCACAAACTACAAAATGCATAGAGAAAATCTTATTGAAATATTCAAAAAAATATTGTTATAAAAATCATTTTACTGCTGACAATAATTATAAAAATACTTAGAAATTTATAAAAAAAAGGTATTTTTTGAAAAATTAGGAAAAATATTGAATTATATTTTTAGCATTTAAAAGAAAAAGAAAATAATAATAATACATATATTAAAATCGATGAGGACTGACTCCATCGATTACTCTATTAATATCTAAATGATATTTTTTCCACATCATGTATTTTGAAATACTTTTTAATTTTTAATACATTATTGTTTATTCTAAATATTAGGTTGGCAAATATCTCCCTTCCGCCTTCTGGTCTTTTGAATTTCGCAGCTATGTAAAAAAAAAACGGAAGGGAGATACTTGCCAACCTAATATTATGCTATCATCATCAAAGAGCTTTTTATAAAATTTTATTTGTAACATGCTTTGACAATGACGGTATAGTTATCGAAATGCGCTTTATCGATTAAATTGAACAATAATAAATACTGAACTTTTTTATAAAACCTTGCGTTATTTAGGTAAGTGGTTCATTTGTATTAAACCAAATTGCAATGTACAATTACTTTGAAAAATGTAATTGTTTGTAATTCGAATAATCTATATTTAAACTGACAATATTTAACATTTTTTTCTGAAAAATGAAAATAAAAATAATAGTCAGAACACTAATATAGATCAATAAAACGAATTATTGATAAAAGATTAAGTTACAGGACCAATAAAATAATACTTAACAAAATTTATCTACAAGAAGAATAATTAAATTAACTAAAATGATCCAAACAAAAGTCATTGAACGTTAAAAATCTAATAATCGTGTATTATTTATAGGTATATATATACTTTAATATTACAAATTCTTTCTCAAAACTATATGTTCATTAGTATAAAATATTTACAATACATAATATTGTTTAATAAAAATTGATATTCGTTAAAAATAATGATTGATTCAAAGTCAGAACTGAAAATAATAAAGTAAATAAAGTTAAAATTACACTACAAATTTATTACGAAATCAAAATTTCAGTATTATCTGTTTTCTACCTATCCCACCTGCTCAGTTCGTAGGATTGCTTACAGAACCATATAGATACTCGGTTGAAGAGACGGAAAGAGTATCCTCGGGGAGCTAACCCGTAAGCCATTACCAACACCCACCAAATGCAATTACAATGAACATCGCAATACCACCTTTACTTGGTAAGCTTGCTCCGGTGTGTCAGTCTTATAAACGTGCCCATAAATTTTTATTTTCCGCGCTTCCGGAGTCAGCCGTCGTCCGGACACAGCTTCAACGTTAACCTTATTCAGCAACGTTAGTGAAACGAAAAGAAAACACACTAAAATCTTCGCGGCCTATTGGCTGTGACCACTGTAACACATCCATTAAATTTCATTTGATTTGCGAGCAGTTTTCTTGTTATAGCTGTTGTTTTTGTTGTCGTCTTGATGTTTTACAACATACTAGAGAGCTATATAACTTATATATCGAAAAACATTATATATGTATACATATGTGCTATTTTTAAATTTTTAAAAAATAAGTAAAAATATTATTTCTACATACACTTATATATATATATATATATATATATATATATATATATATATATATATATTTGAGGCTTTCAAATTATTTAATTATTTAGTTATTAACTCCTTCGAAATTTATAAAATAATTTTATAATTCATAAAAAATTAAAATTGATCCTAATTTGTATAAATTGAAATAAATTATTGAATATAATAATTTATTAATATATTAAAAACTATTAAATCATTTTTCACTATATTATTTGTTTGTATAAATATTATACCTTTTTTGAATTTTAAAGTCAAAAATTAAATAAAACTTGTATAACATTTTTGTTTCAATAATAATATAAATTTATATATATATAAAATTATATTTTTTTCGCATGCAAATACATCAACAAAAATTAAAAAACTAATTTAAGTTCATAAATCACTAGCTTATAATAGCTGAAACTGTTTTTGTTTCACTATAAAAACAATGTAAAAATAAGAATGTAAGCCATACGAACAATGTATTCTATCTATTCAGGTCGCTACGGTGCATTTAACATTAAAGACCGGTATATAGACCTGAGCTAAATTGGCCATTTTATTTGCTTTTCAAAGCGTTGCTTTATTGTATTTTTTACACCAAAGTAGTATAGGTAGAAAAGTGTGATGTCTTTTTTAAATGCAAATAAAATTTGATTTACATGTGTTAAGTATATGAAATAAACTTTTATGAACTATATTTTATGAGCCAGTTAATTGTGAAAGAAAAGAGATAACTATTGAAATAAATTACTTAATTTAATCAACTGTATCTTTTATTACTTCCATTGTGTTTGTTAACAAATATTATTAAAAATCAATATTGACTATAAAATTTACTTCATTAATTTAATGGTTGATTTTAGATTCACACACACACACACACAAATACCCTTCCCCCATATATATATATATATATATATATATATATTATATAACAATTGAAAAAATATTAATATAATTCCAATAAATTCTGTTAAATATTGATTAATTCTAAAATTACAATATAAATATAAACTTATCATTTCCGTTTATCCCTCATTATTATGTAATTTATTGGAATTTTTCCAAAAATTTAATACTTTTCGAAACTATATATTCTTTTTTTCTCTTTCAGGTAAGCAACTCGATTATCAAAGCTTAAATTATTGGTAAGATTATATTTTTTAGTATGAACATTTTTTCTTTTTTTAATAAATAAAGGTACTTAAAAATAATTATTAATATTTAATTATAAAATACTCATTAACATACATGTACTGTTGATTGATGAGTAGACAGTTTTTGATTTCCCAATTATTATTTGTTGAAATTTTCAAACAACGAGTTTAAACTAAAACTTAAAGTTAACGTTAGAGGTTTATAATTAATATGAAATATAATTTCGTTTGTTTTTCGAACTGCAAATTTAATTAAAATAACTGACATCAAAATTATTTTTAAAAAACAGTAATTAAATAAATTAAAATATTTTAAATAGTTTAAAATTTTTGTATTAAAAATTGATTATATCATAAATTGAATTTACAAATTTTAATTCGGAACTTTTCCAAGTTAATTAAAAGATATCTGTAAGAAATTTCGTCTCATTACTAAAAACGAAATTGATTTTTTTTATCTCGCACACTTTGTATTAGAACAATATAAAATTATGAAACAATTTTCATAAGTAGTACAGATAAAAAAGTTCATTATAATATTAAATTTTTTGAATAAAATTGTTATTAATTTTGAATAATATTTGGTATATGTAAAGTTGCAACCATGAATTTTATTATTAAAATATATTTTATTCATGGAAATAACAATTGTTTTGGAATAAGTAAAATGTTTTTAATTATTATTGTTTATTTCGTTACAGTTAAAATCACTTTAACACAAATGAATTACTCAAACTAACACCTATATAAAAGTGTTAACAATTTATTATTGTTTAGACGATAATAATTCATTTTCATTTTATTTGCTTATACACATTTTAATGGGCATATATTTATCACCAATGAGTCCTATTGTAAAATATAATATATTATGTATTAATAATAATATTTTTTATTATGTAAATATTTAACGATTAGGGGATACTCATTGAAATTTCTATCAACGAATAAATTTAATTATACATTACAAATAAATATATTCATAAAATATAGTGATGTCAAAATGAATGATTTATTTTTTAAAATTTTGATCATATAATTAGAATATTTGAAATATATTACTTTATAAAATAATTCTATCTACTTGGAAAAATTTCCTAATTATTCAATACAATTTTATTAAATGTTACAATGCATGAGAGTATTTTTTATGAATTGTTATTTTTAAGATGATTAAATAAATATCTATCTACATTTTTACATTTCTGTTCATAATCAAACTTATTATAAAACAATGATAATGTTGTGATCTAAATCTAAATTTTGAAATAAAGGGTATCAATTAGTTTTAAAAATTTGTTGATAACAGTATTCTCGTTAATATTACTGTGGTATAAAAAATTAATATAACAAAATGAATCATTTTTAATAAAATTATATATATATATATAAAATTTCTACTTTTATAAAATAAACATTTGTTTTATTATTGAACCAAATGGAATATATAATTAAATGGAAATAAATTACAATATTTTAACCACTTCATGTAAAATAACGTTATAGATATTAATGTTATTATTATAAGTTTAGACATATCATATATGGATTAAATTTCCACTCTACCAGTTTGGTTAATTACGCTACCGAGACCATTCAATAAATTAATCGTATTACCTATTAGATAACTTCATAGAAGTTTATATAGACATATGTGTATATATATATATATATATATATATATATATATATATATATATATATATATATGTAATTATAGATTATGAGATAAATTCACATATGTACTTCATTTAGCACATTACTCATAACAAATTATTCACTACATATAACACGTTGCGTTACATAAAACACATAATTCACTTATGTAAATTTGTCTATTAAAATTATTTGGAATAATTTCATTTATTGATTATTAATATTTCTTATTAATTCAATAATACATAATAATATAAAATAAATAGTCGATATAGAAGATCCTTCGTAATTTTTCTTGATTAAAACACTAAAACAGATATTTTATATTTATCAAATTACTAAATAAACAACTAAATAAAATAAAATTTAAAAAAACTAAGTAATATAATCGAAAATTTCTTTTGAGCAGTAATTAATCAATATATTAGACGATAATTTTAAACCATTTGTAATTATAATTTTATAATAGAAAATAAAAACTAAATCTGAAATTTTAATTTTTTAACTTATAAAAAAATATTTTATAACATAATCTATTATACATTTACTGTGAGTATTATTTTTAACCATAGAAAATAATGATTGATATTTTGAATTTTTTATAGTTGTAAGTTTATGGATTATTTTATAATATCATTTAGAAGTTTAATAAAAATACAGAAGCATTTTAATTTTATTATTAATTTCATTCATTTAAATAAAATTATCAATTACTCTTTTATATATATTTATTATTAGTGACTAAGTATTTAAAAAAATATTTATATTCCTTTATATTTTAAATATAGTGTTTTAGACATTTTTTCTAATCCCATTTTAAATAACTTTGGCAATATTGTTTTTTCACTTCAACAATATTTTAAATATTTCCTGTTTTTTCCTATAGTTATATGAATGATTCATCATTTCTATAATATATATTATATAAATAAAAAGATACAAAACCTTTCTAAATCATATGCGAATTTAGGTTTAAAATCATTTGAGGATATTAATAAATTTACCTTGAAATTAATTCTAATTGTTTTAAGATTTTTAATCACATTAAAAGTTATCACATTTAATTTGGTAATTAATATTTCAATAATTATTTTTAATATTTATGCTAATTTTCAAATTTATTCAAAAATTCAGTGCTCGTATTTTTTAAAATAATATTTATTTTACATTAATAATTTGTAATATTTAGAAATTAATTTTTAAAAATTATCTGTTTTGTAGTATCTTTTAATAATTATTTTAAATTTATTTTAATTGTCATTTATTATTAAAAAAATATGAAATCTAGGCTATTTTAATAATTTCACATTCAATGAATCGATTTTTTCTTATCTATAAATATTTTTTTCATTTATTTTCGTTAAGAATGATTTATGGTTGTTTCACGTTTTTTCATATATGACAAATATTGCGACCGTATGTCAGTTTATTTTTGATCTAAAAATTTTTACTGAGTCACAAAACATACAGACCGACGAGAGTCGCACCGTTAAATGTGACCTATACTACAATTTCATCAATGCCAACTGATCCACTAACATAGCTCACCGACGCTATTCTACCAGACTACTCCTCTTTCCCAAAGATTAATTTAACGGGCCGCTGAAGGATGCGGTCTTATGGCGATAGTCGCACAAATAAGTTATGTTCGATCTTCTGTAAGGAATTCCAGTCGAAATATTTGATGTAATTATTTACAAATGACAAAATTATTGCTTCATTTGTGATTCTCGCAATTTATTTCATCCAGTCAACGAAAACACATTAATTATTTCTCTTATTGAGAATATTCTAACGTCAGCAAAAATTCGTATCCACAGCTTAAATTTATTATTTATTCTTTAATTTTATTACCTAAAGTAAAAGATTACATTAAATAAATACTTAAATTGATAAATTTATTGTAAAAGTTTAAAATTTGGAATTTTTAAAAAAGATTTTGATTACATACATATATTAATAATTTATTCTTTTTCAAGTTATTTGTTAAATTTATTTAATTTATATTTTACATGAAAACTAAGTAAAATAAAATAATTATATATATATATATATATATATATATATATATATATAAAGAGAGAGAGATTGTCAATTTCTTCATTTTAAAAATAAATAATGATGGAAATATTTTTTTAATGGAATAATTCTTCCTGCTTATAATTAAACAAATTATATTACACAAATAAATTATCAATTTTATGTTATTTTTTCTGAGAGTTTGATTTTAGTTGCAAAAGTTAGTAAAGACCTTTTATTATTTGAATTATTAGTAATTTAAGATTTTCATATTTTTTATTGTTCATCTGATAAATTTCAATTCACTCTTTAATTTTACTTTATAAAAATTAGTTATTTTTTAATTTTTCGCTACTAAAGTCAAAATTTATTTTTTTGAATCCATTAAATATATTATTTATTAGTATACAAGTTACAATTAAAATAAAAATTAAATTTTATTAAATAAAAATTGCATATATATGAGCAGATTGAATACAATAACTTTTTTTAATTTTATATAAATAAATTAGAACTTTTTAAGCTGTTATAAAAAATTTTTATAAATTAAATGTATTTTTATAGGAGTTAACCTGATTCATTCAAAAATGTAGACATATATATATAATAGATGTATAATAAATTAACTCAATATAATTTGTTGTGGTATTGTAAATTTTACAAATATATATTACGTAAATGTAATTTATAATAATTAGTTATTACTTTACTTCTTTATCTATACATTTTCTTTATTTTAAGAAATATTTATTGTTTCCATTCATTGAGTTATGTTAACAAACAAATTGTTTTATATTAGTATGATGTATAGCCAAAATAGTTAAATAGATTTTTTGTAGTATGATTTTGATATGGTACATTAACATTAAAAATCTTAATTTTTCGAATAAACTAACTAATTACTAAAAGTTATTTCAAATTTTTATGTAGAAATTTTATTTTTAATTTTAAGAAAGATTTAGTCTCAAAATCAATTAAATACAGTTTCAAAAGTAACTTGTTTCTCCTTGAATATTTGCTATTAATATGACTAAATTGTGTTGTTTCGAATTATTTTTATAAATATGCTTAAAATCTCAAATCTACATACAGAACCTTAGTTGTCATATGATTTACAAACAAAAATCTACAGAATTTAAAATTTTTTATCAGAAAATTAGTTAGACGTAAATTAATATGATTTTTACACTAATGAATTAAGCGATAAAAAAATTTCAAACGTTCGTATAATTTTAAAACCAAACAATTTAATCAATTATATTGAAATAATACTTCATACATATTTATAATTTGGTTGTTCTTGTTTGTTTTTTATTTTAATATTTCATGTATCATTATATTTTACTAACGAATCTTAATACACTTATTTTAAAATACTAGTATTTTTTATTGAAAATAAAATATTTTCATGAAAATCCTGATTACAATTAATTTTTTCGTGTAAAAAATAAAATTCATATTTCGTTGAGCTAGACAATGAATTAGACTTTAAAGGGTTCAATTTAAAGTCAGCCACAAACACTTATTCATAATATATAATAAAATTATGTAACATCAAGATTGATGGAAAACTAAACAACCATTATATTACATGCACGTTTTCCTCATTAACAAAATTGTTGATCTGTACGAGCATGTCAACATTCACTCAATTAAATACACATTGTGCATGAAATCTTTTCAGTATATGCAATTTAATTAAAATGCACGTATCTCAAACAAGAAAGTATTTTAGAGATCAAGGAGGAAATTTTATTTAACAGCAGATTTAACAAATATTCATTCATTCGTTAATAATTTTTATAATCGTCTCTGGCATGTTTATTTAATTATTGTAGAAGTATAGTATTTGAAAGAATTCATCTTTATCATTTTTATTTTACTTCTTTTTATTATTTATAGAACAGTAATTCTATTCTAATGAAATTAATCATTTACTTAAAAAATGTTAAGAGTAATCTCTAATAAATTAATCATATTATAGGACAAATAATTTTTTTTAAAAAATTGTATTCTTTGAAAGGCATAGATCTTAATTTCACTTAATAATTTTATTTTGTGCTTAACTAGTAAATTTATTCAAAATATAGATTCCAATGTAGAAATAAAAAAAGCAAATAATAAAGTTATCTTTAGTTTATAGACAGTTTTATTTCGCAATATAACAGTATTTGATTGCTAAATAACATTTCATAAAACGTTATAAACAAATTATCTATATATAATTATAGATTACACAAATATTAGATTTTCTTTAAATCTATAAAATCATTTTTCATTACATTTGTCTTTCTATATTTCATCATATAACCAATTTTTGATTTGTTTTATATAATTTTAATTTTTTTGAAAGTTCACAGACTTTTTGAAAAAATAATGTCTACAATTATCGTAAATGACTTATTCATTTTATTTTTATTTTTTTTTTTTTGACGAATTAATTTTATTTAATCAGATTAATCTTAGTCTAGTTTAGTCTTTTAAACACTTATAATGCCGTTGTAAATATCTTTGATTATATTGCATTACTCAGTTACTCCTTTCATTATTTCAAATTTTTCTGTTTAATCGTGCATTTATATGAAGAATATAAGATTTCTATAAATATTTCTTAAAAATTCAACACTTGTTTCTTCCATTTTTCGATTTCTCAACGCACCTAATATACTGATAAAGCCAATAACCTTCTCCTAATCTATAAATCTAAGATAAAGTAGTAGTAGTGTTTATTCATTACATCGATTGAGGACTTATCTTACTATTTGAATATGTATCATTGTGCTAAACTAGCTCCAAAATTCTGCCTGTTCTCTTGACTCTTGACTATGAAAAATACAACTGACTTTATAAAGCCCAATTAAATGCAGCCCGTTATTTATATTTAGCCTTTATATATAACATAATTGAAAATTTGTTTAAAAAAACTTTATTTACGATCCAAATTAAACTACTTTATCAATAGATTTTCAAGTCTATCTTATAATATTATAAGAATGACTGTAATCTCATTTCTTTTATTTAATATTGTTATTTTTTATTTTTATTATCAGCCTAAACTTTTTCTATTTTTTCCTACTATATTCAATTTTTTTATTGGATTCCATCGTGCTCAATAATTTACTGTTTTATTATACTCTTAATAGCATTTGAAATTCCTTTTGCTAATATTAGTAGAACATTTTAGAATGCATATTTCTTTTATTTTATATATTTTTTCTACTTACACCTTCATTTGATTTAGTGTAGTTTTCTTCTATATTTTAATGGAAATCTATTATATGTTCTGATTTTACTTTGTAATTTTAAGACGAAATTATTTATTTTTTTAACTCATTTTTATAGCTAATATCTTCTTTAGTAATTTTTCTTCTAAGACCATTATTTTATGTATATTTTTTTCATTTTTATAATTATATATACGAGGGTCGTTTGATAAGTATAATAAATTTATTTGTTGTTTAATTTAATTAACTAATTAATTAAATTAAAATTTTCAATTTAGTTTTTCTTACTTTTTTACCATACTTATCAAATGACATACTTATCAAATGACCGTCGTACATATAAATATATATATATATATATATATATATATATATATATATTACAATTATAATAATTAATTATTACATATATTGTAATTTTGCTTTTTCTGATCTTTAAACAACAAAATTAATGAATTATTAAAATTATGCTAAAATATTCAAAGAATAAATCAATATATGTAAAAAATTAAAAAAATATATTTTGTTTTATGTATAAAGCAAACGAGCTATATTAAAAAAAGGACATATATCATTTTTTAAAAAAACAGCACAACTTAAATACTTTTGTATTAAAGCTACAACTTGTATATTCTTTTATGTAACTTTACAAACGCAAATAAAATATAATTAAAAACTTCGTTCTCATATACTGACTTATGAAATATTGTTGTAAATATGAAATTTTAATTTAAAAAATTAATATCGGTCGTAAAGTAACTAGATTTAATATATAAAGACATATATATATATATATATATATATATATATATATATATATATATATATATACCTATAAAGAAACAAGAAACTAGATATAAATTATTAATTACTGGATATAAAAAAAAGTTTAGTTTAGTTAATAATATAAAAACGTCACTTGATGTATATGAAATTTATTTTTAATGTGAAATACTTATTAAATAATTAATACATATCTTAACGTATTATTAATAGAACAATAGCTTTTTTTCTTTGCTCTTAAACAGTTAAAGCGGTTTATCTCCTCAATAGAAAATATATCCTATTGATTCACTTTGTGGATTGACCGTAAGAAGCTTATTTTCTTATACTGCAGAGACATAAACACATAAAAAATTATTTCAAAGCAGATAAATCTTTAACTGTATAAACACTATATAAACATTATATATATATATATATATATATATATATATATATATATATAATGTTTATATAGTAAAGTTTTCATCAATGACCAAATAGTTTAGAAATACCTCAGAAAGTATATCTTATTTTCTTTATAGAAAAAAATCACAATTTACACTTTAACTAATATACACTTTATTTAAACACCATCTATGTATTGTAACTAAAAAACTATTGTAAAAATAAAATATATTGTAATATCAAAATACATTGTATTTTTAAATCTATAGAAATATGAAAAAAATAAGGGATAATGGCAGGCATTTACATATTTTTTTTAAAAAAATAATTAAATTACATCTTATAGTTAATTATTGTTAAAAATAATTCATAAAAATATTATAAAAATAAACTTTTTTAGATTAGTGATAGATGATGGAAAAATAATCTGAAATCTTACGTTATTAAAATTTATTATAATAACGTAAGTCTTATACTGAGCGCATAAAAAAATAATTTTGGATATAATAATTTATTCTATTGTAATTATAGTAGTATTTTCTCTTAACATTTTATCAAATACGAAAGCAATTTTTTACAAAAATACATTTTACAAAAATATTATTAGATGTTTCGGTTAATTTTCAAAGAATAAAACAGTACAAATCGGAAGAAATTATTTTGATGAAAGTTGATGAGTTTGACAGCTGGAGCATTTCTTAAAATTGTTTAACAGCAGCCACGTTGTATGGGTCAAAATATTGATTGTTAGTCATAGAGAACAATATAGCTTACTAAGCATTATTTTCGGCACGTATTGCTTATTTTGTTTGATCAAAAGAAGACAACTACAGAATCTTAACAGAATATCATAGAAACTTACAGTGAATCATTTGTATCAATCAAAATGTGCTAATATCGATTTAAACAAATCAAAAATGATGATTTTGATGCGGAAGACGAGAAACGTCCAGGACAACAGAAAAAATTTAAGGATACGGAATTGGAAGATTTATTAAACGAAAATTTAGCTCGAACTCTTAAGAAACTTACGGAAGAATTGGGTGTTGGTCAAATCATTGTCTACGACTGTTTAAAAAATATAGAAAAGATACATAGGAATTTAGATGCGTTCCACATGAACTGTCCGAGTTAGCTATCCAAAATCGCCACAATAATTACCGATACTAAGAAATCATAATAAGTATCGCTTATTTGAATAAGTAATACTGATTTAATTTTTTATTCTACACATTAAATAATATTACAATGAATTTTACTAACGTATGCTTATTTAAGTAAATATAATAGCTTTTTGTTATAGAAATTCATTTTATGTTCGAGACTTGTATTTTTCCGGTCAAAATATTCAAATTCGAAATGTAAATTTACTGTTCTTTAATTGCACCAAAACTTTTCAACATTCTTCTTTCATTTAATTTAATACTTATTTTTATTTATACTTGAGTTATTCAACAACACTTTTAAGTTGTTCTTGATGAAATTTACAGCAGAGAAAATGTATTCACAATTGTATCTTTAATAAAAAAAAGAAAAAAAAATAGAAAACTTATTAACATCTTTTTATTTAACATAAGTACATTGACAGTTAAGGAAAATTATATAATTTTCAATTCATTACTATAAAAAAAATAAGAGCTATATTATAATAATTGAATTCAATTATCAATTTATTACATAGAAAAAATATTTAAAATTGTATGTGTACATTCATATACTATCACAAAACACATTATTCTTTCTTTACAATATTGAATCTTTTTCATTTAAGATATTTTGATGAATTCAATATTTTTTAAATTATTTAAATGAAATTGAAAAATATATTCTAATCATTTTAAAATCTTTATATACAATATTTAACCCTTTGCATTCGAGGGCTCCGGAGCGGAGCCATTTAAAATTTATCTTTAAACTCGAGGGCTCCGCTATGGATACAATGCAAATAATTTTCAGTTCATAACATAAGGACAAAAACAAATCGTAATAACTTCATTCATTCTTTTAACAAATTGCAAATTAAATCTGTTCAGGAAAATTTTGTTTATGTAACTGTAAAAAAACTGTTACTGTCCATATCATTTTCTAATATGTGAATATGATTTTTCTATTGAAATTGCTTCGAGTTGTTGGTAATATGAATGAAAAAAAGCTTCGAGTGCAAAGGGTTAAAATGTATGAATCAGAGAGATAATGAATTACTCTAATTAGATATTTTTGAAAAAAACATCTAATAATTGACTTATAAACTCGAAATTAAATATATATATATACACGAGTATATATATATATATCACACACATTACATCATAAAAAGCCCATATCAATCCACTACTGTATGAGAGCCTCAATGAATGCTATCATTCATTGGTATTTGGTCATATTCACCACGCTGACCAGGCGGATTGGTGAAGATTTTTTTATTCGGGGTTTACTCCCTTCTCGACAGTTATTTTTTACAAGATGAGGTTGTCGGCCTTCATACTCAACCCTCGAAAATGAGAGACTCCTCCGACTGGGATTCGAACGCAATCTCCCGCATGACACGCGGTGATGCAAACCACTGTGCTACCCAGTCGGTATATGTATATATATATATATATGTATGTATATATATATATATATATGTATGTGTATATATATATATATATATATATAAAATCATTATCCTCTTTCTATCCATTTTTGGATGAAAACCTTTCTAAAAATTTCCTATTTCGACCAATCCAATACCTTTATTTTCCAATCCATTCCAACGAATTGTCTTATATCTTTGTTTCATCTATCCATGTGCTTTCCTGGACTTTCTTATATATCTAGGTTTCCAATTAATTATTCTCCTTGTCCTTCAGTGGTCCTCTGCTCTTGTTTATAATAGGCCTATTTTCATTTCAAACTTTTCACTTATTTCAAACATCTGTAACTTTTATCTCTTTCTAATCAAATTATTCCACTTCTTATCTTTTCATGTTGTTCTCAACAACCTAATCTTTTCATGTTTTGTATTCAAAAACCTAATTTAGATAATTTTCTTCAACTGGTAATATTAAGATATAACTTATAACGATATAATTCCTATAAAAACAATATAACAGGATGGAAAAATCATTACCATGTGTAACAAATATGATTTAATAAAAAATATTTTTTTTAAGATTTAAAAATCTAATAGATTTCTGAATCTACATTTTATAAAACAAAATCTAACGTCAAATTTTTCGAAAAAAAACTTTTTTTAGAAAAATACATATACATTGAATTTAAAATATTCTAATTAAAAATGAATTACTTTAGTTTAACTAAAATTTTATATAAAAGTTTGACTTATAATTCCAAATAAGTGGTTATAGGTAAAATTTTTAAAACATATTTATTAAATCCAACTCAATAATATTCCTAAAATGATATAAAATGCGATAAATTTAATCTAAAATTTTGATTTTAATAATTAATGGAAAGCATTTCTTATTATAAGAAATAAGCCAAAAATTAAAAGCATACATGGAAGAGGGATTCCCTAATCCAATTTTCATATTTACTTCATTAAAATCTGTATCAAGTATGTAACCCATAAAACGTTAAACACTATTGACAGTTTAATACCTACAGATAGTAAGTTGCGGTTCGAAAAGGTTCATCGCTGTTCTACGTAGCTCTTCTCTACCACCATTAAAACTCATACCCTTACCACTATATACGTCCGCTTAAGCTCTCATCAATCTTTATGGCTGACTGGCTTTATATGACGGTAATTACGGGATTAACCGACGAAATGGGCTATTTTTACGTCCACTCGCATTACGAAACGTGTGTGAAGTTATGGCTGCAAAGTGGTTTTGACAATTAACTCTTTTATGATTTCAGTGACACAGTGTGACAGAAAATGAAATATGAGGTCTTTTCTATATGTATTCCAAGACAGATTATATTCTATATAACTCTGACAGTTTTATGAAATTTTTACATGTACAAATATGTATTCTGGTTGTTTCTGACATGATTCAACTTCTCACAACCTTTGTGAATAATATATAAGGTTGACATTGAAATACAATTTAAAAATAAAAATGATTTAACTTTGAATTAAAATTTTATACTTTTTTCTAATAAAAAAAATTAACTAAAAGTTCTCATCACAGGAAAATAATTTATGTTTATTTATAAGTACCATAGAAAAATATTTTACCTGAAATTGTTGAAATATAATGTATAAAAATTCCACTAAAGTATCAATTTTTTTTTCTAGAAACAATCATTTTTTTAAAAATTTTCTATGAAATCATAAGTTTTTAATAATAATAAAAAAATTTTAAACAATATAAATATGTAGGAATTTACTACAATGTGTATAAAGTTATCAATAATAAGTATTGTGTTATAATGTAAACATATTCTACGATATATTGAATTTTAATAAAATATGTCATACTACTAGTTAAATTATTGACTGTTTAAAAAATTTGTATCTGTTTTAATATGGAATTTTATAATTTTATTTATAAAAATTCTAAAAAATTTAAAATATAAATATAATAATTATTCAGTAATCTAAATTTTATTTTTTTCATTATCTTCATCAGAAATGTAATCGATAGGATGTTATAATTCATAAAAGCACTGAGTTTCTATTATTTGACTGTATATAGAAATAATATTGATAAATAGTACAGCACGAAAATAATTTTAAATTATATTTATATATATATATATATATATAATATTATATTATATTTTTATTGTATTATTCATGATTCCAAAAAATATATTATGAAATTTAGATTTTATAAAACCACGATCACGATAATGTATCTGTCGTCCAAAATTCACATTAACAAAAAATTTGAAAACAAGTGGTCATAGAAAATCTTTAAAAAATCTTATGATATTGGGATAAATAATTTGCTTGCATAAAAATTATCAGTTGCTAACAATACTTATCTACCTATTATAGCGTTGTTAACAAATAAAACCAACTGATAAAAATTACTTCTTTGAAATTCCATCAAACAGTAATAAATTTCCAAACCAATTCTTACGTCTCTTTTACCAAGATCAGCCTTTATTTCCGCAATAATAATTTCACTAAATTACCTAATATAGTTTAAAGAATACATCTTTTCCAAAACATACAATTACACTTAATTTATTTTTCGTCTTTTTAAACAAAAAATAATTTTTATTTAATATTCATCATTCATTTTTCGTCTTTTTCCAAAAAATAATTTTTATTTATTATTTATCCTGAAATTACTATATGTAATAATTTACATTCGATTAGTGAGTATAAAACCTAAACGTCAATTCATAAAAAATCTTATGGTATTCATCCGAGTTTATTTATGTAATTTATTTATGTAATTTAGATTTATGTTGAAGTAAATATACCATTATATCAAAACAAATAATGGTTTTACTTAAGTGGTAAATGTGATATTTATCTAAATAAATCAACTTCACTATTCTAACTAATCTAATCGACAACTGGACATTTTAAATTACATTCATATCTTGATTATATATATATATATATATATATATATATATATATATATATATATATATATATATATATATATATATATATATATATATATATATAAATATATATATATATACATATATATATATATATATATATATATATATATATATACATATATATATATATATATATATATATATATATATATATATATATATTTTGGATTGTTTATGTGAATATATTCTGATTCTACCATAAATTTATTTATATAAATAAAAGTACTACCTTAAACAAACAAATATATACAATTACGTAGAATATATTATACTCGTAAATTAGAACTGTTGTTACATGCATGCGTAATCAATTATTTACTGTTCGGTAAAAGTAGAAAAAAGCAATAAAAATAATCAAGTATTAGTAGTTGCTTTACATATCGGTCAGATATTTTGATTAAAAAAAGCTTTCTTAATATCAATCGGTAGATGCATTTTTAATTTATGTATAAAGCAATTAATTTTTATCAAAATATTGAAGGAACAAAAATTCATTCAACAGCTAATTATTCCCATTTTTTAATATATCAAAGAATATTTAAATAATGAATAGCAAGATTCGTATAAGTTTCTTTTGGAAATATAAATCGTGCTTTGAATATTAAATTCAAACATAGATGTAACTATAGTATGCTTACATATATGCTTACATTATATTAGATAAAAAATAAGAAATTTATGGAAATATCATTTGAACTGTAAACATCGCAGATTATGTTTTATTGCAAATAAGAATAGAAGATAAAAGAAAGTAAATAATAAAATACTTTTCGAATCAGTTAAAAAGTAATAATCTTTTATAAAGAGAAAAATTATTACCATATTTCTTTGTTAAATAAGTATAATAAATATTATATTTTTTGAGAATTTATAATTAAGATCTTTGTGCAAAAATTAAAATAAATATAAATAGTAATAATAATACATATATAAATAAAATATAAAAAGAATAAATTTTAAAAAAATTAAATAACAGCAGAATAAAATTCCATCCAAATAAAATGTCCATTTAGTACAACACAAGGAGATTTTGTTTAAATTCTTTCTGTTTTAAATTTTTATTGGATTTATTCAAAAAATATTTTACTAATATAATTGTTTTGAAATTTACTTATTATATTTATTTTTTTAAAAAAAAATCACACGAATTAAAAAATTATTATTACATTTATTTTTTTTCTTAACTCTGTATTTGTATTCGAAATTATTAAAATCTTTATAATTCAATAAATAATTACTAAAAAAATCATGACAATTATTTATTGTTTCCTTCAAAAGTTAAAAAAAATATTATATAATAAAAAATACATTTCTACATTCATATTACTAAATACGTAATTTTAAAATGTATATAATTATAATATTCTAAATAAAGAAAAAAAGAAATATTCATTTTTAATAAATTACTTATGTTTAATTATGATTTATTGTTTGAATAAAAAAATTACGATAGTTAAAAATCCTTTTTAATAACATCTCAAAAATAATTTATATCAAATTTCTACTTCTGACAAATATCACGTTCGACTGATTGATTAAAAGAAAATTTAATAAATTAACATTGAGCATGCCAGGAAATTTCAATCAAAATCTTGGTAATAATTATAGACGGTTCTCATACGTGTGTAACGTATATCCTTCTGAATACAAACGCGTATTGTACGATATAAAGAGAAACATCATGCGGATAGAAAAGCAGGCAGCGTGAATAATTTGGAAGGCTTTTTGACGAGGAGTACCTATGTACATACAACGCAACACACTACACGATAATGTATTGTTTTACGGACAGAAAACGGGGTCGGGACTCTGGCTATTGTGGCACTATCCGCTGTTACATTGGCAGTGGGTCTTATTAATTATACACACACTTACACTTGACGGATGGATTCAAAGCTGTAGATTTATAGTTACCAAACTACTACTGCTACACCATAAGTGCTTTCGTATAACACTCACCTTTATATATACATTAACACATATACAAAATACTCGTTTATATATATATATATATATATATATATATATATATATATATATATATATATATAAAACAATAACATTACGAGAATAGCTCTTGCTACGAATATTCTATTATAACATATTATGTATTACTTGAAACAGAAAATATAAAAATATAGAAAATTAAAAAATGTTTAAAAACATTAATTAGATAATATTAAATACTCACAAAGTAATTGTAACTAGATAAAAAATATTTTTATATTTCTTTTCTTTTTTTATACGTTCTATTATTTAATATATCATTAATGCATTTTTTTCTTTGGCATGAATTATTACAAACGAAAAAATGATAAACAATATTGATTTGTATAGTATTTGAAATGAAAGTTGCTAAAATTCAGTATTTTAATTTGTGTTGTAAGATTGTAAAAATATCGTTTGTTAACTAAAGTTTATTACTTAAAAATAATATCATTCTAAAGATAGTGTCATTTAAGAGTATTTTTTAGTTATTTTATATTATAACTTTATTTATATTTATATTAGAAATTAATTTTGTTAAAGTAATATTTTCTGGATAAAATATTTAAATCATAAATTACTATTTTTATCACTGATAACAATTTTTATTAAAATGAAAAGTATTTTTTAAAAATTTGTTATTTGTTTTATAATATAATATGTTTATAAAATATATATTATTGTATGTCACATATTTTTTCTCGATTTTGTTGTATTTTGAAATTATAACAATTTTTACAAAATTAATTTCAAAACTATTTATGCTTTTATATAACAATATCACTGTTAAAATATTTTTAAATTTCCTTTTTTTCTTTTTCAAATAAATTTCATTGAAGAATTATTTCTTTAATAAATATCTTTAAAACAAATTTTAATTATAAGAAATAATTAAAATAAATAAATTACTTTAAATAATTATTAAGAAATTAAGCATTTTATAAAATAAATAAATATAATTTGATGAAGAAAACAACCTATATCTTTGAGATCTCTCATATGATCCTTACTTATTAAATGTTATTTTTTTCAATTTATTTTTAAGAACTTTTACTAAAAATACGGTTATTTACAAATATTGAAATGAAGAATATTCTAAACCCAAAAATCTCTATTTGAATTTTTATTAACTGATTTTATTATTATTTCCCAATTTAATTTTTAGTAAGTGATTTTTTCTACTGTATTAAAAAGAAGAAACTATTCTACATATATATATATATATATATATATATATATATATATATATATATATATATATAAACTCATAAAAATATTAAAAATTGAATTTGAAATTACAATTTTGTCTATTTTTTTTGTTTCTGCTACACGACCTGATTTATTATTACACTAAAACTATCTATCCTAAAATATCTATTTAGCATTAAATAAACAGTTTTCTGTAAATTAGTTTTATTTTTGTTTTTACTACCAAAAATGGATCCTCTGTTATCCCATAATATTCATATAAAAATAAAATATAAATTTATTTTGTAATAAACCACAATTAAATTTACAGTTTTGATAATACTCATATTTTTCTTTTCCACATATATTACAAAAATAACGCTTATTCTATATTTAACTTTAATATTTATTATGTTTGTTTTTTTTTAAAAAAAATTTACATATACTTTTCCCTATTAATTTGGTAAATTGGTTAAATTTTGAATACTTTGGTTAAAATTGATATACCCTACTTTATTCTGCAGATATTCAAATATCAAACATATATATATATATATATATATATATATATATATATATATATATATATATAAACATCATTATCCTCTGCTCTATATCTCTTGTAGAATCTTGGTCTTTCTGATAATTCTACCCTAGTAGGAATTTTCTTGACAGAATTTCATAGCGGTTGTTTATTCCGAGATGAGGTTGTCAGCTCCATACCCGATCCCCAACTTGGGAAATTTTCTGGCCAGCGATTGAACGTAATCTACTATATGAATAACGATGATACATACCACTAAGTCATTAGTCAGCTTGATATAAACATATATTTATATACATATATAGCACTACTCTTTGCAACCCTCAATGAACTTATTTTGAAGGCATATGAGAATTTGAATATATTATGAATCAAATAAATTTGTCAACGACAATTTAGTTCAAAAAACACGATCATAATATACGATTGGTGTATATTACTGACATGTAACAATTTTAACAATATTCTTTTCATGATCAAGGTTTATTTTTAATCCATCCTTGCCAACAAGGAAAATTACAGTTGTTAGAACAAAATGAACTCCCTTCGTTCATTCACATATCATTGTTCACTTTATAACCCTAAAGTCAGTGTTTGGACAGGAATATCAACTAAACAGCATTATCAGGTTTATTTTTAAGGATATTAGAAACCATTCGTTAAAGGTCAATTCAGTTCTATATTAGCAATGATGACTAATTTATTAGCAACACATTTGTAAGAATTCAATGGGTACAACTTCAGCATTTAATTTTAATTAGTTAGTGCCATCTGTCATACATCCAATGAGTTTTAAGAAATGAAAAAAGCGTATATACATAAAAATTATTTTTAATAAGTGTGTCATCAATTAATCTGCTAGAAGCTGCAATCTAACCTCATTAAATACTATACTTCTTTTGAGGTTTCCTAGAAATAAGATACATCACAATAAACCAACCAATGTCAACAAACTGACGGATGACATCCGAGAAAAAGTAGAAATGGTTCCACATACTACGTTCCAACGCGTTTTCTGAAATTTACATTATTGGTTTACATACTGCTAGCTTTGTAAAGGCTGACATTTGAATACATAATTTTTGTCACTTATATTTCTAGAATGTATTGTAAATATTTGCTATTAAAAATCATCGTAAATAAATAATTTTGTGTTTATTATTTTTTGTATGAAAATTTTGTAAAAAATACTTATATTAAAAACATAAATAATAAGAATACAGTAAGAAATATAAAATTTATTTGTGTAATTCTATATTTTTTGTCCAAAAAATAATAATTGGTCGCAGTATAAAATATTATAACATATTTATTATATTTTTATAACCGTCAGTCCCAGATTATATTTTTTAATTTTATTTGGATTACCTGTATATGTATATATATATATATATATATATATATATATATATATATATATATATATATATAACATATATTTGTTATCAAAATTATCATTTAATTGGCCATATATAACTGTTATTTATTTATACAAAAATTAAGTTATATAATTATATTATTGAGATAATAAAATTATATTGTAAATTAGTAATAAGTAATTATAAATATATCCTATTTTAGTAAAATACACATATGATGAAACACATGTGTAACATAACATATAAATCTATTTACTTGATTAATACAAAAATCGCAAATATTTTCTGTAATGACATTTATATTCTTAATAATACATTATTAATATCAACAATTGCTGAAAAAATAAATATTCTAAATTATCACAGAGAAAACAATGTAAAAAGTATTAAATTATTTTCGTCCTTATAACTTCATACTTCTACATAGACAAATCGTTTGCATCACCTTTTAACTGTGATATCTTTTGACAGTGACTATTGTCACTGTCACAATGTTATATAAAAGAATGAGTAATGAGATTCATATTCTAGATATTGAGAAAGAAAGATATGAAAATGGTTTTATGATACTGAATGTCGATGAAAGTGAAGAAAACGGAAATCAATAGACTTTGGTTGAATTGCTTGTTGTTCAATAGCTTTCGATTTACTTCTTTAGATTTCTTTTCAACTTTAATGATCAGTTTTCTCACTAGATTTGTCACTTTTGGAAACATTGTAGAAACTGATCGATGACTTAAAAAATCTCTTATATTAACGTGGAAATAAAGTTTGAACAATAAAGAAATCGTTTAAATGAGGGATAATTATCGATCACTATTTTGTAACGTATATTTAATGAATTAATGTTTATCTTAAATAAAATAAAAATTAACATTTAAATACCTTTTGTTCATCCTTTATAATTAATAATAAAATTAATTTAACTTAAATTTATGTAACTTCTCGATAAAAAAAACGTTTAGATTACTCTATCTTTTTGCAATTTGTAATAGAATTTATGTCGTTTTCAAATAACTAAATAGATTTATTTAATATCTCAATAAATTATTATTTTTAATAAATCGAATAAAGTACTTTAAGATTTATTGGAATTATATGAGAAATGCAGTTAAAAAATTAAAATAGTTACTGTTTTTTAAATCATTCGTTTTTTATTTAATAACCTTTCTCAAATTTTATTAGTCAACGTTTTATTTCTTCGATTGATGTTTTATTTAAGCAAAACAAGGAATGAATACTATGATTTTCATTCTTTTAATTACTATTCAGTTTTATTATATTTCTAACTAATGATGATATGTATTTATTTTTTTCATTATTTATATATTATATATTTAACTACTTTATTTTCTTTATTTCAATTAAACTTTATGTATTTCTATTTTTTTTAAATTAAACAAAAATTACAAATGAATGATGTAAATAATAAATTATTTATTGTAATTTACTTTATAGATCAATAAAAAAATATTTTTAAAAGAAATAAAATTCGTTATTTACAAACGAAATTTATTGAAATATAATTTCAAAACACATATTACTTTTTAAATAAATATTGTATAATAAAATTACGGTAATATTAATTTTTAATGATATTAATATTTTTGTCTAAAATATTTTTATTTTCATTTAATGTCAATAATAACAAAACTTTTTTTCTACTTTTTCATAATACCTACATTATTTTAAATATATTTATCTTATAATTAACTTTCTTACACAATAAATTTCTAAATGATTATAATTAAATTGTCCTGTTATAAAATTTCATACTAAATTACATTTCAATTTAATATTTAGTATACAAACTTAATTCAAAAAAACCAAATTAAATATATATTCATTAAATATCAGAAAACATGATGTGGAAAAAACTTTTTTAAATTAACTTCAACAACCATTAATCAATTAAAACGACATCACTAATTAATAAACGACAATTTATCACAGCGTTGCATGATTTACTTACGGATGACTTTGTACTCCATCAAAGTTTTTTTCGTAATTACCAATAAATTATACATCGTTATTCGTTCACTAATAAATTTCTATTTTACATTATAATTTCAGTTTCATATTTTGGTATTTAATTAAGTTAAAATTGTCTATACTTATATTTATATATACATATATATATATATATATATATATATATATATATATATATATATATATATATATATATATATATATATATAAACTTATTTTATATATAAAGAATAATATTTTACACCACATCAACTGACATAATAATCATCATCATTCTATCCACTACTTGATGAATTTTTCTCCCAAAACTTTCCACTTTGAACGATAATTATATATATATATATATATATATATATATATATATATATATATATATATATATATATATATATATATATATATATATATATATATATATATACTATATATATATATATATATATATTTATATATATAAATATAGTATATATATATATATATATTTTTAATTATTTATATATATATATATATATATATATATATATATATATATATATATATATATATTTACTTTAAATATAGTACAGTTTTTAATTTTTAATTAAAATGAAATAAACGAGAATTAATGATTTTTTTTTATTTCTTATCTTGTTAATTTTTTTTAAAAAATAGTTACTAGCAAAAAAAATAATATTAGTAATATTAAATATGACGTCATAATTTCACTATAGATAATAATGAATTCAAAAAATATTAAAAAATTAATTTAAATTTAGTCGTATTGAAATAATATCTACTAACGAGTAAATTAAAAATTATAAATTGTTAAAATATATATCAAATAATAGTTAAGTACGATGTATAGAGAACCTGAGATCTTGTAATAAATCGAATATTTTAAGAATAAAATTTCAAAATTACGACGTAAAATATTTTATTGCAGTTTTTTTAAAAACCATAAGGCAAATACTTGACACATAAATAATTTACCATGCATTATATTAGAATAATTTTAAAACATTAGTATTCAAAAAAATATTCTATTTTTTATAATTTATACTAAAAAAATTAAATTTCATTATAATTATTCGAAATATTTTCTATTACTTGACTGAATATGTGAATTAATATTTATTTTTCTTATTTATATCGTATTTTATGTAATTTATTATTATTTCTTAAAAAATATAATATTGTATTGGTTTATAAACTTTTGTTATTTTTTCAGGTAAACAATTTTAACTTATCAAAATTTAAATTATAATGGTAAAATTCTTATTATCATTAACAAATATTTTAATAAATATTAATTGAAAATAAATTTCAATTGAATTTCATTGTGAATAAATTTGAAAAAAATTCATTCACTAACTATTGGAAAGAATCTTTAATATATTGTTATAGATAAGTATTACATTTTTTGGCTTTAAAAAAATATTAATTTATATTTTCAAATAAAGGTTCTAAATATTAGTGTTAATGTTACAATTTTATTTTATATAAAATATTTTAGTATTGTATTTCAAAAAACAATTTTTTAAAGTGTTATCATTCTATCTACGTACATACATATACACACACATTAAAACACACATTCACACACACACACACACACACACACATATATATATATATATATATATATATATATGTGTGTGTGTGTGTGTGTGTGTGTATGTTTCAAAAAATGTAGAGAAAAATTAAAAATTAATTTTAATTATTCTGTAATCTATATTTGTTTTACTACTGTAGTAAATTCTCTTTAACGTTATTGAATCATTTATACCTAATACAAAAATATTTCATAGAAATGTTCAATAATCACTTATTGTTTTCTTTATTTGTATAAAGACTGATTTACATTTCGATGGCTATATTATTATATTATATGTTATTAGAAACACAAAATGTTTAATTTTTTAATAAACCAACATTTTATATTTTTATAATTCATTACAAATGTATTGATTATAAAAATACTGATTTATATACATATATATATATATATATATATATATATATATATATATATATATATATATATATATATATATATATATATGTAGAACATTTATACATTGGTATATTAAAAATATTTCGAATGAATAACATGAGCAAAAATATTTTAATTTTGTAACATAAACAATTTATAATCAAAATTTATTAATCAGAATAAACGAATTTCAAGAAATGGACAAAAATATAATTTTCGTATGATTCAGTAAACTGTGTTCTACAATATATTCTCATTAAATTGTATACCGAATAAATCAATGATTGTATGATAAACAAATTTCACATAGCATGTTATGTTTATACGTAGAAACACTCGCTATAGTCATGTAGAGACCAACGTTTGGCGTCCCACAGACGGCTTAAAACGTCACCCGCTGAGACGCCATAGGGACGCGTCGGTCACTAGGAATTACCGGTAGACGTCGCGACACCAACAATTTATACATAGGTTGTAAGAGTTATATCGCTTGCTTTTAGTGTCAAAGGACGCATAAACATTGCGTATGTTATTGGAAAAGTAAACTGATCATTTATTCAAAATGTATTGGAAGGAAATTTTAATGTTTTAGTTTATTCTTCATTTTCTTTTTTCAAGTAATTTAGGATATGACATTTTTAAAAATGCAATAAATAGTGTTATGTGAAATATTTAATACATTTTTTGAACATATATTTATATGATCGATTAAAAAAATCTCTTTCTCTCTCTCTCTCTCTCTCTCTCTCTCTCTCTATATATATATATATATATATATATATATATATATATATATATAATATACATTAATATAATGATTGATAAAATTCAAATTTATTATATTATTCATTAATAAAATAAATTGTAATTATTTCCAGTTATTGAGATTTCGATTGTATTTGAAACCGAAATCTTAATTTTTTAATATTTTAAGTTAAAACAAATTTTAAAAATATATTATATATAAGAAGAACATATTCGATGAAGTAACAATTACTTTATATATTTATATATTATTCTTGTTAATTTTTTAAACTTAACTTTTTTATTTTCTTGATAAAAATGTTCTTATTAATTATTATTATTTCTATATCAGAAATAACCACTTTGAATAATCACTAATATAAGAAAATATATTTTAATTATAATTTTTCTGTAAATTGTAAGTATACATATTTGTTATATAAAAAGTAAATAAAATAATTACAATAAAATAAATGATACAGTTTATATAAAATATTTATTTTAGACTACTAATATTTAAAACGAATATTATTCCTTTTCATCGTTAACAGATATATTATTATTTATTATAATTCAAAATGATACATTAATATTTTTCTTCTTACATAGAAATTAAAATAATGTCTCAATGTAACAAGAGTTCTTATAGTTGAAATATTATTTAAGATAAAATAATATTGATATTTTCATAAAATTTAAATAATTTTCTCTCAAGATACTTACGTTTATAAAGTAAATTATCTTCTTTATTTTTATACCTATTATTTACATTATCATTACATCATTTTCAATATTCATTGCTATTTTATGTAATTTAAGATGTTAATAAAAAATATGTATGCGTAATTTTCATTAAAATTTATCTCACTAATTAAATAATGAAATTATAAAATTATAGTATTAAGTGAAAAATAATTTTGTAATTTTATACGTGATATTAAATTGAAAGAAATTCAATGTATAATATTCAGAATTTAAAATGTGTTATAATTTTTAATACGTATATTTGAAGACTAAATATTTCCAAAATCTCCAATTTTTTTATACTTACATATTGTAAAAATAATGATAAACATAATAAAACAATATGTTTTTAATAATTCAAATAGGTTTTCATTATTTTTATACTAGTATTTTATGTATTTTTAAAAATTATATTTTATTTAAAACTAAACCAAATTACATTGTGAATTTTAATATAACTTTCAATTACATTTTGTACCAAAATATTATTATTTTATATATATATATATATTAGTTATAAATTCACTGAAATATTTAAAACACAACAAATACATTATGCATATTTGCGTAATATTTAATGTTTTATGCAAATTTTATATTATATTTTGTATAATAATGATACAAAATTGATTGAAAGAAAATAATATCTTAAAAAAGATATAAATATATATATATATATACATATATATATATATATATACATATATATAATATTTTAAGTAAAAACATTAATAATTTAATTTATATTTAAACACAAATTTACCTCAACTCTTCAAGATTTTATAAAATTACTCAATAATTACTTATTGTTAACTTTATTCGTTGATGCACAATTTGAAATCTATGTCATCATCATCAAAGTTTTGTATGATAAAATTTGAAATTAAAGAAATCAGATTTTATAATGCAATTCTTTGATGATGATGGTATAGCCATTGAAATGCTCATCAGCAAATGTAGTGAAAATTAAGTAGTTATTGAATATTTATAAATTCTTATGATATTAGGATGAATGATTTATTTGTGTTTATAGAAAAAAATCAATATTTTCATCAAATAATGTCATACTTTTTTAAAAAAATATAGTTTAACTGAAACAATACTTAGAAATATATAATAAATATTAACAATAAAAATTCAACATTGACATGAAATAAAACATGAAAATATCTACATTTTTATAGAAATGGCTAGAAGATAGAAGAACAGAATGTAAAGAATATCATTTTAACTAGTAGAAGGAGTGCAATATACGAGGATCGTTTGATAAGTATGGTAAATTTATTTATTGTTTAATTTCATTAATTAATTAATTTAATTAAATTTTTCAATTTAGTTTTTTTTTTTTACTTTTTCACCATATTTATTAGACAACCCTCGTAATATTTCGAAAAAAGGAAATTTTAAAAACATGCATTTAACTAATAACAAAAATGTACTAAATGCTGAAAAACCCAATAAACATATTGGATAATAAATTAGATAATCGGGTAAATATATGTAGAAAAGTAGCATTTTGTACTTTTAAAATTAAAAGAAATTAAAAAATATTATCTAACGACCAATTTAATACTTAAAAAGATTTTAATAATTATTTCCTTCCTTAACTTCTTCTGCAATTAGTTCTTTAAAAAATAAAATATGATAAGAGATGATCTATTCAACCTCTGTTATCTTCTACTCGTATAGTTTCTTGCAAAAAAATGTTGCAGTATATTAAATTATTTGTAGTATTTATTTAAAGAAATTTGCATTTATTATATTTCTATTGTAACATACACTTAGAATGATCATATTAAAATTCTGTGTTAATGTCTTTATTAACATTGAAAATAAGTTGTACAAACTTTTATATATATATATATATATATATATATATATATATATATATATATATATACACACACACACACATTTCATTTCCATCAAAGTAATGATCGGAAGCATACATTTTATAATGTGTATTTTTAGTTTCTTTACGATTATACGAAATTAAAACAATACCACTACAATATTTGGATAAAAATCTTTATGGCTTTTGACAAACAGTTAATTAAATCGATATCAAATAAATTCAAATATTTCAAAGAATTATAAGATATACTAGAAAATATTATAAAAAAAATATTTTCAAGGCTGGTTCACTATGAATTATACATTTATTCGCATATTTTATATTAGCTCATCTTTATTTTATTTTTAAAGATATTGATAAGAAACTGTTTTTTTGTTATAATGACAGATATTTTAACTTCTATGATTTTTTTTATGTCTATTAAAAAAAATCATATTTAACACTAGATTGCCCAAGGAAGTCATTTTGACTGCTTTTTAATTTCAATTAGAAAAACAATTATGTATATAATGACACAATTTCTTAGATTTTTGTGACTTTTTGTACAACATATAAATGCGTTTATTAATAATTGTAGTTACCTCCCCCTCCTTCATTTCCGGTATATATATATATATATATATATATATATATATATATATATATATATGTGTTATACCTATATTGCCCAAAAGCAGTCATTTTGACTGCTTGGGAAATTTTAAATAATCAAATGACTCATTATTGAATTGAGTAAATTTCTTATATGACCAGTTCGGCTCTGTATTGAAATAACAGTTTTCATTTTTTTTCGATTACCGTTACATGATAACATACAAGTACATGATAAATTGTCGATTTGGGCGTATACTTGATAAGTTGCAGTTGCTCAATAAGCTAAAGTAGTACTTGTTATTCGAATCTTTATGCAGTGATACTTGTTCTAACAAGTTGTTTATTTTATTTCTTTTGCGCCCTAAATTCATGAAAGAAATGTCGAATAGAAGTGAGTTATTGGAGAAGCTAACGAACATAAGTGAAGAGTGCTCCGATATAGAATCAGATGCAACAAATTCTGAACTATGCTCGTGGAGCCTACGAGGCAAAAAATTTAAAACTGAATTATTTATGATCAGCAAATTGGGGTCCCGAAATTTTTAGAAAAACTATGGCCAGAGAAAATTTCAAGCAAATCCTACGATTTATTCGTTTTGACAAAAGAACCGAAAGAAATAGGCGCCTACAAACAAATAAATTTGCCTTGGTTTCGGAAATATGGGACAAGTTCATTGAAAATAGTCAAGTTTGCTATCAACCAGGGCAAAATATAGTTGACGAGCAATTATTTCCGTCAAAAGCCAGGTGCAGGTTTACACAGTATATGCCTAATAAACCCAACAAATTTGGCATCAAATTCTGGCTTGCATCAGATGTTAGTAGCAAATATGTTTTGAATGGTTTTCCTTATTTGGGGAAAGATGAACAACGACCATCGTCAATGCTTCTCAGTGAACACGTTGTTCTGAAACTTGTCGAGCCATATACAAGCTGTGGAAGAAATATCACGACCGATAACTTTTTCACTAACATGTCACTCGCGACAAAATTATTGGCCAAAAAAACAACTCTAGTTGGAACTATTAGAGGAAACAAAAGAGAACTACTCAAAGCAGCCAAACAAACGAAGGATAGCATGCCTCGTTTTTCCACTCTGCTATATAAATCATAGAATTGTGTTCTTACAATATATAAAAGCAAACCAAATAAAAGAGTAGCTGTTCTAAGTTCTAAGCATAAATTTGTGAAAATTAATAAAAGTAATAAAAAAATGTTACCGGAATCTGTTTAATTTTATAACAGCACAAAATTTGGAGTTGATATGGCGGATCAAATGGCAAGAAAATATACAGTAAAAGCTAGTTCTCGTAGATGGCCCCTCCAAATATTTTTCAATAATAATGCATAAATTATTTTTTCCAAGTGAAGTAAATTTTTTTTATTGTTAATATTTACTAATAACTTGTTATATAACTGTAAATAATATAAAAAATATTAAAAATTAATTTTAAACAAATTTCTTTACACATTAGTTATTCTTTCACAATGCAGTCATTTTGACTGCTTTTGAGCAATATAGGTATATACTAAGTTTCAGTCTTTCTAGTGTTAAAGAAAGTCAAACCTAAAAAAAATATATTGCTGGTGTTTTTACGTTTTGTCGTTTGATTTATATTTTTGTGTACTGACTATTCTAATAATACTGAATTCATCATTTGAAATTTCTATGTTTCCTAATGATTATATAAACTTTTTTGAATATATATATATATATATATATATATATATATATATATATATATATATGTAGTGAACAAACGGTAATGTGTAACGAGTTTAAATTGACATTTTGAAAAGAATAAAAACACTTGAACTTATTTTATAATTTATGATCGTGTGGTATCTGAACTTGAAATGTATGTTCGAATTTTGAAATGTGTGTTTGACGTAACAACTGTAAGAGATTTTAGACGTTGAATAAATGTGCTTACATAAGATATAAAATCTTCATGTACTAATTGTTGGGTGTTCAACGAATCCGCAATACAAATGTTCTGTATATAGAGCGATAATGATAAAATATCGATCGACAGTATACGTCGCCTCGCTTACGATTTTAGCAAGTGCTGGAGCCAGACGCTTTGTTATCCATGCGGCGTCACAACGCCGGGCGCGCATTTCTAGGCCCTCTCGTCATACAAGTCAGTCTAACGCACGATGTGATCTAAGTCGGCCGCGTCAGATAACTGATAATATGTCGTTAGCGAACGATCCGATCGTGTGTTCTGAAAATATATTTCCGGTTGTATTACATTTTTTCATAAAGTACTGAACATTCGTAGTTTTTCTGTCGGTTTATAATAATATAAATTTAAACTAAAATAAATGAAATATTATATATATTTGTAATATTTGATTTTCGTTTCATTTGTGTATAAACCAGTATCACATTTTATATCGTGTCATTTATATTAAAACCATAAAATATATTGATTATTAGTGTTCTAGTGACAAGAGTAATTTGCAATTGACATTATTTTATAAACATTAAATTAACGTTAATAAACATTATACTTTAATATAAAAACTTGAACATTTTAAAACATTCTTTTAAATGAATTATTTTCTTGTGTTCTAAAAAACTAAATGTGGATTGATTACTTATTATCAAGATTTTTATACTGAGATGCCATCTATGAATATAAATATTCTTTTCTGCAATGGTAATTTTCTTTAACATTCATTTTGTATAAAAAATTATATATATATATATATATATATATATATATATATATATATATATATATATATAGATATAGATATTATTTTTTCATTGATATTTAATAACTTTCATTTTAAATATATCATATATTACTATTTGTTAAGAAATATTTATTTTAATATTTCTTAGCGTAAAATAATGTAATAAATTTTATTAATGTTTTATGTTTTGAAAAAAATGAATAATTTAAAGTTATAATTATACTGTATTCATTTAAAAAATATTAATATAAAAATAAGATTGTAAAATTTAAATACAATATTATTACTTATATATTATCTATAATATTTTTATTTTAAATACAATACGTTGTTAATACAACAGCAAACATAAATGTACTTAAAAATATATTATAAAATCTATTGTAATAAATACTGTATATCTTAAGAAGTATACAAAGTGGGAACGTAATTGAAATTTAATTAGAATTTCAAATTGATTTACTAATGTGCATAATACAATTATGTGACATATGGGATGCAAATACAACGTGTATATATATATATATATATATATATATATATATATATATATATATATATATATTATATATTTGAGCGCTGATTGTTTACCACACAACCACAATGCGTATGGAATAATCATACGAACACTAAACAGATGCACGAACTTTAGTGTAGGTATTAAATTTCACTTATTCAGAGCAGTGTATAAGTAATTATTTTCTGCTTTTATAATGAAATCATTAACTATAAAGTAGCATAAAGGATTGGAATTAAAATTTCCTTGTCTTATTCACAGAGACTGTTGCAAATAAATTATAATTTACACACATATACATATAGCATACATACACACATACATATTATATATATATATAATATATATATATATATATATATATATATATATATATATATATATATATATATATATATATAGAGTCGTTTGATAATCTGGTAAAAAAGTAAGAAAAACTTTATTAAAAATTTAATTAAATTAATTAATTAATTAATTAAACAATAAATAAATTTCCCATACTTATCAAACGACCCTCGTATATATATATATATATATATATATATATATATATATATATATGCGTGTGTGTGTGTGTATCAGAAAAAATAATTAAAACAATTATTTAATATTGCTTAAAAATGGACAAAAATACGTTTACAGTTCTAATTTAAATTAGTTACAACCATTATAGATACAGTATGGCAAATTAGCGAATATCAATATAAAATTTAGAATAATTTACTTCATTTTAGTAGTTTAAGTTCAGTTAAAAATTTAAATAACATTTCAATAGATCAAAATTATAGTAAATTGTCATAATAAAATGAATTTTACATATATATATATATATATATATATATATATATATATATGTACGAGTATAATATGCATATTAGATTGACATAAATATATTTACTGTTCCAAAAATTAACATTTATGAAAAAAGTTGAGATATTTTTATAAAATAACAATATCGAATTTATAGTTACTGTTTACGTACTATTATTTCAAATGTTTGTTTATAATTCTATAGAATGACGTTAAATAAACAAGCGTATACCCATTTCAATATATATAATAAATAAAAATATGAAAAAATTTAAAATGCAATTTTAAAATAGAACATAAATTCAACTTTCCATTTATAGCCATATTGAATATATAAATAAAAGTTCGTTATTTTAAAGTTTATGATGATTTTTGTAAATCTCAAACTCAAATGTTGAAACTGCACAAAATTTTATAGCAGAAATGAACGTTAAAATAAACCCACTAAGTAAATATAATGTATATTTGCAATTTCGTATGACAATTGTTCTCAATTATGAATTTTATTTTTTTTTCACTAAAAACTAAATTAAATTTATTAATAGACCTCGATATATAATTCATTCTTTTTAAATTCTTAAAAACAATAATATATACGAAATTCCAATTGGTATATATCCAATTTATAAATTGATAAAATATCATGCGGTATTCTTACAATTCTTGTTATGTTATTTAAGACATTATTTTAATTTTTAATTATTAAATGTTAGTAAAATGAATTTGATATATTATATAAATTATATTCTTTGAAAAACAATTTAATCTTAGCTTATATTTTTTGCATTACAATATTTATTTTTTTAATATATATATATATATATATATATATATATATATATATATATATATATATTTGTGTGTGTGTTTTTGTGTATTTATTCGTGTTTGAAATATATGCATTAATTACTAAACAGTGAAATATGATTGTAATCTTTCAGAATAATTATATTTAGCTATATCGATGGTTAAAAAAATAAGACGTAGGGAAATAAAATATTGATTTTAAACGAAAATAAATATTTTATATTCTCATATAATATTACTCCACTAAAAAAACATGTAAAGAAAAAATATTTACTAAGTATACTATTCTTTGACAAAAAGTAATCTCTATTAATTAAATTGTGTAATTAATAAAATTGCACTAAGTAAACAAGCTTTAAGGTCTCGGCATAACATCATATGGAATAATAAAATTTCACAAAAAGATTAAAGGAGAATTTATCATATCATAATTGAACACATACCATTATATATTACGGAAATGTAGCCATTGATGATCAAGATCAGGTTTATTATCATAACAATAGAATATTTCAAGACTACATAAAAAGATTTAAAATTCAGGGCAGATTAAGAATTGAAGTAATATGATAAAAAAAAGAAAATTACAAGAATTGTCGCCATAACTGTCTAGAAAACATGATTTTGCATTGATATGGACAAACAAGCAAAGGATACAAAATGAAAGATGAGCTAAGAAAATTTTATATTAGATACCAGCAGAAAAGATAGAGCCAACAACTACATGGTAAGCCTATATCTATTGTACAATTCCATGAAATAGAAAAAATTAGAATGAGGTAATTTGGACAGCAGAAGAGTTTAAATAGAAAAAAGGTAATTTCTGATATGGACAATGAGAGAAAAGATGTGTAATAATATAATAAATTGTGATAAATATATAACTTATTACAAATAAAGCTGTTTTTTCTCATTTTATGAAATCATACACACACACATATATATTAGATCTAAGAATAGATGGAATAACAATTTATGAAAATTCACCAGAATAAAGTGAAAGAAAAAAACATTGAATCACTGAAAAGTTTTAGGAGAAACCTTCATCCAGCAGTGAATAAAAAGAGGTTGTCAATGATTTATGACATCATTATCATCTTAATCATAAAAACTTAATCATAAAACAACCCAGAGCTGGACGAAAACATCATCGAATTTAATTATATCTTCTTAAATGTTTCTCCAAAATTCTTCCATTGTTTCCTATTCTCGAATAATCTCATCCAACTTTCACTTTCACTATACTTCATTATTTTATCACTGCATCTTTGATAGAATCTCTTCCTTGATTTTTTTATCTCTCGGCCACTATTACATAATTCTTTTTATAACCTATTGTCTTTTCGTCGTGCTATATATTCTATCTTTATCTATTTTGTGATAATGATGATAGTGATTACACACACTTATATATATATATATATATATATATATATATATATATATATATATATATATATATATATATATATGAGATCACATTACAGCTCTTATGCAGAACCAGGGCCTCTAACAATACTAGCTCAACAATATTTTTTTCTTATCAAAGTTTCTTGATAATTTTTTTTTTATATGATGAGGTTGGCAACTTCATGCTCAACTCTCGAAAAAGAAACAAAAGAAACTATAAACTTGTTTCTTTTTAATAAAACACAAATCTAGGTATTACATTTGGATAACCCTATATATATATATATATATATATATATATATATATATATATATATATATATATATATATATATATATATATAAAGATTGAAGAAATACACATAAAATAATCTTTTATTGTAATTTTATAAAATCGGAATGTTTATAGACAATACTATAAATGTATTAATTATTTTTTCAATCACTACTATATTAATAACAAGAATATATAAAAAAATAGGACATCAATCAAATATTAATATAAAAATTTGTTAAAAAAATAACTACATACCAAAACAACATAAATTTGTATCGTTTTTTTTTAGTATTTAATTCTCAAGAACATAATATAAAACATATTATTAAAATAAAAAAAATGATATGACAGTTTCAAATTTTCTACTTGTCGAATTTTTAATTAATTAAATTATTAAAGTGACAAAGTGTAGTATTCATATTTACAGAGAATCATTAATATTTAAGTACTTTACATTTAGGTTTTTTATTAGGTTCATCTATGAAAAATTAAAATATAACTCATATCGATTACAAGACCTTCATTAAGGCTCACCATATAATTTTTTTTGTTAACATCTGCACTGACGAATGATTCATATAATTAAGTTTAATGATAGAAATCTGCTAAGCGTTATCTGTTTTTTTTTTGGCTCTGAGGTTTGTATTCATTTAAAGTAATATCGTCATGAACATCCATTACAATCCAAAAAAAATCAGTATGTGATATATAACAACAACGAACAAACGAGCATTTGTTTTCGAGGACACTATCAGCGTTGAGCAAAATTACAACATCGATGCAATTTGTTTCCTTGTACAAAGATGAACGGCGTTGTCGGTTTTATTATTGCTCTACTGCCTATACTGTCAACATAATTGTAACATTGTCTCTTGTTTGCCATGACCTGTGCTTTACACATTCTCCTCGTTTTCAATACTAAAATTATATTAATAAATGAATTGTTTTTTTTTTAAAAAAAAAGAAAAGTGATGTTTTTTAGAAAATATTATTTATTTAACATAGGATTTCAAGTTCTTTTTGTACCAACGTACGGATAAATTTTTAGAAACTACAATCAATACAAACAAAAATTCTCCAAACATCCAAAAATAAGAACACTAGCAATATAAAACCTTCCTTTTTTGTTTTGATTTTCTTTAAATATGATTTTTTTAAACACACGTAAAAAAAATTCATAAAACAATTAAAAAAATATTATGTACATAAAAAATAGTTGTTTAAAAATAAATTCAGAAAAATATGAAAAAACATATTTTTTTTATTAAATTTAGTTTTTGAATTTTTTTTTTAGTATTTTATACCATATCCTATAGTTAGAGTTTATTTTAAACCTGTGGCAAATTCACTTCAACGCAAATGAATTTTCACCTTCAACACCACAGTATGTTGTTAAAGTGTTTGGTAATCACTTATTATTCACTTTGTTGTTTATAACAATAATGGACGTGCATTTCGATGACGATGCCATCATCGGCAATATCTCATAGTTCTCTTAACATATTTGCGTTTATTTGGCATAACTATTTATAATAAAATAATGGATTTAACTATTTATAACAAAATAATCCACTCTTCTTGAAGTAGTTATTTTATATATTGTCTGTTAATTATTGTACGATTTTGATATTTTCTACTCAACAAATCAGAAATATTTTCAATGGAATTTATATCCAGAAATTATGGTGGTCTTATTATTATTTTCAGACAACTTTAGAGAAGATAAAACATGCATTATGAGTTTTATGATTCGGGTCATTATTTTAATAAAAATTAAATTTGTCGAGTGTACCTAAATTCTCTGCACTTTTCTTCTAATTATGTGTTAAAATATACAATATATCATTTTTCCTATAATTCTATCAATGAAAACCAATTTTTTTACTCTCTATGGAAAAATGGCTCTAAATATTCATCAAACCTCCTTCATATTTTACTATAGAATGTTGGTTTCACATATTTGGTTTCTTCACATATTTAAAAAATTCGTAGTTTCGATGTCCATCTGAACCAAAAATGTTGAATTTCCTTTCACCAGTAAAACCTAACTTGTTCTGAAGCATTTTACCTTTATTAATGAAGCAGTTAAAAATTCCAATATTTCAATATAATTAACTTCTAGTGTTCCTTGAAAAACTGCTATTTTATCGTCACATTCATTTAATTTTTGATAGTTACATTCATTTAAAATTATCATCCTGATACATTAAAAGAAATGAAAATAATCTTTAGATATTTTATGTAATTTATGTAATTACTAAACACTTTTTCGAAATTAAACTTGTGTACAAAAATTCAAATGTATCACAAGAAATGAATATGGATTAATAAACCAAAATTGAATTAAGATAAAATCTACACTTGTACATTTGAATATGTGTAAATGATATCGTACGAGTAATATCGATATGTAATTGATATATATATATATATATATATATATATATATATATATATAAATATTATTATGCTAATGTTTTAAAATGTTACCAATAATATAATATATAAAACAATTTTTGTATAAATAATTCACCTTTAATTTTTTACCCAAATTATATCTTGAACACTATTTTTCTTATTGTTTATATAGAATTATTATCTATTGTACATTTTTATAAAATTATTATTTTAATAGCATTATCAGTATACTGAATATGATATTTCCATTATGGCAAAAAATTCACTTAAAAATTTCGTAAATTTTTTTATAAAAATAATAAAAGACGAATTCAATATATATTCATATTTAAAAAAAGAGGTTTTCTATTTACAGATTTTAAGTTTTGTTCTTTTTACGTGTCTTTCTATAATAATCTAGTTAATAACTTTATTTTCTAAATACTATTACATTATTAATAAAAAAATAACCTCGCACACATACAAATATTTGTATATATGTGTATATATATATATATATAAACTCATCTATTTACACATACTGTCTTTTCGTTTTCACATTTAAAGTAATGTACATACTCAAACATTATCTCTCTCTCCCTCTCTCTCTCTCTCTCTATATATATATATATATATATATATATATTTATATATATATATATATATATATATATATATATATATATATATATATATATATATTGTAAATGTCTTGTATATAATAATGATCTAAATATGTTAATTCAGACATTTTATTATATTGTTTTGTGTTTACAACTATTATAGAAACCATTTACAAAATTTCATATACTACATCATTTATTCTAAGTTCTCAAATATTTGTTTTTCTACTAAAAAATATTTGTGCGTACCGAGCATTACTCATGTAGTGAATTAACCTAATTTAACTCAAAACGATGACATGAATAAATACTAATATAAGGATATATCAAATTATCGAATAAAATTTTAAATTATTCTCTATATTAGATATAAGACTTGTAATACAAATAATAATAATATTTTAAACCGACCCAAATTTGATAATTTTTATGTATCATGCAATTAGAATTTTTAATTAAATAATATTTTACAATATAGTAATTTGAACAAATCGTTGTATCTATAATAAACACATTATCAAAATGTAATTAACTTTGTGAGAAATATGTTCACAAAATAACAAAATCAAAAAAATGCTTATTCATATAACATAGTAATATTTTTTTATTATATTTTAGTTTGATTTAAAAGTAAATACTATTAACTTTGCATATCATATTAACTCTTAATATTCCATAACTATGTTTTTTCAAAATGTTCGACTGTTACTTTTATTTTATATATTCGTTATATTATTCACAAAAGTGTTTATTTCTCTTCCTCTCTTCTATTTTTTATAGTATTTTTTAATACATTTATTTACTTTTCTATATTATCCTAGATCTATTATTCAAAACATATACTAATTAAGTATACATACAAATTTGTAAATTATTTTGTATTAACCAAATGCAAAGCTCTAACTCACAATTAACATAGTTTAACGTTTTTAGTGGTCTTTTCTACTTTTGGAGATATACATAATGTTCTCGTTTCTAAGTTATATTTTATTTTTTCTTCTTATTTTCAATCATACTGTGAAATCCTGAAAACTGGTAAATAATTACATGATAATTTAATATGTTCATTTATTATAAAATATTTTTTTTATAAATATACACTTTTTTGTATTTTTATGTAATATATTACTAATATATTAATAACAACGATATATTAATATAATATATTAATAACGACATAAAAATTAATAATAATATTTTCTAGTTATTGATAATATAAGAAACAAAAACACATATACATAAAAATTCTTTCAAAAAACACTGAATTTTAAATAATAAAATTTAATTTCAATTAATATAACTCAAAACTCAATTTTAAACACTGGTATTTAGGATACTTTTATAATAATACATAACATGATTCATTTATTATTAAAAAAACTTGTGCCTACGTATGTAGATTTCAAAATTAATAATTGATTAAAAAAATTAAATCCTTCAGTTTGTTTTTTCTTTTTAAAAATGAAATAAAATCTTATACGATATTATTATTCATAATTCTATAAAAATCAATTTATAAAAATTGTTTTTATGTAAATATTAATAACATTTTTTTACTATTAAATTTTATAAACAGAAATAAACTAATATTTTAAATTTATAAAAAATATTATCTAAATAAATTGACATTGTATTTATTTTTAATGCTATAATATATGCATCTATGCGGAATAAAAGGCAAAGAAGTTGGATCACTGGAATGGAAAAGTTTTAACAGTACCTTTCATTTGCTACTGATTAGAGAATCCAAGGTTGATATATTTATGTAATACATATTTTGTATTAATCGATATAATTATTAAAAAAATATTTTATTTTTATTATTATTCCTTAGTACAATAAGATATGTATGCAAATTTATTTCGAAATTTTTAATATACAAATATAAATATAAAAAATATTTTATAATAATCAATATTTTTTCATCATATTCGAACATTTCATCTGCAGCAATGATATAATAATTTCAACTGTATACAAATATTTTTATATTAAATTTCATTAAACTCTTTTTTGGAATATAAATATAAAGTACACTTTTTAGAAATTGGTTTTTTGTTTTGTGCTATAACATATTTTAAACCGTTACGTGTTTTTTCATAATAACGATTTTTGCAATTACATAAATATAGAGTCATCCAAATAGGACGTCTAAATTTGTATTTTATTAAAAAAACATGTGTATGAGGAAAATTCAGGGTGATGTATAAGGAAACATGTGTATAGTTTCTTTTTAATAAAACACAAATCTAGACGTCACATTTGGATGGCTCTATATAATATAAGTTAAAAAAAATATTTTCAATAACGTAAGACACTCACAATCCAGAACATATGAACGGATCATCGAAAATCCACTTAAAAATTAATGTGTAAGAAATGTATTTATTTTTTATTTAACTTAAAAATTAGTAACATGTATTAATATTACAGTACATGTGCAATCTCAAATATTCGTCATTTCAATACTGCAATTATATATATATATATATATATATATATATATATATATATATATATATATTGTATGTATTTATCAGTGTAAACGTATAACTTACATTTAACAAATATACAAAGAAGCTGTTTTCATTCATTCAAAATCCCTATTAAAATACACGGCATACATTATAAACGATATAAAAACACTTAGAATTAAAACTAATGTATATTACTATTAAAATTAGACCGTAAAAACAAAATATATTTATATTGTGACATAACAATCATGTACACAAAATGTAAACGTACTCTTGGGGTGTTGAACATGAACCCGTGCCTGTCAACATAGTCTACGCTTCGACGGTCACGTCGGCATTTTGGTGGTTTCCTTATTCCTTATAGTTATTATGAGCACGTCGTATTTTGTTGTGATACTATTATATATATATATATATATATATATATATATATATATATATATATATATATATATATGTTTCTATATTCTACACTGGTCTAAGATTTAACTTATGTAATAAATATATATACATATATATATATATATATATATATATATATATATATATATATATATACGAGTATATATAGGTTAAAAGAAGTTTTTATATTATGTAATAAATGAACTACTGTTTTTTACAATTTACAGCTACTAAATTGCCCTTGGGTTGTAAAGATTATTTAGACTATTGATTTTTAAAATCTGTGTTTCTATTTTAATTGAATAAATTGAAATAAAATATCAAATCAGATTAATTTTTACAAAAACTTTTATTTTATTAAAATATTAATATTTGTATTCTAATATTTAATTATACGAATTTGTTCATATTTTGGCGACTCAAGGTAACAATCTAAAAAAAATGTTACTTAATTAAATCTTAAAGCTGTAACAGCAATTGTTGTTAGTAAAACAAATTATTATAGAAAGTTGTTGAAATAAACTTTTTTCTGATAAAGAATGTAAATGCGATGGTGACATATCTCTATCATTTCGTTAAGTTCTATATTATTTTATTATATTAATAAATTCTTTCAAATAGTACCATTAATTTTAAATCATTGTCTAAGACGTCAAGTTTGTAATAGTGGGGGTGCAGTTTATATTGTAAACGAGTCATTTTGTGTACATGATTAATAACGAGTAAAGTGTGAAACACATATCTTTATTTATAAATACATTGAATATTCTGATTAAAATAGATTTCTCTCAAATAAATTTCTATTACTCCTGAAAACTATATCTTCCTATAAAACATATCCTCCTATTCTGCAATTTAGAATATACTATGTTTTAAAAGAAATGTATTTTTCACATTATTGTCTTCTTGGGTTAAACAACATGAAAAATATTCATTTATTTGAATTTACAGAGAATATGAAAATCATTAATAATATATAGTTTTATGTATAAAAATATGTGTTTTTGTTAGTACTTTCCTTTATAATATATTCATTTACAAGAAAAAAACTGTCTAATATTTTAAATAACCGTTATTTTTATCGCTTAATAGATATATCTTAAAAAAGTTATGAAGAAAAATATAAATATGCATTCGCTTAAGATAATTTCACGATTATTTGAAAATCTCAAAAATCACAACTACTTGTTTACACATAAAAAAATTACATTTTTACAGATTAATTTAACAAAATCTTAATTAGGAAATAAATAAACAACTTTAATCATTTATTTTCCTAGTTTATTACAGATAGAAGATAAAATATCATTATTACTTACAGACTTTTTCAGTCCACTACTGATCAAATTTTTTTTTAAATTATTAAATGTCGAGTAGTTTTTCCACAAATTTTCAATGAAATCTTTAATATCTTTATATATTTTATCAATTCCTTGCAAAAATTAAGTATAATGTTCATAAATAATATTTTAAAATAGTGCAATCAAAATGAAGAACACGATTTTAGAATTATTTCTTCTATTTAGAATTCAAAATTTAAGTATTCAGAAAAAAAACACTTACATAGTTATTTTAAATGACAGTAAAGAAATGATTATAAAATAGTAACTAAATAATAAATGTAATTGAAAAAAACTATTTATTATCCATTCATTTGACGAATAAATACTTATAGCAAAACAATTAAACCATGTAACTGAAAATACAATTTTCAGTTACATTTATTTATTATTAGTATTTTTTTAATAATAAAACATTAATATTATAGTAGAAATTTCTTCTTTACAGATTTTTGAGTTTCTTTATTCATCTACCTATCTTATTGTTGATCATCATTAAAAAAATTATTTAAATTAAAATTATGAGCAAAGAAATTTTTTTCCTTACCATACATATTGTTAATACTTATATTACAAAATTATTTTAAAACACCTATGTTAGATCAATTTATAATGTATTAATATTTTAAGTGGTACTTAAAATATTAATTTTTTGTTTTATATATGTAATAAGGCTTTATTTTAATGCTAAAGCATTATTTTCATTGAATAAAATTAGAATATTAATATTGTTTATAAAAACATAATCTAAATGTGTTAATTGTATTTAATAAATAATAGTCCTAATAACTGACAACATAAAAATATTTTTAGAAAATGTGTAATTTTATCAACAAAACATGAACAATGCTAACCAAACACCAACAAAAAATTTAGAAGATTAAAACCATAATAAACTGTTATATTGAATACAATAATCGTATTGTAATAATACTGTATTGAATATAAAAAGAATTAATCTATTTATATGTAAAACCCTTTGATTCTTGACAGGATTCATAAATCAATGGATTATTTAATGTTAATTTTAGTTTGAGTCTTAAAATTTTCAACATTAATAAAGGGTTAAAATAATATACTTGACAAGCACCCATAAAAATGTCTAAAAGAATTGTTTAAAGAACATTAAACATAAAATTTCAGTGTAAAATATTATATATAATATTTTTATTTACAAGAAAAAAGTAAATTGTTCACAGATAGTAATAATTATATGTTTTGTTTAAAACATTCTAATATTTATTTCTGTTATTTTAATTTTCTTATGCAGTTTTTTCTTGTTTTTTAAATAAACAATTATAATTATTATATTATCTATAAACACAAGTTCTGCAATTCCAGAAGACATATATTCTTTTACTATAAAAACATCTCATTTCTTGATTTTATTGAATATTTTTGTATTTTGTTTAATGTTACATTTTTTAAAAAAATAAATAGGTTAAAATATTAAACTCCATTTTAAAGAAAAATAAAGTTTTATTATACAAATATAATCATCTTATATTGTTTTATTATATTATATTTATATATATTATTCACATTTGTTTTTAATATATTATTGAAATATTAAGTCATTTGTCAAAATCTTGCCCATTTTGAGAAAATAATTTTCATTTTTCTATTTTATTATGATTGTTAATTTTATTTAATATATAAAAATTTACCTTATCATTTTTTAACTGATGTATGTAATTGGTTTGTTTTAATATTATTTTTAAAGTTTCTTTTCAATATCAAGCTGTTTGACAATTTTCAAATCAATAAAACAGTTTTTATGTACAATTAATAATTCTTTAAAAAGATATTTATCTTTAATATGTTATGCATTTATTTGTATGTTTATTTACTGCATTTGGATTTTGATTTATACTAAAATAAAATAACGATTAATAATGTGTAGGGTATAAATAACAGAATTTTACTTAAATATGTCACATTCTTGTCCTGTGAATTATTACTTTCATAGTACAAATTTTATGCATAACATTTTAATCATGTTTGCATATTTTAAACTAAAAGTATCTATGAAGTAAACTTATATATTTTCTTTTCATAAAATAATTCTACTTTAAATATTAAATAACAAAATCTTGTAGTATTGATAGAAATCTTATGAATTAATGAATCTGAATTTAAATACATAATCCAACATAAAAAATATTTAATATATATTTTTATAATTCAAATAAGACGAGAAATTTCCTTGTTATATTTGAACATATATATATATATTTATTTATTTATATATGCATGCCACTAATGTTTATTATTGTTTTTGTTCTTGAATGTTATTGAAACTGTACTTACAAAAACTAAATGAATATTTTCTTAGTCTCTGTTTTAATATTGTTTTATTACTATTATTGATTCTTTTAAAATACTTCTTGATTTGTATTATATTTTCAATAATATGGGTAAGTTTTCTTTTTTTGGTATTATTTGATTTGAGTTTTATAATCTCAAAGGAATTGATAATTTTAAGACAAGTAAAATATTTTTCATATCAGTTCGTTATTATTCATAAAAAATATCTTTTATGTTTTTTTTAAAAAATTTTTAGTGCATCTTCTCTATTTTTCATTTATTTTCTCTTTTTAATTATGTTTAAAAAATTATTGATTATTGATATAAAACAATTATTAATAAGTATAAACAATGTACTTTTTATTACCATATTTTATATTTTTAGCTCAAAAATTCTCAATGTCATAAAATATATTTTTCCATAACTTTTAAGTTCATTATTACTTTAGAACGAAATAAATTTCTTAATGATCTTATCATAAAACTATACTGTTTTTAAATATTAAATAGTAATTTTTTATAACATTGATAACGTGATAATAAAATAAAACATAATTTAAATACTTTAGAATGAGAAATATTTTCATTATAACACAAACATACATACTAATATGCATATGCATATATATATATATATATATATATATATATATATATATATATATATATATATAATATATAAATATTACTCAATGGTTTCCATAATTGAATCAACAATGCAAATGGTGCAATCTCCATTGTCATATACAGGAAGTAATCGTTTAGATAATTAAAAAGTTCATATGGTAACAGTATGCTAACATCCACATGAATATTTAAAATACTCTTATATAGACATATTGCTGTACGTTAAAATGTTCCACTCGAAACATTTATATATTGTTACAAATGAATTATGATGAAGGTAACGGAAGTTTGTGTCAGTATATGAATATAAATATGTGTATATATATATATATATATATATATATATATATATATATATATATATATAAAGTGGCCCAAATAAGACTTAAGGGTTCAGACATATATTTACTTGCTTACTAATATTTACTATTCTTTACTATCCATTAGTCTTATTTGGCCCATCCTAGGTATTAATTTTAATACCAAAAATTCAATTTCAATTTTAATCTTAATAGGACATAAAATTATACAATTATTTTCTTATTATAAGAGTATTAAACATTTCTTAAAAAGTTAATAAATAACAAGATGATTTCAGTAAATCCCCTATTAAATTATTTTATCGATATTGGTTCGGAAAAATCTATAAAAATAAATAATTTTTATTTTAGATACCTTTCATATTGTGCAAAATAAAAAATAGTTTTATGTGCAAAATAAACAAATTTTATTGATTATAAATTTATTTTTTATTAAATTACAATTTACTAAGAAAAATAATTTAAATTGATTCAATTATGAAATATGATTGTACATCTAATGAAATATATTGATTTTATTTTTGCACAAAATATACAATAATATCCTAATAATCCGACCTTCGACTGTCCGATATTCCACATAATCCAAATCAGAAAGATCGTGATTTAAGAAACCTAAATCATTCGCTTTTATACTAATAGTTATAAAATTTAAATCATATATTTATATTTCTCTGAATACTGTGTTACATACAATTCTATATAGGTTATAAGTCTTTAGGGTTATTGTTTTTCTTTATATGACTAATTTTAATCGGTTGTCATTATTAAGTAATTTTAATGATTTTTTATTTAAATTTATTTTGTTTTATATCTGAATGTATCTGAATCTCTCTCTCTCTCTCTCTCTCTCTCTCTATATATATATATATATATATATATATATATATATATATATATATATACAATCATCAGAAACATCTTTTTAATAACTATAGGACAAAACATTCTTCCAAAAATCTCTACTTTCATTGATCTCACCCCTATCTCTTCCATTAGACATTGACATATTTTCTTATATATTTATTTTATCTATTCTTAATTCTCTTTCTAGATGTTTCTATATTTCTGAATTCCCAGTCAATCATTTCTGATATCAAATATCTACAATTTTCTCTTCTTTCTAATTAAATAGTCTATTTCATTTTATACGTTTCACTGTTATTATTGTTCTTTTTTCAAATTCATTTATTTATCTCTATGTTATTTCTGACAGTCATCTTTTAGTGCTTTTTTGTATTATATGAAGTCGCTGTTCTGGTGTTTAATTATTTGTGAGAACAAAATATTCATATATATATATATATATATATATATATATATATATATATATATATATATATATATATGTACGTTTGTATGTGTGTGTGTTTGTATATATAGATAAGTTTGTGTTTGTTAATACATGTTTATATTCAAAATTTTGTTTTCAGTTTTAATGGGAAAAATGGGCTTGTTTAATGTAAAATGATTCATTTAATAATAACATTTTAATTAAATATTTTTCTAATTTATTTTGATTTGTTATTAAAATTAAATAATTACATATATATATATATATATATATATATATATATATATAAAATCCCAATGAAATTGACAAGAAAAATGAAAATAGAATCCTTATAATTTATTTTTATTCAATATACAATTATAATAATTCTTTTTTTCATTTTCTTTTCAATACTATAAATAATCCAAAGAAGAAATCTTTAGTACAATAAATTATTCTCGTAAAAATTATAAATGTTTAAATATATCTGATTTATATATCTTTTTAATGTTCAATAAATTAAAATGTTCTCTGAAAGAAAATATGTTAAATTAAATGTAAATTTACTCTACAGTGAAAACAAATAATTGTAATATAGAATAAAATATATGATACTCAAATATTATATATATATATATATATATATATATATATATATATATATATATATATATATATATATATATAGACACTGCTTATGACCTGCTTTAAACGATTATTGTATTACATTAATTAATCATCGTGTTAAATAATTGATGTAGAATAGCTTGGCATGAATATCAAAGTTATAATAGAATACATGCCGTTAGTGCAGCTTAAAGTCATTTAGCTAAGATCTACGTCCTTCCAATTTAGTGTTGAGAAGTTGTAAGTTGTGGGGTAGTAGTGATATTTCAAACTTCTATATTGAGAGTACAATTACAGTGCGGAAAATTTGTTCGTTCAGACGTCAGTATTTGTTTACTGACTTGTATTTTTCCCGTGACACATAGTAACAGTAAACCATTGTAAGAACATTTTAATAGAATGAAAAATATATATTGTTTTCTGTTTTCATCCGTGTAACTGAAATATATTGTATTTTTAGTTTAAAATTACGCTTATAAATCAAACTAATGTTTGAAATGAATTATTATCTAGAGAATGTTCAAGTATGAAAATAAAATTATAGTAATATTTAAATTGCTGATATTAATTATGAAAATTTACGCAATTAATATTTTACTTGTAATTATTTATTTATAATAATTAAATTGGATATTACAATATTTCCGTTTATTATAAAATTGTTTTCTATAATTTTAGAGAATTTAATAAGACTCCGCACAAATATATAAAATCACAAAATATTAAAAAAGTGTTAAATAATTATTCTTTTGTTCACTTTCTTTGTTTATAAGCTGATGCACATTGCGATGGCATTCTCTTCATTATCAGAGCGCTGTGTTATAAAATCAAGATGCATTATAAAATTAGATTTTTTAATGCAGCGATCTGATGATAATTGCATTTCCATCAAAATACCTATCAGCTTATAAACAAAAAAAATGAACAATAAAATAATTATTAATTTTTTTCAATATCTTATGGTATCGGGATGATACCATAAGATTTATATTTATTTGTACGTAAGTTAATTCGTCACAATTACAAAAACAAATATTGATTTAATGAACTATTTAAAAAAAAAATATTTTTAAGACTATTTTTAAAAAGATCAATAAAAATGATACTAATCATAGTTATCAAATGCTTATAATATTTTGAAACTATAGAGCTATGATGGTCATTAAAATCTGCAAAATGTAAAATAACATAAATAATGCGTAATTATTAGATAGTTAAATATAATAAATTGCTCTTATGATAAACTTCAACAGGATAATTTTAAGAAAAAATATGTAAGATATTTTTTAAAACTAAACTGTTTTCAAGCAATGTATATTACTACAAAGAAAAATTGTATAATAGCCAAAATATCTACATTTTCTTATACATTTTTTTAATAAGTATGAATAAAAATATAAAAAATGTCACTAAAATGAAAACTTCAATGTATATGTATATCACTTGGAGCCACATTAAATAATAATAAAAAATAGCCATTACCGATGATAAAACAGAAAAAACAAATATTCAATTCATTCATTTATTTCACATTTACTCTTTTCATTCTAATATCCATTACCATTATTCTGTGTCAATATAAATTGAAAATATATTTTAATTTTATTTTTGTTTGGTAAATTTATGATTATATAATCGGAAATTGATTCACATTAGTTACATATATATATATATATAGAGAGAGAGAGAGAGAGAGAGAGAGAGAGAGAGATGTATTTTAAACATGATAGAACTTTAAATTGAATCCCTATCAAAAGTTCTATCTAACCTAAAAACATTCTTTATCATACCTTTATATATACATACACACATGTATATATATATATATATATATATATATATATATGTGTGTGTGTGTGTGTGTGTGTGTGTGTATGTACACTTTCTAATATATATAAAATACAATAATAATTAAAACAACGTGAAAAATATAATATATTTTAATTTAACTATATACTTGTTTCATAAAAAATTCAAAAATAATATGTATAAAATTTATTACACTTCCTTTTTTCTAATATTTTTTACATATATAAATAAGCTTGTAGTATAATTATATTCATTTTTCATAGTAAAATCTAAATAAATATATTTTATAAAATATTATGAACAAAAACCAGTGTTACTTCATTTCCGTATATTTTTAACGGAAAACAATTTTTATTGATCTAGTATAATTCATAAAAATGCGTATTATCGTCCCATAGCACGGTATAGTTTAACAAAAGGGTGTCCGAATGTTGTTAGTTATACCAGAGAAAGGCGAGTAAAATCCATTAGCGTAATTAGCAACGTGCAGTAAGTTCAACAGACGACACATAATCAGGTGCACCGCCCCCTTTATGCATGTTTAAAATAGACTGTGCTCAACTGAACGAAATTTTTATCATAGGGCAGCTTTATATCTTACATGTATGGTTTTAAAACTGACATGGATGAATAGAGTGAATTATATGATGTAGATAAATAATGGACGTACACTGTTTTATTTATTATAATTAATGAATATTTTTGTATACAAATGCATGTAATAAAAAAACAATTACTTCAGTATTACTATTAATAATATTCACTTAATCATAAAAGATATAGTCCTAGAAATGTATTTGAAAAAGAAATGAAAAATGATGTAACAATTCATTAATTAACTTATGTATATCGTAACATACAATATATATATATATATATATATATATTAAATTAATGGAAAATTTTGATAAATAAAATAACAGTTTTTTCAATTTTTATTCAATCAAATATAATATAATTATTTTTTATTACTTTACTTCATTATTTAAAGAGTTTATTTATTTCATCCTGATAAAGGAATATTCTTTTTAATGCAAATAAGTCCTCAATACATAATTTTATTTCTTCATATGAATTTAATCTTTTCTCAAAATATAAATAATGTTTTTTTTTAAATAAATAGAAATTAAATGGTGCCAAATTGTATAAATATGGAGGATATGTAAAAATGTCATACCCAAAATCCTTCAATGTTCTTTATGTATCCATAACTTCATGCGATTTTGTATTATTTTTATGAAAGATAACTCTCTTTCTTTTCATTAGGTATAGTATTTTGATGTTTTATTCAATTCAATCAAACGTTGGCAGTAGTAATCCAAATGAATAGTTGTAATTGGTTTTGAAAATTCAAAATATACCATGCTCATGCAATATGTCTGTTTCTCAGCACATTATTGTCTGAAGCCAAGTTTTTATGTTCTGTTAAAATTCTCTTCAGAAATATTTTATTTGCATGTCTAGAAAACAATTATATGTATCGTAAATCTTATCTTTTAAATTTCTTTTTACTAGTTCAAAATTATATTAAATTTTATTTTTAATAATCCAAAAGAGTCTTATAATAAACTTTGAAATTTTCTGATAATTTTATTTCCATTTGTTTTAAAATGTCATCATCAATCATTTAGACTTTTAAAATGAAGTTTGCTATTTTGGTTGAAATCACCAGTATGGAATATTTTAACCAAACTTGACATGTGCATTCAGTAATGTATTAAAAATGCATCTAAAATGCATTGAAAATACAGTTCTTCTAAATTCGTATATTTGGACAAAAAATACATTTTATTAAATACCATGTTTTCACTTTTTATGAATTAAACTAATATTGTACTTTTTAAAGCAAAAAATTGTAAATATATTCTACTCGCCAAAGCTCATTATTTTTTCAAAAAATAACTCGTATTGATATATTTTTTCAATAAATCTTTTTGTTTCTTTATTTAAAGATTTCTTGTTTTCTTTATTATATTACATTTTTAAAATTAGCCAAAATCTTTTTTTATTATTATCTGATTATGTAAAAAAATTTAATTATTGTACTATGTACAAATATTTTAATTTGCTTTAAAAATTATAAACTTTTATTATTGAAATCCTATTTAAAAAAAATTATAGAATACTATGTAATAAAAAAAATGACGACAGCAAAACGGGCGTTGTCTGAACTTGGGGAAGTCCCAAGATTTATAGTAGTCAATACACTATTCAGTACTCGCAGGATATATATTGAGCAACTTAGTTGCTCTCAGTTAGTTCCTGTGCAAACTTCTATATCATTTTAAACATTTATTTTATACACTAGTGTTTAAATGAAAATAATTGAAAAATAAATAATAATGAAACATATATAAATCATAAAAGAAATAATATATAATAAGAAAGTTTACTAGATTATATAAAAAAATGTGAAATGGACTGTAGATTTTAAAACTACGTTTAATTCAATTGGGTTGAACTAACATAGTAATAAAAAAATATTTAAAATAGTATTTAAACTTCTAACTAATGCAATATTACAAAAAAGATGGAGAACATGTATGTAACAAATATTCACTTAAAAATTTACTCACTTCATATTTTATTTGCTCTATTATTATTTTTTTAAAAACTTAAGTCTGTTAGTAATATAATATTTTTGAAATGTTTTCTTGAAATGATAATTTAATTTTAATATCAAAAATTTGATATAACTTATTTTCACATTAATTTTTCGAACAGAAATATAAGTTTATCACTTGTAACTTAATTTCATCAAAATTTTCAACTACAATTATTAATATCACTTTAAATTTTTAAATATTTTTAGGAACTACTAGTATTAATATATTTTCAACGATTTGTAAAACTCGAAAATCATAAAAAATTCTTAAACAGCAATTTTTTTTAATAATCTAATTGATATATAATATATCTTTATTTAAAATTATGTATTAAAATGTATAATTTTAATATTTGAAATATGAATCCATTTTTTTATTTTAAATTAATTTTTATTATATTGTAAAATACTTAATTATTTTGACGATTTAGTTCCGTTCTTTAAATATAACTATTAAATAAAAAACTAAAAATTAAAGCTGCAAACTATATATTAAAACGATATTAAAGTATTTAAAATTCATATATATATATATATATATATATATATATATATATATATATGTATGTATGTATGTATGTATGTATATAAAACATCAACCTCTTTTTACCCCTCTAATGAATGATGGGGTTTCTCCAAACTTTCCATTTCTAATGATTCAATGCGTTTTTTCCATTCGCAACTATAAATTTTCTCACATTTATCTCATCTGCTCATGGATTTCTTCTTGATCCTTTTTATATTTTGGGATTAATATTTTATTTTAAACTTTTCCTTTTATTATAATGTCCGTAATTTTGATTTTTTTAACCCTTTCGTTGCTCTCCTTATCTCTGCATATTATTTGTAACATACATATTTTTATATTTGTCTGTATTTTGACATTTAAACTCATGTTTTACTTTTATAAATAAAAGCAAGTAAATGCATCATGTTAAAACTTTTTCCTTCAAGTATTCAATTTCATAATGCAGACATTTCTTTTAAATTGACATTAATCTATTTTTATTTTTCTGTTCACTTCATGTATTATATATATATATATATATATATATATATATATATATATATATATATAATCAAGCAACTCAACTTCATATCAAAACTGAGTATTATAAATGTTACACGTACAAAATTATATCGATTTTTCTGTTTTTTTTTTCTTAAAGACGTGCCTTGTACCTTAGTTACTTATATGAAAAATGTGCATATAAATATAAAACGTGCACATAAATATTGATATATGCACATAAATATCGAATAAGAAACAGAAAATTCATATACTGTACATAAATATTATTAGACACAATTCAATATATTCAAAGCGCGCTATTCGTAGAACACGTATAGGAGAAAAAACTCCAACTGAAAACAACTTTTCCATATCGTTTATACACCTATTCGTAAATCTGCACAGACACAAATGCATTACACATTCACACGTACAACAAACTCGAGAAAACTTTATATAGCTCACGAAATATAATATCATACATCTCTAATCTCAACTTACTACCTACATTCAGCCGGTGGCGATTCAGCATCCGGAAGGTAAAAACGATACTTTCTAGTTTATATTCGAATCGATACTTGTATAAACTGTTGCAAAATGACGTTGCGAAAATCTCTTTAATATAATTTTCATATTAGATAATTTAAATGTTCAAATTGAATGTTTTCAATTGTTCAGTATTAGTTTTTTGAATATTTTTTTAATAGTCTATCAAACATAAAAATTAAATATTATCTACACAATAAAATAATACATAAAAATATCAATTCATCTTCTCTACAAAAGCTTTTATATTTTCATTATGAAGGTTAATAATACTTCTTTTTATTTTTTATTTATTTCATAAATCACATATAATATGTATTTATAATGTTTTATTTAATGTAGTAAAACATCTTTAATATGAAAATTATATACAAATATTTTTATCAGTGATTCGAGAACTATTTAATTTATAATATACATATATGATAAATAATTATTATTTTATTCAAAACACAGCATCCACATCGGTTTTTACCTTGACCTTAGGATCGACTGACTCGTGCACAACGGCTTTTTTCATAATTTTCTATTCCAAACTAAAAAATAACTAAATTTCAAATATACAACTTATTTTTATATATAATACTCGTATATTTACAAAATTATTAATTGGTATTTGACCATAGTCACCGCACTCATCAGACGGGTTGTTAAGGATTTTTCATTTCAAATTTACTCTTAAGCAAGTTGCATTCACTAACGCAAATAGCCCTACCTACCATTCATTTAGCCTTTGTCCTGCTTGCCCTTTACCCAGGGTTCAAATGAACTTTTCGCGCATGATAGGTGATGATGCTAACCTCGCACCACCAGGTGATTATATAGGGTCATCGAAATGTGACGCTTAGATTCATGTTTTAATTAAATGAAACATGTGTATAGGGTGGTGTATAGGAAAACATATGTATAGTTTCTTTTTAATAAAACACAAATCTAGGTGTCACATTTGGATGATCCTATATATATATCAGCAACAGCCTATCTCTACCTACCGACGAATAAATATCTCTCTCAAAACTTTTACTTCTAACAATCCAATACTTATTTCTTTCATTCGACATTGATAAAATTGTCTTATGTTTTCGCTCCATTTATCTATGTCTTTTTAGGCATTTTATATATGTAATTCTTTTAATTTTTATTAAAATTTTTGTTGTTTATAAATGATCATCCATTCTTGCTATATGGCCGGATCGTTTTCATTTTATTTTTTTACACTGATTATAAAATTCATAGTTTTGATTTTTTTCAATTCTACATATTTCTCATCTTATCTTTATATATATATATATTTGATATATCTTTCTCTGCTTCTATTTGTTGTTTGAAATCGCTTAATTATTTTGAAATTTAAAACTCATGTTTCACTAAATGAGAACAGATAAAGTAAATTAATGCAAATACAGAAAGAATATTTTTTTTTAATGTTTTCAAATTAATATCTTCCCATTTTTATTATCCTACTTATTTTAGAAAAAAATGTTCGTTTTATATTAAAAACCTACCCTAAATACACATATTTTTTAACTTTTTCTATTCCTATTAATTTTTTTTTTCAATTTCTTCAGATCTGCAAATTCATTGTATTTTATTTTTACTATATGATGGTTTATCATAAAACAAAATTCATACATACATACATATATATATATATATATATATATATATATATATATATATATATATATTAGGTTGGCAAGTATCTCCCTTCCGCTTTTTTTTTTGAATAGAGCTGCGAAATTGAAAAGACCAGAAGGCGGAAGGGAGATATGTGCCAACCTAATATATATATATATATATATATATATATATATATATATATATATATATATTTATATATATATATATATATATATATATACATACACAGACATACAGACATGCATATATACAGAAACATTTTATATAAAAATAAATTAATATGAATACTTATTTACATAATGTGAATTAAATTATTAAATGATTATTCAGTACATCGCGATTGTGATTATAATTTTTTGTCGCAATTTATCTAGAAAAATATTTCTACTCTAATAGTTATACATTAAAATTTAAAATTATTGTACACGAACATTTCGTTGTCTTTTAATTTTATTTTGATTAAAATAATTATTTTTATATAAAATTCTATATACATTACGATATCACAAACGATATCATTGATATTAACCTTATTTTTAGTTTACTAAATAAACCTAATACAGAATTCTTAAATATTCATTATTCATTCCATTATAGAGCTTATTTTAAATTATAATAAATCTGTTTACATAGTAATTTTTGGCAAACACGTAAAATGAATCATGAAACTAACAACCGTATCTCATACAAAAAACCCATCATGAAACTTTTTCAAGATAAAGCCCTATTTGATTAGAATTGTCAAAAAGACAAGGCTAAATTATATATATATATATATATATATATATATATATATATATATATATATAATTATTTTTAACTCGCAAACAGCAACTACTGTGAGCTGCTACTGAAAACAAATTACTAAAAGCTTCAACGTCACAGAGTAGCATAGATTTTATGATGTTACAGTTATTATGTTATTGCAATCGATTGTATCAAGCTTTACGCTTCAAAAATATTCTCACATACGTCTCGTGGCCTATATAATGGCAGTATTGGTATACAATATAAACTGATTTCTATATATCACCCATATGAGTATATATACAATATATATATATATATATATATATATATATATGTATATATATATATATATATATATATGTATATATACTATATATATAGTTTATATAATATACACACTCACATAAATGTACAAAAGAAAAAGAACGAAATAGTCATTCAAGATGTAAGATTTTTATATCTATTCGTTGCTGCCATTTATACACCCTTTGATATTCTATTCTGAACACACACATGATCTGTTGAAAATGAGTTCAGGTTGAAATTGATGTTCATGATCTTAGATAAAATGTTCACCTTTTATTAAACGAACTTCTTGTTAGGCAATTATTTTTTTTAGTCAATTTAATAAGTGATTTTTATAAATATAGACTCATCGCTAGTTTCATTTTAATTAAGAAAAGTAATTTTTGAGATAAATAATTAAAATTATGTAGCAGCGTTGCACTGAAACTTTGTAAATTCTAATGAGGAAATATGATTTGAATCAATTTGTTTTATATTTCATATTAATTTTTTTTTTATTTTGTTACAATTCAATATCAAACTATTTTATTTATGTAAATAAAAAAGAAGTTAATAACAATTTGTTTTCTTCTGCCAAATAGAGTACAAAAAGTTAATATTTATAATTAACAAATTATTAACATAATATGTACACTTTGTAAATTGGTATATTTTTGTATTACTGTATTCAAAATTTGTTTTTTTATTAAAACTTAACTTATAATTCGTTCTAAAAAATAAAAGCAAAACTTATTTAGAGTCTCCTATTAGAAACAAATATAATGTCAGGTGTCTTTATTGTTTAATTTACAATAAATTATTTTCGAATTTCTCAATATATCATAAATACAAAATCAGGTTTCAAATTATCTATTTCAAATTTTTTAAAAAAAAATAATATTAGATTATATCTTTTTAATTTATCGTTTCTATCTCTACTTATTATTACTAACATTAACCTTTTCATGCTCCTCTGTTGTTTGAATCCCCTGAATTATTCGAGCATTTAATCTCATATTTCAGTACCTAGAACAGATATATGCACTGATTCCTTTTTCTTTTAATGAATGAAAATATTCGATTTCATAATATATGAATTTCTCCGGAATTAATACCATCCCTTTTTTATTTTTCTGTTTATTTCATATATAAATGTTTTTTGTACTCGTATCTTATTGAGCTATCCTAGTTACATAGAGTTTTTAACTTCTTCCATTTATGTTCTTCGTAATTAGATTTTTCTCTCATTTAAAAATCCATTACACATTACTTTTATTTTACTAAGGTAAATACAAGGTAACACCATTTTTTTTTACATATTTCATTTAAATGTCTTATTCTTTTTTCAAATTAATTTCAACTTGTTGAAAAAATATTAATATCGTTAACAGTTATTAGGTAACTAAGTATTTCACCTTTTACTTTTATTCCTTCAAATTATTAATTTATTGTCTCAAACCGCACACCCATATATATATATATATATATATATATATATATATATATATATATATATATATAAATCATTATTTTTAATGTACTTGCTTAATATTACTAGTTATATAATTAATTTCATCGTTTATTAACATAAATTAGCAAATAGTTATTAAAAAAGTATTAATATTTTATTTTAGATAACAAAAATTGAGAACTATAGTATTGGTATGTCTCAAAAATTTTTACAGATGTCTTCTTATATTTATAACGGAATGAATCATTCAGTGTACAATACATGTGTAATAGAAGTAACATTACTTAGTGTAATTCACCATCATACTATTTATCAAAACCGTCATTTAGGTTTAATTGTGTTTATTATTTCATGAGTAATGCATTGTGAAAATAATTATTTGTTAGTCATAGATTAAATATGTATTATGTTGTATATTTGTTACTATTTATTTTATAATTTTCAAAATTTCAAATATAGAGACATTTGTAGTATATAAAAATTAAATATATATATATATATATATATATATATATATATACATATATATATATATATATATATGTATGTATGTTTCAGAATTACTTTATGATTTTATTCTCTTATAAACATAAAAATATATTCTAGCATATATGAGAAAAACATTATTTGAAATATTTTTTAATTAAGTAAAATATTTTCTTTTAATAAGTAAATAAATAAGAATAAGAAGTCAATTAAATTATATCTTTAATACAGTTCTGTTCATTGGGCTTTTGCACACTAGTCAACATGAATACAGTATTCATGACCCATTACACACTCTCTTACCCGAAAACTAATTTTTTTAGGTAGGGGAGTTTGTCGATAAGAGAGTGTGAGACGAGTGGTAATAGGCGTGAATACTGTATGCATGAATACAGTGCTTTTGACTAGTGTGCAAAAGCCCATTATTGAGTTGTTCATTAATTTTCTAAAATAAAATTTTACAAATTTATATAAAGGAGTGTTAAGAAACATTTGTCGATCTAAAACTAATTAAAGTATATATCTCTTGTTATGTTTGTAAATATTTCTAGACGTTCTTTTTTACAGTTATTTATATTGTATTACAAATCTCGAAATCAATTTTTTTGATAAGTAAAATATATATGCAATTTCAAACAGTCCTCAAAAACTTAAAAGTTTACTTGGTGTTTTAGTTAAATTAGTTAATTAATTGTACTCTTATAACTGATATTTTGCATGTACTAATGTTAATATTTCATTTTATTATTTATTTTTCTAAGCTAAAATTCATTAATACTATTAAATCATCTATATATTCCGTAAGGGACACAAGTTTGAGTACTGACAAAATTTTATTTTGTGAATTAATTTGTTTTCCTTACAATATTTTTATTTTGCGATTTTATTCATTAAATTTATGTAAAGTACTGCTTATCATTTAAACATAATGTATACAAAAATGTGAGATATCATTTTTTTAACATTTAATAACTCTTAACAATTCGACCAAAATTAAATTCATGTACATGATGTATCATGTCCCTTTTTTATTATTTAAACAGATTTATTTTCCTCAGGCCATTCTTAGAAACCTTATTTATGCTATCTAATATTTTTTTAATGTAATTAATTCTGAAAACTTTTATTTTAATTCCATTTTACATATAATTTATAACATTTATTAAAATTACCTTTGGAATGATATCTTGAAATAATACTTAGAGAATGATATCGTATCTATACTTTTGTCCTATGTAAAAATTA
>CP092087.1:37982786-38015286 GCA_029203775.1 Neoneuromus ignobilis
GACGATTTAGATGGCGATCCTATATTACCGATCGATGAAAATAGTATAAACAACAATAACAGTAGTAATAATAACAACAACGAAGATGATGTCGAATTTAAAATAGATAGTGTAAATCGTTTGGATAGTGTGGAAAACATACAAAAGGTGTTCTACGATAAACCAAAGTTTAGTATTCCACTTGAATGTGATACAGAAAAACGTATTAATTATGTTGTAGAGCTTTCTGAGAATGCAAACACAAGTGTAATAACTAATGTTGAACTTGAAAATAGTATTGCCGATACACAAAAAGTTTCTAATGTTGATACGGTAATCGCATTAAGCGATAGTTTACAAGCAGAAGAGAGTGATGTAGCAGCTTGTGATTCGTCCGGCAGTAATGATGTTCCTGCAGTAAGTTCTTGCGATGAAGAATTAAATAATATTGAAATACCACTAACACCACTGAATATTCCTGACGAAGAAGTTGAACGATTGTCCACGTCGACTGATGATATAATCGGAGATTTCGGTAAAGAAATCGAACAAGAAATAGGACGAATTGTTGCACGTAATATAGAGTTTGAAAAACTTGAACAAGCAGTAGACAAATTATCGATTACTGAAAAGCAACAGCGTAAACAGGAAGTAGTTCGATATAATATCGAACCGGTTCAACCGATTCACACTATCGGAGACGATATTGTCAAAGTTGCCGAAACTGAATGTGAAGTTGTTAACAGTAATTCAAAAGTTTGTGAGCCGAACTATAAAGTTGTTGAAACAATTTCCGACGAGATGACAGCTGTTACGATACCAATACCGGTAACTGTTTTGCCCGCCCCAGTGGCTATTAAAGCGAAGATGGTCGATGCATTTTTGTCAGATACTCGTGAAGATTTAGTTGATGTAAAATCAGCCGAGAAAGAAAAACGTACGATCGAAGATTCGAATCGAGAGAACGAGGAAAGAAGCGCAAAAATGGTAATGATGGACAAACCGATGCTCGTCGAAAAACATGACGACGATATCGAAAAGTTTAGTAAAGAAGAGCAACGCAAACATGAGAAAGAAAAAGACGAGGACAGCGGCGTGCCTCGTAAAAAAGAGAAGATGGAGATAAATTATAACGTTAAAAAGAACCAATACCACAATCATCGGCGTGATGGGCATCAGCAAGTAGCTAGTGTTATACCAATACAAAGGAGAGATCTGTCCGGTAGGAGCAGGGAGTCGACAGCAGCCAACAGGAGATCCTTGCCAGCAGCGGTACGACCTGAGAAGAAGAGAACATCGCCGGAAGTTTTCGGTAAGGTGGACTTGATTTAATTACACACTTATTACTTTACATTCTCGTTCGTATTAGTTTAGTTTGAGAATAATGATTCTTGCTGTAGTTAATGTTTAGATACAGTAGCGCCTTTGTTCGTGTAGACGATCGATACCACCAAATTACCTGGTTGTTAAAATTGGTTAATTTATTTGCAGCGATAATAAAACCACTCTAATTAAAATATTTAATTGTCTCAAAATTATATATATATATTGTATACCTTTTTTTTAATCAATTACTTTTTTCAAATATTATTATTACAAATGCGTTTTTTAAACAAGTTTAATACTTCATAATTGTTTATATTGTGATTTTTTATACAATTACATTTAACAAATTTATATATATAATGAATATAAAAAAATGAAAAGTAAAGATATATTTAACTCTTTCTCGTGTATCATAAAATTCATTATAGTATTTAAAATAATTCTTATAATAAAATCAAAAAAATTATAAAAATTAAATTCATATTGTGATATTTTAACTTATTACTTGTTCTCAACATCTATAAGTTGCTGACAAAAGTTTTTACCGTGTACTATTGGTTTCTTTAAGTGTTCAGTTTTTATTTCATAATAATAACTCGAAGATAAGTTGAATAATATTATTGAAATTGATTACTTCGTGAACATTTGTTAAGCATTGTACTCTTTATTCATAATGGCTATATTATGTTTTTTATAATTTATTGATACATTTACGAGTTGTAAATAATACAGAAACAATCTACATAAGGTGTACATAAATAACTAATTCCAACGCAGTGGCTATTGATGTATCTCGTATGTACACAATAAATAACTTGTTTCTTTGTATCCCACAAACAAAAAGTTTAATATTAAAATGATACATCTAAACAAATCAACAATAATGTTTTTCGTTATTTTTAAATTAATAGTAATTACTTTCTGAACACGAAATATCGGCATTAGATATTTATTGCAACAGAAACCCAGAATGGAATAATATAATATATTTTAATGTTTGCAATATAAAATGAAATGTACATAATAAATAATATTAAATATATTATTTGAAAAGTGTATTATTAAATATGTATTAATTAAAACATAATAACTTAAAAAAGATAATGTTTTAGAAATGCATTATATAGAGTTTTTCAATAAGAATGTCAGAATTTTAAAATCTAGTAGCAGTCATGTTTCATTTTTTAAAGCTTATTTTGGCATTTCAACTCAGTATAATTTGACAAATTTTCATGGAACGTTAACCACTTCATCAATGCTTACAAATTGTAAAAACTTCAATAGACTTAATGAAACAAAAGTTTAATAAGTTTATTATTTCACGAAATGTACCCATCAATTGGCCACCAAGATCATGTTATTTAACTCCATTGGATTATTTTCTGTGAGATTATGTGAAATCATTGGTTAAACCACATTGATAAACCACAAACAACAGAAGCATTAAAAGTAAACATTGAACTTGTAATTCATAAAATTGGACCACAATTATGTGAAAAAGTGACTAAAATTGGACTAAACAAATGCACTATGTCAAGCGAAGTCATGGTGGTCATATAAGTGAAATTGTGTTTTATCATTAATGCAATAGAATATGCTTGAAAATTAAAGAAAAAAAATAACTAAATACTTTTTGTTTTATTTCTATTTAAATTTTCGAAGCACGTATTGGCAAACTTTATATGTTTATATATATATATATATATATATATATATATATATATATATATATATATATATATATACACGAATTACCTATTTAAATTACCCTATTAAGTTTATTACGAATTATGAATACAAGTACATCCTTACAATAACTTTTAAGCACAATTTATAACCATTATTATATTATTCTACTTTAATAGTAGCATGTTGTTTCTACTCAATCCATTGGAATTGCTTTCCTTTTGAATGCTCTTTCTAGATAACTTTTGGTATTTATATTTGATTTATACTTTCCGTGTTTAGTATTTGTTTTTCCGGCTGGAAAATCATATTAATCTCTCAAATTTTTCAGTATCTTAAAAAAAATATTTTCCATTTTCTTGCTGCATAGCTCAATTCGCGTACCTTTGTTCCATTTTTTTTTGTCTCCTAATACCATGTACTATTGCAAATTTAAAGTCTCTATATTTTTTCTTATTGACATTGAATACATAATAAGCCTTATTTTGATAATGCTTTAGAGTAATGAACTATTTCAAAGGATATTTTGATATTTCATTGAAACTATCCCTGTAGTGATCTTATTCTATTTTACTATGCCTTAGATATAACCCTAGATTCTTTATCTACTTATAGATTTTCTTTGCTCATGAGTTTCTACTACTAGTTTCATTTAGTTGTTAATATTCTTGTACTAATTTACTTCATTAAATTGTATCTTAATGTTATATATTTAGTTTCTTAATGTATACCGAGAATTATAGCTCTCCTACTTCTAGCAGCGTTTCGTTGGTAACTATATATATATATATATATATATATATATATATATATATATATATATATATATATATATATAAATATGTATATAAAATAAATTATAGAATAATTAGTAAATGTAAACGCCCATTATTACATTACTTTTAATTGTAATTAGAAAAAAACATATTAATTATCAATTGATAGTTTTATAGAACATGTTTTACTAACTGATTTTGATAGAAGTATCATATCACAGGATATTGAAAAAGTGTTCAATAATTATTAGTACTATTCATTACTTTGATGATAATGATGGTATTATCATCGACTTGCGCATCAGTTTATAAAAAAAGAAAGAAAGCAATAATTATTGAACACATTTTCAATATCTTGTGGATGATAGTTTAGATGTATGAAAGTGAATTTGCCATAATTCCAAAACAAATAATGGGAAAAAGCACAACTAATACTTATTTCCTAATATATTTAAATTAAGAACATTTCAAACCTCAGCACATCTATAAAAAATTAATCTTCCACCTGTCAGATTTTTACAATTTCATAATTTTTATTGCATAGTTATTATTTTCATTAACAAATAGGAAACTATTTGATTATTATTTAATTAGAATTTTCCATACAGAAAGTTTTATAAATCTATTAAATATACAAACTAAAATTACAAAATGTTATCAAATATATAAAACGATTTTCAAAAAGTTTGTTTTTTTTATATTTCTTTAAAACATTTTTTTTTTATATTTAAACAATCGATTTAAACCAAAACCTTTTTCAAAATACAAATACCTCGTAAAGAAATCGTAAATTAATAGATTGCTAATTTATATAATACACCGTACGATATGTATTTATATATATATATATATGCGTAAATATATACATAAATATCTTTCCATATATATGGATGGATGAGTGTATGATTACGTTTTATGGTACTGTAATTATACAAATATTTCTTTATAAAACTATTGTAATATATTATTTTTTGAAGAGATATATTCATTTTTTAAAGATTTTTTTTCTTCAGCAATCAACTTCATTTTTAATGTGATTCTTCATTTCTTCGCAGTTCTTAAATATCATTTCTATGTTAAAATTACACTTTATTAATTACAGATTTCCTTTTAAAGCTTTTCTTTTAGTCTTCTCTCTTTTTCTCGTCAATTTTTCCTTCAAATATATTTATTAGAAGTTTAATGTGTCTAAATATGTGGGTAACAAATTTGATTTCCTTATTCAGATTGATTTTAGATGAAATTTGTTCTATTTTTAGATGATACTTCTGTAATTTATTTTAATACTTCAATTTTATAATACCTACTTTATCTGTCGAAAAATTCTTGATTATTTTCACCATACCCACATTTGAAAACATCCAGTTGTTTTTAATTTTATTTAAGGGTGTCCCAGTTTTCACTTCCATTAATTAGTGCACTCCATATATAGGTATTCAAAAACGTATCTTTCAAATCTATGTTCAAATTTCTATTTATCAATAATTTCCTTTCAATTTCTAACTCTTTTTGTTAAAACAATTCGTTGTCTAATTTTTATTACATTTTATTATCAAAATATGCATATACATTTATAAATATATAAAAGACAACATATTATAACTTTTTAAAAAAATCTGAATTTCACTTTGTTATAATTTATTGCAATAAATGAAAATACAGCAATTTAAAATATTTTTTTAATATTAAAAATATAAAATTGTTCTACTTTTATTTTATTTACTGTATAATTTAACTTTTCTTGTAAACAATACATTTACAATAATAGTATTTTATTTGAAAGAAAATATTATAAACATTAAAATTACAGATAATAGAATCGATTATTAGATTATCTTTCTAAAATAAAATGTTAATAATATATTAGGTTGTCAAATATCTCCCTTCCGCCTTTTTGTCTTTTGAATTTCGCGGCTATGTACAAAAAAAAAAAAAAGAAGCGGAAGGGAGATACTTGACAACATAATATATATAATATGTGTATAATACTCGTAAATTAAAATTTGACAAAAAATAATAAATAAAGTTATAGAAAAAAACAGCGTTTTGAAAATTATCATAAAATATTGAACTGCATTTCAAATATATTATTTAAAATTCCAGTAGTAAATTGACTTTATCTAATTCATTAAAATAATTTCCTTCAGTACTCTTACTCAATTGAAACCAATGAATAACATACCAACATATGAAATCAGCATACCGGTAGCAAATTAATGAACTTGCCGTACATTCAATTCTGCATTATAATTTGTAAATGCAGAGAATATATATGCTTTGAATACGTCATCTTCTAACAGAAACCAAAAGCATATGAAATTAAATTATTTTATATGAATGTTAGAAATGTTCAAACTTCAACAGTCTAACCAAATAAGTTATTATCATTACTAAGAATATTTAAATCAATATAATAACATACTTATTCAATCATATAAATGGATTTTGTTATAAGGCTAATGTATAAAAATATAAAGAAAATTATGTCTGATATATATATATATATATATATATATATATATATATATATTTATATATATAAATGCATTAAAGTAAATTTATAAAAAATATTCAGTCACTAATAAGTGGTATGTTAAATTTTATTTACCTTTTCGAATCAATTCTATTAATATTTTTATATAAACACTGTTTGTCAACATTATTTACTTAAAGCACAGTTTTCATGATATTTTTTTAATATAATCACTTACTTTATATAAATTAAATTTTAATCTTATGACTTTACTAAATTACTTTAATTTATATTTCTGATTTGATAATTAATCAAAAAAATCTTATTTTAATATATACAATACTTTGATTTGATATAGAAGATTTTTAATTTTAATATGAGAAATAAAAAAAATTAGTGGATTGAATTTTTTACATTATTTCTTATTAATAATATATTTAATCATTTAAGAAATTTATTTATTCCATCCTCATAAAAAAATATTTGTTTTGAAACACTTTGATACATGATTTTATTCTTTGTATTAATTTATTTTTTCACATTAATAGAATTCTGTAAAGATATAAATAAATAGCAATTCAAATGTGTTAAATCGGCCGAATATGGAGGATATGTAAGAATTTTCCAGCCAAGATCATTCAGTTTTCGTCATGTATTCATAGCCACATGTGGTCTTGCATTATCTTGATAAAAGATAACACCTTTTTTACCCATTAAGTGTGTACTTTGATATTAGCAGTACTTTATTTAATTCGGACAATTCTTGGCAATAGAAATCTGAATTAATAATTTTACAAAAAAATGAAAGTTCAAAATATATCAAATTCCTGCAAACAGGACTTTATTTTAGCGTATTTTAATTCTTTCAATTACCAAAGTGGTTTAACCTTTTGTTTTCTAATACATTTTTCTCACTAAATTACTGTATAATTTTTTTAAATTTTTCATCCTATCACAACTAATTCCAAAATGGTTCAATTACTTAACAAGAAAATAAAGTCGTACAAGTCATAAAGTATTAATAAAATTTCTTTCTTAAATAATCATTAATGATTATTGGTCTCTATCTTTTCTCTTTATTTGGAACACTAATATTGAAAAATATATCTAAGAATATTAAAAGATATTACTTTTTCGAAATAAATGATAGTTTTCATTTAAAATACTATTATTGAAGATATATTCACTAGTCGGTATTGCCATGAACAAACTATGCACTAAAACTCCCATAGTATTTGCAGACTATTCAATTAAAAGTAATGCAATCAATTTACATCTCGGCGTGTATTTAGTAATCGTAATGCTGCATAAATCTTGCTCGCAATCGCAATTAACGTTTCTCAAAGTTCTGTAATTAGTTTACTACATGGAAGCTCCATGAACCACAATGTTGGCATTCTTATGCAATATCTAGGATATTAGTAATAGGATAACGTAAATACTGACACATAATTTATTTTTCGTTTAAAAATACAAGTACAACTTCGAGTGTAATTAAATCCTGTAAACTGTTTCTACACAATATATTAATAATTTTAGACACACTGTTCGTTATCACTTTATACAGTAATTGCAGTTTTAGAAATATTGTATTTTCTTCAGTTTCATATTTTCCACAGTGAAACTTAACGAGACTCTAACTGTATTATTTGTTATTTTAATATTTTTTATCAATTTTTATTCGCTTAATTTTTTTAATATGCATATATTATATTGTAACGTAGACACAGGTGCCTATAATATATATATATATATATATATATATATATATATATATATATATCCGAAATACCTTACATTATCATTACTCATATTTTCTTACTCATAGAATTGTAACACATGGATGTGTCACACCTACACTTTCTATTCCAAACAAAATAAAAACCTTTTATTAAAACTTACATATATATTTCCTGAAACTTTAACCATAAACATGTCTTATTTGTGAAAGTAAGTTAAATCCGAATTAAACTTCTTACTTAACTTTATAATTTAAAGTTGCTGATATTTCCAATTCCATTTTATTATCATAAAAAAATAAAGTAAAAAATCTTAATTTTAAAAAATTGTACATTTATTTTATAAACTAAAAGCCAACATAAACTAAAAACAAACATTAAGATGACAGAGAAAATAATAATATATCATAATTTGTTAAGAAAATCTTAATAAAACGCACTAAATTTCAATTCAGATGTTTCTACATTAAACGAATAGTATTAGTTATTTATTACTATATACACATACATACACACATACAGTAATATATATATATATATATATATATATATATATATATATATGTGTGTGTGTGTGTGTATATAAGTGAGTGTGTGAGAGAGAGATGTAAATAATAATCATCATATCAGCTTATATCAGCCTTTTGCTGAGCGATAACGTCATTAAATATTATCTTTCACTGGTACTTAATTATATTCATCATCACGCTGAACTGGTATGTTGGTGAAGATTTTTTAATTAGGGTTTACTTCTTTAGCCAATTGTTTTTATCTTCCAACTGTATGCTCTGTTCATTTCAATTTTAAACTATTCACTCTTTTTAAAATAACGATTATATGCCTTCTTTCGAATCGACTTTTTTTCTTTTTTTAAGTATTATTATTACTATTCTCCTTATTAATTTTCTGTGTTTCAGGAGTCAGATATATATGTATATATATATATATATATATATTTACAATCAATATCATAATTATCAAATAAACTCATATTGGCTTATCGGTGAGCGAAAACTTCAGTGAATGTTATCATTCACTAATATATACTTAGTCATACTCACAAAGTTGACTAGGCAAATTGGTGAGGATTTTTATTCAAGGTTTACACCTTAGGCAAGTTGCTTTCACCTTTGCTGAACAGTCTCACATACCTTTTATTTCCGACCGATATATATACATATATAGTTTTCATTTATGTTTTTATATTAAAAAAAAAATCAAAATCTATTTGTGTAATAATAAATTTAGAAAAAAAATTTTTTGTCTATTTATTATCCTTATATATTTTCCAAAATAAGAATTAAAAATATATATTATCAACTATTTGTTTTGGATCTGTGACAAATTCACTTCATACAAATGAATTATCATCCCAGTACTACAAAATACTAAAAAAAATGTACGATAATCATTTATTAATCATTTTAATTTATAAGCTGATGTGCATTTCAATATAACGTAGCGTTCTGAAAATGATAGTATTGCCATCTCAACACTCTAAATGTTCTTTAACGTATAGACAAAAAGTATAAATAAATGATTATTAAATACTTTTTTAATATTTAATGTTGTCGTGATGATAATTAATCTATGAGAAATATACATTAAAATATAATGATACGTTTTCACTTATTTTTGTTCATACTATTATATTTAAAAGATACTTTCTTCAATTTATATTCATACTGAAAATTTTGTAGACAAAATGACTGTAAATGATTAAAAAATATTATAATAGTAAATTTTGTTTTCATTTTTTTTAATTCTCGTAATATATGCTACCAATAATCTGTATTTTTTTCTATTTACCTCACTATAAACATGCCTTTGAAAAAATAAATTTTATAACTCTGCAAAAATTTTAAATTAGCTCTGGACGAAAATAAGTATAAATTTACTAAAAAAATTCAAAACAATCAGTCAATTAACTTATCAATATAACATATATTAATGCGATAAACGATAATTTACTGAAATTAGGTTAAATAAAATAAAAAGTTTAATGCTATAAAAATTTATCGTCATATCCATTTCTATGTTTACCTTTTTCTATATTTCTGTTATTTAATATTAATTAAAATTTATTGTTATTAAAATAATAATACACTTTAGAATTATTTCTATAAAGGATTCGTGATTCTTCATGAGTGATATATTTATTTGAAACCAAAACTCATAAATACACAACTTGCTAATAAAATACATTATTTCATACAATTATAAATAAATGAAAATGCCTGATTATATGCAATTACTTTTACAATACTGTATAACATTACCGTAAGTTATATATATATATATATATATATATATATATATATATATATATATATATATATATATATATATATATATATATATATATATATATATATATATATATATTTGTATTATTATATATCTAACCTACTTATATTGGAGTACGTTAAGAGAAATTCATGTATATAACATTCCTTAATTAGTTTTCGAATGAAAGTAATAATTTCGATTTATATTTTAAAAATTTATTGATAATACAATACAATTATATATGTATATATATATATATATATATATATATATATATATATATATATTTGTGTGTGTGTATGTGTATATATGTATGTATACATACCATAATGTATCTCTCCAATATTTGATATAAACTTTGCAATTATTAAAAATTATAAAGTCTTAACAACAAATGATTTATTGCAATAAAACACGATCACAGGAATGGAATCGCCAAACACAACTTTTGAAGATTAATGCTATACAGAATATATTCACAAGACACCTGTTTTGAAAAAGTAAATAAATCATAAATTAAAATTAACTAAATTTATTTTTTCGTATAAAAATGAAAAAGTTAACACAGTGAACAAAATAAATATCTACAATTTTTATTTTTTCACTTCTTTCTATTGCCACTTTTTTGATAATATCATACATAATATTATTTTTATTCCTATATAAATGTTTGTTAGGAAAGTACAGTTTCTCCTTAAACAATTTACATTTTTCTAAGTTATTAATATCATTTTTAAAAAAATAATTTCTTTTACGTTAATCTTTATTTGTTAATTAATAAATTTAAAAAAATTCATGTTTTTTTTATTTATTTTTATGGTTAGTTTTTTAATGTAACTTCCTGTTGTATACTGTTTTTAAATACATAAATAATATATTAAATGCACTTACGTGTGCGTCATTATGTACAAGAATGTCATTGACTGCTTTAGTTCAGAAAGTTAATTGAGTCATAAATTCCATGTCAACATTTATCATGCATTTCTATACAAGTACTTATCCATATATATATATATATATATATATATATATATATATATATATATATATATATATATATATATATATATAGTATATACACATATATATCTATCTATAGGAAAAGTATTTTCCCTGAGCACCTAACGTATTTTATGATACTACTAATATATTATTCAGGTAGTGATAGGTTTCGTATCCTTGAACCTCATCTACAATTATAAAAACACACACACACACATATGCACATATACGTACGTATTTTATTAAATTATAGTTTAAATTTAAATAAATTAGTACATTTTATTGGGTTATATATATATATATATATATATATATATATATATATATATATATATATATATATATATATAAAGACATACAAATCTATTTTAAAAATAATTTATTATTTAAATAACTAACAATAACAAATAATTTACATTTACATTTGTTTTTTCTTAGGTTCAAACAAAAATTCTGTCAACAGTAAACTTTTTTTTATTGTAATAGTAAAAAAAATAAAAATATTTTTTCTCTTTCTGTCTTGAAACTATATTTATCAAGTTTAAAAATTCATAATTTTTTTACGAAATAAAATCAATTTCTTCTCCTCTTTACATTTTTTTAGTCGTTTTCTCAATTAATCTTAATCAATTAAGATCTTATTTATTACTTTATTGCTAATATGTTAGCGATTTAATATTCTTTAACAACCTTATGTTTAAATTATTTACAAAGACTATTTTTAATTCTATATCACAATTTATACATTCTACCTAATTTTAACAAAAAAATTGTTGTATTTTTTTATATTATTGTATTCATGCCGTATAAAACTAATAGCTTAACAAAGGATATATTCAATAAAAATGTCTGATAGTAGTTTAAATCTCAATTATGACTAATAATTTTAATTATTAATTACTAAAAATTGAAGTCATATTTTTATACATTATAATAAAAAAAATATCTTGACCTTAGAGTTACAATAACAAAGTTATACTTGAAAGTATAAACGTCAATTTGACAAGTTTGTTTACTAATTTTAGATGCTTCAAATGATATAATGCAGCGTTTCCCACACTTTTTCGATCGCGGACCAGTATTTTTTATAAAAATTTTACGCGGCCCTCTTTTATGTAAAAAACATATATCATATTATTTAAAGTGCTAATTTGTAACCGGCATTTTTTTTCTGCGGACCGGTACTGGGCCGCGGACCACAGTTTAAAAAACGCTGATGTAATGCATTGTTTTTAAATAGTATTGAATTGAAAATATTTTTAAATAGAAAAATAATCCTAAACTTTATGTAAAATACATTATACAAATCACTCTTAAAACATTATTTCTGAGAATAGTTTTTTTAAAAAAATGTACAGTAAGCTAAAACTGAGACTAAACACTTTTTAAAAATACAAATTCGATTTAGTAATACATTAACATTAATGTGAATTAGAAATTAACATTTAGCTTTTCATTCAAAAAATATTTTTATACATACCTTAAAACTAAAAATTAGTTTTTATTCCTTAGAACTGAAAATAAATTTTAATATTTATTTCCAATATAATTTAATTTCATTGAGTTTAAAAACTTTCTAAAAAGCATAATCCATGTTCTTAATAAAGATCTTAAATGCTGTAAAAAACTTATATACTTAATTTAATTTTAACAAATCAATATATAAATAAGCAATTATAAACTGAAAGGTATTTTAGTGTCAATTTGTTCATGTAAGTTCATTTATGTCATACATAACTTTATCATCATATCAGCTAATATCAGCCCACTGCTAGCGAACGCCTCTTAAATATTACAATTCAGTGAATGTATGTATATATATATAAGGAAAAAATCAGTTTAAATAATACTACACTTTATGTCAGATTAATTCTGATGAAATAATTCCCATGTAAACATATTTCTCTTAATTTATTGTATTTTTATATAATACATAAATATATTATTTTCCATAAGAAAATTGTTTTTCTTGCAGGTGGTTTTGATGTATACAATATTGAAACAGCCATGCCAAAGATTGATTTGGATGCAATTGAATCACATCTCAAAGCTGCACGCGAAGAAGAACGCAGGGTAAGTTTTTCTACATCTAATATAAATTTCTTTATATGATAAAATATTATTTATGTCTCTTCGAATTCAAAAGAATGTTGCTCTATAAGGGTTCTCTTTTCACATTTAAATCGATTAATATTAATTCATTTATATTAAATTTATACATCTACGTATAAACATGCAATGGATACACAGACATATAATATATATATATATATATATATAAGTGTGTGTGTGGGTTGCGTATGAATATAAGCTGTGGATAAAGTTAAAACCTTTCATAGTTTATACTTCATCACACTAATAACGATTATTTATACTTGTATATACTTTCTATAAGGATTATAACAGTTTATTTACAAATCTTAATGTTCATTACAGATCTCTAATTATGAAATAATATTGTTTTTATTTTTACACTTCGAATCAACTAATAGATTAAGATATGTGATTTATTAATTTACTTTCATAATGTTAATATATTTTTATATACAAATATTATGAAAATTGTAGGCCTTTCATTCTTGACAAAAATAACTTTTTTCAAACCAATTAATTAAACATCTAATTGTAGTTGAAAGAATATTAATACTGTTTATTGCACTTCAACAAATAAAAATATTTTTTAATATAAAAGTACTAACTATTGATTATTCAAAATATTGTCCTTGATGTAGTATGAATACTTACATCAACTATTGTTTAGAATAAAATCATTGGTTGGACGAATTACTTGACCTTGCGAATGTATTTGAACAGCTGCATCGGTTATCCAATTAAAATTAATCTCTGAATTTGATCAAAATGCTATAACGCTCATCTATCCCAATAAACAAAAGTTGAAGAGAATGAGTCAGAAGATTATCCTAATGCGTTTATATATTTATCTTATATTAGGAACGAAAATAAATATTTTTTTGTCATATTAAAATATATATGTACATACGTAGATATAATATTTAAAATAATTTCAGTGTTGATTTTGTAATGTAGCAAATTTTTCTTAATTCAAATGAATCACTCATCTCCAATACTAAAATATTTTATAAAATTGTTCAATAATTACTTATTGTTCACTTTAAAGTTGATGTTCATTCTTAATAACCATGCCATTATCACCAGAGAAATGCAGATTGAAATACTTATCAACTTTTAAGTAAGTAAAGTAAACAATAAGTGGTTATTGGACACTTTTATAATTTTTTTTGGTATTGGGTAAAGTAATTCATTTTTATTATTATTAATTACTTTGTTAATAAAAGTATGAAATCAAATATATTAAATTGATTCCATATTTAATTCCAATAATTTTAAAATCATAACAAAGAGTTACCGTTAAATATTTATAAGAAAATTTATGACATTTAATAATATATGTTCACTGTTTTTAAAAAAATAAAGAAAGAAACTAATCAAGAAACGAATAATGAATGTACCATGTTAATCAATGTTATGAATTCTATAAATATATTTCTTATCAAATATTTGTATTAAATAACATGTAAAACACTTATGCATACATGAAACTAAAACTATAAAATTATTATAATAAATAATGAATAAAAAATATTTTTTTAACAAAAATTATTGTAGTAATTGTTTATATATTCACATATACAGTGTCATTTAAAATCGTATAGCTAGATTTTTAAAAAAACTTTTGATCGAAACTTTTATTATTACACATACCTTTAATAAAATAAGTCTTTTTTATTTACGTTAAAATTCAATTTAATAATAAATAATCACAAAATTCGATTCAAAATAATAATAATAATATAATTCACTGTTTTTAAATTCAAAATCCATCAGTCAGTTAAAATCGTACAGCAAACGCATATTTAAAATAATATTTTTAGTAGTTAGTTGGAAATTCTCTTTTATTTTCTATAGCTTGTAGTCGTCTAGACATAGAAGTGACTATTTTTTCACAATAATAGTAGTTCAAAAGAAGTCTTCATCCTGTTTGCAATAGAAATCCGAACCAATTTTCTGTCATCACGAGTAGTAGCTTTGAGTTTCGTTCTGATTTTAACTTATCTTGATGAGAGCCAGTTTCAGTAAATTTGAAATTTTGGGAGGACCTTCATCCAACAGTAAATGGAATTAAATCGATTAAATATATATATATATATTAAATATATTATATATATATATATATATATATATATATATATATATATATATATATATGTAAGTACTCGTATGTATATTTGATATCAAACTAAATAAAACGCATCATAATAAATAGTATTTACTATTTTTAAGAATAGAACCAGTTTTACACTTATTTTCAAATTTTTTAGACATTATAAAAACACTAGGTTGAAAAATATTATTTAAAATAATATATAAAGGAAAAATCCATTTACTATAAACTACTTTTTTTACTCTTATTATAACTATAACTATTTACTATTATTATAACTACTGTTTTTAAAAAATCTTTGCGATTTTAATTTTCCGATAAATAAGTTCATTTATACGTAATATTTTTAAAAAATTATTGATTTTATGTAGGTTATAATTTAAATTTATGTTTATGCATACTTTATGTTAAAACATTGCTGCGTGGTAAATAATTAAAGTATATAATTTATGCATTTGCGAATTGAATTTTCATTATTCCCGCTTTATATTTCAATTACAGAATGGAAAAGCAATTTGAAAGCGTATACGTATATCATAATTAATTGAATTTGAAATACTGGTTCGTTTCGACACATGGATACGCTTACAATATTGTACGTTAAGTGACATGCATCATATTCCATATTTAAACATATTAAAATACTATATGATTTACAAAATGATTTACATCTATTCTATACAGATATAAATTAAGTATTTTTTTATTCATTTTAATTTTCTAATATATACAAGTAAAATTTTCTTATATTTTACTCAACAGGTTCTGAGTTACATTAATGGATCTGAATTTAATCAATGTATCATTAATCACATATCAATTCTTAAAATAATTAATTTAGTTTTATGTCAAAAGGAATTATTTACACAAATATACAGTTATATACGCGCACACACACAAATATATATATATATATATATATATATATATATATATATATATATATATATATATATATATATATATATATATATATATATATATATTTAAATTATTTTTTTCTGACATTCACATTTTCAAAAAACAGTATCTAATATATCGTTTAGGATATTTTTAATATGCTTTATACAAATCTAATGAATAAATATTTAACTATAATTTCAAAATAAATCATTAACTAGATTATAAATAAGTTGAAAATAATCTTTTATTTTTCTTATCTCTTAACATTGCAAACGATTCAAGTTCAACAACCATATATCATATTTATTTCCTCAAACATTTTTACAATATTAAAAACATGATATCAATAATGATATAAAAACTATTTTTTTTTATTTACAAATCTGTAATCGAAAACTGATATCAAATATTTGATTCTCTATATTTCAGTAAACATGATTAATTCAAATATTGTGTAAAATAATTCATTATTCTGCCACCTTAAGTCACATCATATTTATTAACATACTTTTTTAATCATTGCAGAATTTTGAAGGTAACAAAAAGATGAACAATATATTGCATATTTCATTCACTAATTCTGTTATAGTTAATCGTATTTTTTAGTAAGTACCTAAAAATCTCAGATATTTGCAATTAATTGTTTTATTGTGGTTTTATTATAAAAGTGTTTATTATATAAATCAAGAATTTAGTTTGACATGAAATCATTCATAGAACATGATATTATTTTATCTTTTTGACTCAGAGAATCAACCAATACTTTTTATCATACAAACCTGTCAGTCCACCCACATTTACATACACGCACTAATTCACATCTACAAATCCGCATGTGTATGTATATGTATGTATGTATATATATATATATATATATATATATATACATATATATATATATATATATATATAACATATATTGATATAATTCATATCGTTATATATTTATAAAATAAATATAATGAATAAATTTAATGACTATTGTATTTATTTTCAATTAAATATATTTTTTTAATTCAACGACTTCATTGAATTATATCAATAAATTGCTTATGTTACCCATGTGTGCCATGAATTATATGCGTCAGTGTATATAAATTCTATTTATAATATCAATACAAAAATTATCAACAATTTTAATTAATTTTTCTTTTAAATATAATTTTGTTAAATATTTTCAATAATATATCTTCAAAATTTTAATAATTTTGTTGAAATATTCTTTTATTTATACTACTGTACTCAACTTAGTCATATTAAATTAATTGAATCTTTCAAATAATTTCTATCTTCACAGAGACGATGATTCAAAATATTCAACTTATACATTTCTAGAGTAAATATTGTACATTCCTCACATCTTAAAAAAATCTTCACAATTATCTGATTTAAATTCCTTTGTGGGATACTCAATAAACAGATCAGAATTCGTTCTATTATCAAAACAGTTTTAAAAGAAATGATTTCAAATAAATAGAAAATACAAGTTAAAAACGATAAATAAATTAGTTTCATCGATAAAATTGAATGAAAGAATAACTAAAAACATTAATTTAAAATTAATTTGAATTACATTAATATTTTTTTCGTAAAAAGAATAATTTTTAATTGATTGATTTTTAAATTATTAGTTTATAATTATCGATAATTTTCATATAAAAAATAAAAAAGACATGTATAAAAATATAAATAAATTATTTGATAAAATATTTTCAATTAATGAAGTAAAAATTATTTACTTTAACAATAATAGTGCGAATACTTTCATTTTTTTTCTTTCCATATGTACATATTAGATCGTCTATAGGAAATGTCAAATTTTTATATTATTTTCGATATAATAATCCCACATTTTATAATACACGACCTAATAAATATATATATATATATATATAAACATAATTATTATGCCTTTGTCTCATAATCAATAAAACAGGATGTACAAAATCTTTTCGAATATAATTTTTAATTTAAAAATAACCTTATCAGTAGACATGCCAAAAGTTATATTCTGTTGCATTGAAAGACCAGCTAAGATAAAGAAAAAAAACTATAAATGTTTCGATATAAAGACCACAAGTCAATCTGCGATTATTTATATACTGTGGCTTTTAAATTATTAATAACCTGATTTAGGTATACCTATAACGTGAAAAAACAGTGTGCAAAAGTATACACAAATATTTATATATATATATATATATATATATATATATATATATATATATATATACATAAATAAATAAATATAATTTTCAAATGTACAATATATAAATAAACTATAATATTAATCTTTTATTTTATTAATTAAGCAATAATTATTATCAGTAATACATTATATATTACTTATTATCATTTATTTCCATTTAATAACTTTAACAAGCAATGTTTTCTTTTAATTTATAAAAATATTCAATAATCATTTTATGTTCATTTGATTAGAATCTGATGCACATTTTGATGTTCTTTCCATCATCATCGAAAATCTGCCAGCTGATAAAAATTATGATGGCATTGCCATCGAAATGTGCATCAACTATAAGTGATTATTAAAAACATCGACAATTCTTGTGGTGTTGGAGCAATGAAATCTGTATTAATAATGTTTTAATAATAACCAAGTTTTTAAATTCTAATATTTCTTTCAACTATTTTTATTGAACTATATTATATATATATATATATATATATATATATATATATATGTACATGTATATATGTATATGCATATATGTATATTTTTAGAAAAGTTTATTGTTTTTTTGATAAATGAACTGATTATTTGAAAAATAATTAATTTTGAAAATACTAGGTAATCGGTTTTTTATAATTAAAATTTGCTTGATATATTTATCATTACTTTATCATTATGTATACAAGAAAAAGAAAATGGAAAAATATTAATGCAAGTAATTTAAATAATGTTTTTAACAAGCTCATTTTTTTAGAAAATGAAATGATTTTTAAAATAATCATATTAAATCAATATACAAATATTGAAAATATTTCTTCACTATTATTTTAATGAATGTCTACTATCCCTCTCTCTCTCTCTCTCTCTCTCTATATATATATATATATATATATATATATATATATATATATATATATATATATATATAATTTTAAAGATTCACTTTAAATATATATTTAACTCTTTTATTCAAATATTTTTCAATACATATTTAATTATTTATTAAAAAAAAAAAATTCCTTACTGGTCATTGGTGACAGACTCTTTACCTTTAATAACTTTAACGGTCATCACCAGTAACTGGCATTAATTCAATACCAAATTTAATTAAATTGCATGAATTACGTATACAATAACATAAGTAGTGCTAAAGAGTAATGAACATTGAAATAATAATCTAAAATGAGAAATGCAGTTATAACCATATAAATATCTTTATATATATATATATATATATATATATATATATATATATATATATATATATATATATATGTATATATATATATATATATTTAAAACAAACATTAAATTCAAATAAATATTTGTTTAAATATAGATAAATAACAAAAAAAATTACTGAGACATACACAAAAAAACAAACGAATTGAGTTCGGAATTCTGTGTATTAATGATTAATGATTACATAAAAATATGATAAAAAGTATTAATGTAATAAATTTGACATTAAAGTGTTTTTCCTATTAGTCATTAACACAATCTATTTTAATAGAAATATACATACATATATATTTTAAATACTTTACTTACTTATTCATTCATGATTTAAAGTTAATGATTATAAGGTATTTGAATCTAATGTATTACAATATGTCTAACAAATTAAGCCTTTAAGTATTTTGTTTTATAATGTATAAAATGAAAAAAAATACAAGATACACTTATTATTTCTTACGTATATATATATATATATATATATATATATATATATATATATATATATATATATATATATATATATTAGGTTAGGTATTTGAAAATATCTCCCTTCCGCCTTCTGGTCTTTTGAATTTCGCAGCTATGTACAAAAAAAAAAAAACAAGATAAAAGCGGAAGGGAGATACTTATATAACCTAATATATATATATATATATATATATATATATATATATATATATATATATATATATATAAATATATATAAACATTCATATAAATATTATTTTTAATCTCAAACAGCAAATTTAGTTTATTTACATAATTTTAGTGTTATATAGAGTTTTCAGATAAGCGCTTCAATGGAAATAAAACAAAAAGTATTTAATTAATTAGTTATTTTTTATTTTATTTTTAAGCATATTCTATTGCATTAATGATGGAATTTAATTTCACTTAAATGACTACCACGACTTCGCTTCACATAGTGCATTCATTTAGTCCAATTTTAGTCACTCTTTCACATAATTGTGGTCCAATTTCATGAATTACACGTTCAATGTTTATTTTCAACGCTTCTATTGTTTGTGGTTTATCAGCATAAATAGAATTATATCACATGATCTTAGTGGTTATTTGATGGGCGCATTTCATGAAATAATGGATTCATTAAATTTTTGTTTCAATAAGTTTATTAAAGTTTTTACAAATTCTAAGTGCTATTGAAGTGTCAAATATTTCATGATGATTTGCCAAACTATACTGAATTAAAATGTCAAATTAAGCTTAAAAAAAATCAAACATGGCTGCCACCAGCTGTTAAAATTCTGATATTCTTATTGGAAAACCCCAAATAACGTAATTTTCACTTTTATAATAATTAATAATTGTTCAAGATTTGAATTAATTTAACTTTTATTTTGTTAGTATTATTCATATTAATTTTTCATCAACTATTTGGTACTTTCCGTCAAATTATAAATTCATTTTCATTTTTAATTTTTATTCCTTATATACTTTCAATATAAATATATTTTTATTGCAATAATATGAAGTAACAGATACTATCATATTCACCACGCTGACCAGGCGGATTGGTGAAGATTTTTTATTCGAGGTTTACTATATATATATATATATATATATATATATAATATATATATAATATATATATATATATATATATATATATATATATATATAATATATATATATATATATATATATATATATATATATATATATATATATAATATGTATATCAGTTATTATCACCCCATTACTAACCGAAAGCTTCACTGAATGTTACTATTCATTGATATTTAGTCATACAACCAGATAGATTGGTGAAAGCATTATATTTATATATATATATATATATATATATATATATATATATATATATATATATATATATATATTAGGTTGGCAAATATCTCCCTTCCGCCTTCTGGTCTTTTGAATTTCGCAGCTATGTACAAAAAAAAAAAAAAGCGGAAGGGAGATACTTGCCAACCTAATATATATATATGTTATGCATAAGAAATATCTGTTTGTTATTGATTTGTAAATAGAGAATAAAAATATTGCTTTTTTAAAAATATTGTAAAAATTAATTTACAACAATTCTTTCGATAAAAAATAAATGTCTTACATTTACAACATTGAAAGAAATTTTAAAATACACAAAAGTAAGATTAATTTTCGAAAAAATAATAACTGTAATCAAAGTAAATACTTTGTATTTTTTATTTCTGAGCTTAACAGATTTAAACATAAAAATAATCATAAATAAATTACGAAAACTCACAAAAATGAAACTAAATTATATGCTTGAATTAATAACATAGAAATAGGTGACATGTATTAATTTATTCTAAATAACTCACAAGATATAACTTCATCATTTCAGAATGAAATTTACGTTTTAATAGCTAATTGTATAAATTATGTTTACAAATACATACATATATATATATATATATACACGAGGATCGTTTGATAAGTATGGTAAATTTATTTATTGTTTAATTTATTTAATTAATTAATTTAATTAAATTTTTCAATTTAGTTTTTCTTACTTTTTTACCATACTTATCAAACGACCTTCGTGTATATATATATATGTGTGTGTGTGTTATATTTATTTATAATAAAAAAATATGATATAATTGTTTAGAGCTTATAATGACCCAGACATTCGTAAACGCAACTGAAATACCAGAAGCTATTTAAGAGATCACAACAACGCCTACATCTATACACAACGTATCTTTCATGTCCTAATTATAAATAAGCATTGAAACATTGTTAGTATATCACTGAATTTGTAAAACTATATCAGCTGGTCGTAAAAAAAGATGTCATCTTTGACCATTAGCATGATGTCACTTATGTATGTATATATTTCTTGATTAGAGAATTTTTCATACGCACGAATGATACAATATATACTGACAGTCTTACTGTCAGATACGCTGAATGACAGTCTATTTCTATCAAGTAATGTATTGAGTTCTAGTTCGATTAAATTGCTTTAAATTATTTCGAGTGCTTTTATTAACGGACGGCTCATATTAATAACAGTAGTTATTTCATTGAGTGCATATATCTTCTGTTTACATACGTTTGTATTTATGTTTTTTGAGTTCGTACAAAGTATATAAAGTGACAATTTTTGAAAATATGGATTTTCCGAAAGCTGCAAGTAGGAAAAAAACGGTATGTTATTTTATATATATATATATATATATATATATATATATATATATATAATAAATTTCTATGTTTTTCTAATTATTTACAACAATCTTTATTTAAAAATTCCTAACTAATGTATCAATATTCCACAATCATATTTATAATTATGAAAAAAATATTTGTTTATATTGAAACAATTTTATTTTTAATGATTGATATTAAAGCATTATTAATAATTAATGTTGTGCAAATGTTGTAGTTTTTCCTGTATACGTAACTTAAATATTAATTTAAAAGTTTAAAAATATAAATGTCTATCAAGTCTGAGTAAATAGAACTATGTATTTTATTTTTATATTGAGGTCATCACAGGTAAAGCATATATCAGTCTGAAATATTCTGAAATTATTAATTTTAATTTCAAGATTTTTTTAGATGTATTCATTAATTGTTGGTTATTTATGTTATATTTTTTAAAAAAATATTTACACATTTCGCAATTGTTATGAACAAATAAATAACCTATTTTGATAATTCATAAACAGTTTGATTGTACATCTTATGTGTATATACGATGTAGGTGTTTATAAAATTATTTTCATTACATATAAATTAATTATGATCATCAAAATAAGTTCTATTGCTTCCCTCTATTAACATAAGCGATGTTCTGAAAATATTTTTTAAAATATCTTTTCGCGCCTTTAAAAAATATTTTTCATTCATGCCTTTAGTATTTTTAAAATAAGTTTCTTTTAACTAGGTATAAATCTATGTATGTATACGCAACAGGAAAAACACACTTCAAGCAATAAACATATGTATATGAACATATATGGTATGATTATGTACACATTAGGTGTGTATATGAACTACATTGATAAATGACTCAAATGTTAAGTGGCATTATCAAAAATTAAAAACAGAATTTCGACATAAGTATTAACTTTATAAGTAAAATTAGAAATCATATAAATATAAATCAATGTAATATAGATAATGCAATAGAATATTTATGCAAATGATAAAAAAAAATACATTTTTTAAAAAAAATTTAAAGATTTATTATCGAACTATTAATTTTTATAAAATAATTTTAAGAAAAAGTTTTCTAAAAGCTTCTCAGAATAATATTTTTAATGCAATGAAGTACAAACTAAATCAAATAATATTTATTTATATCAAACACAAATTTAAAATAATAATTTTATTACTATTTGTGTTAGTATTGTGGAAAACTCACTTTAACACAAATGAATCACTCTCCTAACACCAGTTTAAGTTTTAACAAACGTGCTCAATGATCACTTAAATTTTAATTTATTGGCTTATGCGCAGTTCGTCGATTATGTTACAATTGTCAAAGCGCTACATTATTAAATCTAAATGAAGTTTTTATTGTTTATTCTATCTGAAAATATAATAAAATTACAATGTTCTAACGATGATTGCATGGGCATAGCAATACGCATCTACAATTAAAATGAACAATAACTTTTATTGAATACTTTTTTAAAATCTTGCAGTATTGAAGCATTTATTTAAATATTGATTCGATAAGTTAATTTTTTTATTATAATATTATTAATTTTTAGCAATATTAACCCTCAAACTGAATAACTCGAAAGCAATGCCCACGCTATACAGCAGAATCTCAACAGTAATCATAGTTATATTTCAAGCTCTTTATTATATAAAAACTTGTTATCGTATTTACTATTTTTAAAAAATATAATACTTCTGATAAAACAATAGTATATTCGACAAATGTTTACAAAATAAAAAAATTCTAACAACGCGAATTACTTAGGCCATTTTGAAATCATTATTCTGAAACAAAAAACGCTTCTAAGCGCCGATAATATGGACTCGTAATGAGCTCTTTTATTGAGTTCTTATAAACAATAATAGCATCAAAGAGTTAAAAAAAATGTTGCAAACATAACATTCTGAATTCTTGTATATTTTTACTACATACATATATTTCTCTCAGTCTATAAAATTTTATTTATGTACACTTCTATATGTTTATTATTTAGACAAAAAATACTTCCTTATTTAAAGGCTTTTTTAATATAATTATCAATTTATATTTAAAATTACATCAAGTGTAAATATAACAAAATTGAATGTAAGACAAAATTGATAACAAATAATTACAAATATATTTACTACACACGAATCATTCAAATAAACTCATTTCATTTCAACAGGAAATAGTAAATGATAAATAAATTACACACATATTATATATATATATATATATATATATATGTATATATATATATATATATATATATATATGTTTTTTTCCATGTGAACATATGGAAAAAGATAAAGATATTAATTGTTCATATAAGTGAAAACGTATGATTAAAATTTGTATTGTATGTTAAAGCAATTACACTTGAATAATAATTGAATATATTCAAATTGTAACATATCTGTAATATACAATTATCAAAACATAATTTAATATTATGAATGAAAATAAGATTCTATATCTATATTAATATTAATAAGAAAATAAATATAAACAATTGTTTTTCTAAAAAAATATTTTACTTATTTCTTTGTAAAAATTTGTTTATATGAAAAAATCATTATAAAAATGATATAGCTCTAAGATATATATGTTTCATTTTTAGTACATTAAACAAATTATAAAGTTTTTATAAAAATTATTATAGTTTTTTAATGCAACATAAAATTTTAAATGAACTTAATAATAAACTCTTTAATTTAAATAAATATAACACTTTCATAAAATACACATTCAATGTCACCGACATTTATCTTTAGTATACTTAAATAATTATTTCAAAAATATTTACAAATTGGTGATAACTGCTTGTAGTAATGAAATTTAATTTTAATAAAAATAATATTTAAATAAATATGCTATCTTTTTTAATATAATTAAATGAAATTATTTTGTACAACTTTTAACCAATTTTATAAAGATACAATTAATTTTAAAAAAATAATTACTAATTATTTTATTTGTATTTTAACATATTTAATAAAATATGAGTATCAAAAAGAATAACTTTTTAATTGCACTGAAAAAATAACTCATTATTAATATATAATTTTATTTTTTAATAACGTATTCAAAATTCTTTACACATTTTTCATAACATTTCTTCCAAGTAGTTATTATTTGCCGTTTAAATCAAAATAACTATAAAATTCATGTTTTTAAATTATTATCATTTAAATAATTTCTTCGAATTATAAAAAGTAAAATCACATAAAATTAAATGTAAAAAATACATAATCTAATTGAGGTATTTCATTAGTCTACTATATTCTAAACAAGAAGCGACTTTAATCAATCACTTAATTTTAATTTTATACTACAAAAAGTAGATTTTTTTCTATCTAGATAAATTACGACAATAATTTTTTCAACACCTGTTATTTAATATCATAATGTAATGATTGATTTAAATCTCATCACTAGTTAAAATACATCAATTAGTCTTATTATTCATATAAACTTTTTACATGTGAAAAAGTCGCTTTCAGTGACTATTTACTTTAATTTTTTAATGTACCAGGGTGCTTCACTTTCTTTTCACTTCGCTCGTCGACCCTCGAATTTGTTTCTGTTTAGCAATGTAAATAAGTTATGAAAAATAAAACGTTTAAAAATCTATGTTAATATATCTGTATAGAAAGAAATTTTCACATCAACTCGAAGGTAGAACATCATTCTTTTTTAAACAGAAAGATAATAATATTCAAATGCATCTGAACTTGTTTCCATTTAATTTTTAATAGTGTTGTTAAAGCACGTCTTTAAAATTGAAACTACTCACCTCTCTTTATATTTAAGGTTCACTTCAAAATATTCTTGGCTTATCGTTCATTATTAATAACTATTCAGTTTTATTATGCGAGAATTCTTTTTGAGTGACTTTCTATATTATATGAAGATCTAAGTAATCAAAAATATTAGAAAAAATAAAGAATATCTATAAAAAAATTCTAACTACTGTTGTAATTTACTTTTTCTTTTGTATTATGATTTTTTTTATTATATACATATATTATGACACAATTGCAAATGAATTTATTTCAAAGAAAATCAATTTTTTGTACTTTACTATTTTTAATAAAAATTAAGCATAAATATACATGCGTATATGTATAACATCTAAAACAAATGTATAGTAGTTTGACTTTAATACATAAACATATTTTTAAATTTTATATACCAATTAGTCACTTATTACATACATACATATATATATATATATATATATATATATATATATATATATATATATATATATATATTTAAAAATTAGATAAGTTCACAGATATTGAGAAATCAATGATTCTCCTATATTTGTTCAAAACGTTAAAATTATAAGTAAATAGATAAAAATATGTACTTTTTTAAATAAAAAAAATCAAGAAAATAGTATAGAATAAATCATTAACTGATGATTGATTTGTTTTACATTATTTGTCTATTAATTAACATTAATATAAATTAACAAAGACACCACAAGATTTGATGTATCCAATAATCGATTAATGTTCATTTTATCTGCTTAAAAGCTAATATGTATTTCGTCGAATATATCATCATCATCAGAGTACTATATTATAAAATCTATACTAATTTTATAACGAATAGCAAAAGAGGTGTATTGCTATAAAATTATTGTACATATTTATAATTCTCTTACATTATGAATTTTGACTTACATATATATATATATATATATATATATATATATAAATATATATATATATATATTCTTCTTATATTTTGTTGTCTTTTTATTTTGTTGTCTTTTTACAACGTATCTCTAACTAATGGTCGTCTCTTTCTTTTTCATTGTATACATGCGTATAATGTGTATGTTTATTTGTTTACTTTTAAATTAAATGATGTTATTTATTGTTTTTTACAACATAGCTTGTGTATTGAATTTGTAGCTTTTTGGAAGAAATAGATTGTCACATTTATCTTCGACCAAGAATGTTCAAAGTTTCTTATAATTTATAATAGCTGTTGAGGACTAGTTGAATATTCACATGTATTTTGTTTTAGTCTAAATTTCTAATTTATTTGTTAGAATTGCATACTTTATTTTGTACATTAATATAATAATGTATATATATATATATATATATATATATATATATATATATATATATATATATATATATATATACGATGGCTTAAATGAGACTAAAGGAAGATATATATAAAATTAAATTGTAATATAACTGTAATCTAAATTTTAACACGCTTGTACGTATATATTTATGTATATATATATATATATATATATATATATATATATATATATATATATATATATATATATATATATATATATATATATATATATATATATATATATATATATATATATATATATATATATATATATATATATATATATATATATATATATATATATATATATATATATATATATATATATATATATATATATATATATATATATATATTAATATCATACATTTTTAACATATTATTTGCTGAATAGACACGAATTCACTGGACCATTGTCCGAGGTCAACATTATTCAAATTCTTTTTCTTTTAATGTCAAATTTAAAGAAATATATAAAATAAATGTAATATTTATTCATAATACATACTGCATACTTTAGTCATGCTCATCACGTAGCATCTAAATTTCATATAACAAAAAAATTACTTTAAATTCCTTGAATAGACTCTTAATTTTGAGTAACTTGAATTACACTAACTATAATTCCATATAAATTAGGTTATAAGAAACTAGCACGTGTCATAAAATAGAATACTATATCTCACTTTAATTAGATGTGTATATTTATATCTTAGTCTGTAGATATAATTGAGTTAATGAAAATATCTGTCATTACAGAAATAAAATAGAAACCAATAACAAATTATAATATTTTAACCATAAATAAAATTTTCAATTTATGTTTATTTTTAATTTTGGCTCGTATTTATCTGAATATTATATATTTTGATAATATTCGTTTGTATAAATTACCAAATGAGTATAGCCACTTAAGATAAATACTTCTAATTACTCTTAATTTTTTCATATCTAACAAACTTTTTTCAAAATATGTGCGATATTTAATTATCTATGTTATTTTTTTAAATGTGTTTCAATAATTAGTAATTTAAGAAATTCATCGATTATATGAGGTTGTCGGCCTTCATGCTCATATATATATATATATATATATATATATATATATATATATATACTCGTATATAAATAAATAAATGAAATTATGAATGAAAACTTAATTATTTTTATATTTATAGCTAATTCGCTATCACAGCTAGCTTGTATAGTATTTATATTATTTATATCACTAACATATCTTATATATTTAATAATTTGTAATTTAAATAAAAAAATCATAAAATTTGCATATTTAAAAATAGATATACTAAAAGTTATCACTTAACACGTTACTATTATATTTATTTACAAATGTTGAATAATACGTTCTATTTGTTCAATTCGATATAAATAATAAATATAAACTTCTACGAAAGGTATTATAGGAAAATAAAAGTATAGAAAATATAATGTGATTTGTTACCTGAACCAAATTTTAAATTTGTACGTTTGACATGATATTAACATTAGTTAATAATAAGAAAATACCAATATAAAAATGAATTTAATCCATCAAATTTATAAAATTAAAATAGTTTAAATCACCAAAAAAATATCATAAAAATATTTGAATTTTTTTTTAAATTTTCATCATTTAGAACTATTGGCTATTGGTTTAACCATTTTCAAAATGTTTAGTTTGATTTGTGAATTTATTCTAAAAACTATATTGAATAACGTTAAAAATAAAACTAATACCCAAAATTCTAAATAATTTACATTATCAATTTATATATAGTGTGTAAAAACAATAATTAAGTTCTTTAAATTCCTTAATAACTTTTTAAAAAAAATAAAAACATTGAAATTGCTATTATTGCTTTTTAAAACTTTTAATGGAATTATTATTGCATCGTTTAAATAAAATATGACAATGACTACTATTGAAATTAAAACAAAATTCTGCTTTTTTATCATATTAAATATTACTATATTCAGCACTACATTAACTATTTCTAAAAATTCATATAAAAAATAGTGATAGTTTATTGTATTATGTAGTTTTAGTTTACTGAGAAAATATATAATTTAATTTAATTTTCAATTAATTTCGTATTATAAGATTTTGATACATGAAACATTTATGAATATTTTAAAACACAAAAACTTTCGAAGAATTTCAAAATTAATTCGAAAAAGAATAATTATCATTTTTTTTACAAATGTACATCTGTGAAAAACTAATTTAGCTACACTACTAAATCAATTAAGGATAATAACCTTATTTTTTGATTAACGCAATATAATTGAACGAATAGTATTACATACTTATAAAACAGTAACTACTACATGAAAATATCATAAATCTAGTATACATTCTTTAGACAGATTTTTTTTCTAGATTTTCGAATAAATTATTGGTTTTTATCTATAAAAACACAGTAACATATTAAACATCAATAAATGAACAAAAAATCGTATAATAGTTGTTTTAATAATCATTATAAATCTATTTTTTCTGTAAAATTTGTTTATATTTCCGTATATTGAAAATCAATTAAAATAAAAACTGTTTTGTCAATAAATATAAGTTTAGGACTATGTGAAATAAAATGTGCACTATTGTATTTAAAACATTTTTCATAATTTTACTTATATTACTTAATTGTATATATATTAGATAAAAAATGTCTGTGTTTGAAATAGTAAAAGAATCGTAAAGAAATAATCTTACAAGATTTAACATTATTTTATATTCAATAAATAATATAAACAAGTTAACATGAATATCTTAAAGAAGTTATTAATTTATATAAAGCATGTTTATTTTTAGTATTAAATGCACTTTCTTTTCCATCATCCAAATATAAATAATTTATACCAACAAGTTTTTATTTATTTTGAATTTAAAATTCTATTTATTTTTAAAGTAGTTATGATAAGATAAGAATAATGTATGTATCAATACATAATATGTGTCAGTATAAGTACCTGCAAGATACATTTATATTCTCTATCAAAGTATACATTAAAATAAATTTATAAAACTGGTTAATTACTTAAAAAAATGTTCATACATTTTAAATACACTTTATTTAAATTGCAGAGTGAAATAAGTTTAGTGGCTATATTTGTTAAATATATATGTAATATAATTACTTTAAATGGATAATTTATTTTTAATTTTATATATTAAATACAAATGTATTAAAATAAACAAATTTAATAATTTTTTTTTGTTTATAATAAAAGATGATGGTGTAATTTTTTTGTGAAAGTGTTTAATTATTATATAAACTTCATACGGACTTTATTTATACACTTTTTAATATTTACCCTTTTATTTAAATTCATTTTCTTTTAATGTTAAATACATTTTTAGATATATTATTATTAGTATATCTAAAAATGTCATTAAAATAGTGAATGTTAATATTCTTAAATATTTATACGAATAACTCAAAAATTATATAAAAAATAAATCTCTCATGTTATAAACACTGTGATTTGCAAAAATCATTTACGATCGTATGAATTAAAGTTAGAACATTTAAATAACATTATATAAAGTTAAATTTTATGTTCTTTCAAATAAAGTGAACAATAATTTTGTATTCACAATAGTTTTCGCGAAATCTGATAAAACTGTTTTTATATGTAATTACATTCCTTTCAAATTTACATCTTTTAAAATATCAATATATTATTTTTTATTACTAGATTTGTCTTTTATATTTAATACATTGAAAATTTTGATTTTTTTATATTTTGCAGAAAAAATATTCCAATTATTATTAATAATACGACGTTACTTTACCTCTGATGATGGACGCACATCAGTTTATTTGAGGGACATTAATGTTGGATTACCTCAAAATTTTTCAAAAAAATTCAAAGTTTAAATAATATAGTCAAACATCAAAAATCATTTTATTCAATATTTCATTTGATGTAGAATCTGTAATTTTTATTGAATTAAATACATAAGATCTGTATTAAAACAAAGTCGAATTAAAAAAATTACTACGAATGTAAAAAGATTTTTTGTAAGTAAAATTTAATATTGGTTGAGAATTTTTTATCTTATTTGTTACGAAATTTTTATATCTTCCAAAAATCACATCCATGTATATCCTCTATTAAAACTTCTAAATTAAAAATACAGTTGTTTAAAAAAATACAAGGCTTGAACAAACATAACTTTCTAAATTGAAATAATATATTTTTAAGTAAAATTTTATAGTCTTTCAAATGGCACAAACAAGAATTTTTACCTCTATTAGTTTTCGCAAAATGTATCAAAATTCAAATTACCTATTAGTCAGTATACCCATTTGTATTATATAGGTGTCAACTTTTTAAAAAACAATGTAATAAACTACATATTTAAAATATTTACACATGTTATATACTTTTTGCAAATAAAATAT
>CP092087.1:38020286-38022786 GCA_029203775.1 Neoneuromus ignobilis
ATTGATAATGATAATTATGTAAGGTTTTATTTTTGTTTCAATTTATATGTAATTAAATAATATATTTTATTAATTACAGAGGCGCACAGATCGAGAAGAAATCCGAAGGAGGCTTGCAATGGGATCTGAAGCAGATGAATATTATACACCAGGTGATAGACCGGGACGTAAACCAAGTCTTCAAGCTCGCTTACAAAGTGGTAATTTTTATTATTGTAAACATTTAGCAATGAAAAATTAATGTACATTATATTGTAAATCATAATATCGATGTATATAAACACTAATTTATTTCTTTCATAGAAATTGTTATTCAGTAATGATAATCTATAGTAGTCTGTTTTAAAAAATCTACGTTGACATTTTTAAGTGTATATTATTATACATCACTCATAGTATTGTATTAACAATTATAGTTAATACTAGGGTTAAAATTTCTTTTATGTTTGATATAACAGTTTAAGGGTAACAAAATCTATTATGAAAATTCTAATAATTATTACTTGCATTGCTTTTTGATATTATACATTTTTAAACCAGTATTATTAACTCAGAAATGCATGCACAGAAAATCATTGGATTGTTTTAACATGTGATATTCATGGTCTGATTAAAGATAGATTTTAGTTTCATTTTTTTATCAATTGATAATAATTCTAGTAAATATTGCTCAATTTTAAATATTTATAATTTTATAATTCAAATATACTACAAATATATTCTAATAACATTTATTTATATTGTCTTGTTACTAAAATAACTATTAAAATTTTAAAAAGCAATAAAAAATATTGAATTCTAATATAAAATATTATATATATATATATATATATATATATATATATATATATATATATATATATATATATATATATATATATATATATATATATATATTTACATACATACATATGATACAAATTACTTTTAGGAATGAATCTCCAAATATGTTTTATGAATGAAACTGTTTCTGATTCTGAAAGCCCAAGTTCAGACAATGAATCTTCAACTATTGCTTCTGGATCAATGTCACTTGATTCAAAATCAAATATTGCTCGTACTCCACCATATCAAAAAACATGTTCAACTAATGATAGATCTCGATTTCCAAATATTTCAACACCTACAATTCAAAATGGACAACGACCATTAAGTTTATCAATAAATCAGTCTCGGCCAATGTTTCAGTCACTTTCTGAACCAGTAACTGAAGCTGATTTTTTTGCTCGTCAAGCAAGATTACAAATTGAAGCAAGAATGGCTTTAGCACAAGCAAAAGAAATGGCTCATATGCAAATGGAGGCAAGTATTTAAATTTTTCAGATTGATTTCTATTATCAGTACATTATTTAAAAAGTAAATTTATTTAAAATTTTTGAAAATTTAGAAATGTAAATATAACTGAATTTTTTATATATAAGTATTTTTGCTGTAAATAGCAAATTAATTGGACGTTTTTTTAATTTCAATTTTATTATTCTTGTTTATATATACAGTGAACCAATTAAAGAACTCGGACACTCACTAACTTATTCTTTCAGCAGAGATTAAATAATACTATAATGCCTTTTATTAGGAAAAAATACATTTTATTAATTCTATATTTATTATTAATATTAAAATAACAAAATTGATAAAAATAAAAATTATTATAATATTAAAATTAAAAAAAGGATATGATTGTGCACAAAAAAGAACTTGGACACTCAAAATTTATTGATATATATTTAATATTTTGTTGTTTTTAATTGCTGAGAATCTGGCATTGATTCTATAAGTTTTTTTGCATATGGCAGGATCAATTTTGGTCCATTCGTTCTTTAAAATCAATTCTAAGTTTTTTTTTTGTTTGTAACCTGATATTTCTTTAATTGGTTTTCCAATTGTGCCCATAGATGTTCAATCACATTAATGTGTGGTAATTGTGGAGATGTTTCTTTTATATGTGGTCAGTTATAAGGTAGCCACAAATGCATGTTGCAAGCTTTGTGTTTGGGATTATTATCTTGATAAAAATGTGAATTTTGTCTTATTCACCATTTTTTGGTGCTATAAATCATATTTTCTTTTCAAATGTTAATATACTGCTTGTGATCCATATTTCCATCAATATAGATCACAAACAGTATATTAACATTTTACGAACCAGCAGCAATCATATAACCCCAAATTATAATCAACTCACCTCCGTGCTTCACAGTGGCGTGTAAGTTTTTCTCTTATACCTCTGTGTTAGGTTTTCACCAGATGTGATACTGGCCATCTGATCGGAATATATTAAATTTGCTTTTGTCAGAAAATGAAACGTTACTCCAGAATGAAAAATCTTTATATTTATAAATACTGGTGAGTTCATGTCTTTTTTGTCTGTTCATCTTGCTCACAAACGGCTTTCTACAAGGCACTCTTCCATAAAAACTGTCTCTTCGCAAGACCAACCGATTTGTTTCAGGATACACACTTTTGTTGAGATGTTGTGGGACTTCATTTGCTAACTTTG
>CP092087.1:38032786-38115286 GCA_029203775.1 Neoneuromus ignobilis
AATAATTGTAATACTTCGGTAAATGTTTATAATTTAAATTTTAATTTGTTATTTACTACACTTAAAGCTCAAGTTAATATATCTATGTGTATGTTTGTAAAACAAAAACTTTTTACATTTTATCAGTTAAAATAAATATTTCAGTTTATAAAATGACAAAATTAAGAGGCATATATATTTACAAAAAAATAATCATCTGTTTTTAATCTCAAAATAAATGTTTATTAAAATGTAATACTTTTATTAACCATCGATAATACTTATCACTGACCAAAAAATGTAAAAAAAATCCAATACATAACTGGTAATAAAAGTATTAGATTTTCTTATATTTTTAAGTGTAAAAAAAGTCATAATGTTAACCATTATCATGTTGTCCATACAATAATTCCATTCAAAAAATTTAAAGACAATATTTATTGCTGAAATCATTAGACAAATTTACTTCTGCAAACTTTCTTAAATTGAAAACAAATACATATACATTCATGTGCATTGAATGAGGTTTTATCAAAATGAAGATAATTGTGGTTTGTACAGCAAGATGTTTACGAATGTACTTATAGTATACAACGTAAACAAATGACTGATAGCTTTTAGTGTACAAAAATAAACTAATATTAAATGTGTAATAACTGACTCATTCTACCCTTGAATCTAAATGATAGTTCTTTATTGTAGATTTAAGCATTAATTGGTATCCTTAATCAATCCGTATAATATACTATTATAAAACTATTTATTGAAACAATCTGATAATAATTAAAAATATATAATTTTGTTTTGAATAATTAATTTATATACATAATTGAAAATATAAGAAAAATATAAAATTTTAAGAATTTTATATAAATTTTGTAAGGAAAAATGAATAAATTAAATAAAAGCAAAGAATTTCTAACTATACTATAAAAAAATTAATTATGTAATTAATATAATTTTTTTTTATATTGTAATATTGTAAATTAGATTTTTGTATTGGAACTAAAATTATACTTATGATGTATTACCAAAAATCATGAACACTAAGACAGTAACTTATTTTAATAAAATTAAAAAGTTGAAATGCAAAAAGTTAATACATTTATAACATATTTATAAAAAATTAAATATATTCCAGGCAATGTATTTTTAATTTAGAAAATTATAAAAACAATTATATATAGACACACATACATAATGTTCTCAGAAAATTCTTTAATAACTAATTTTAAGTAATAATACAACCATTTAAACTTTTAAATCAACTCAAAGTATGAAAATATTTAAATTAATTATAGGAAAAAAAATAATTTATTTCTAAACAAATAATTACAGAATGCAATGAAATATTACGTTAAAAATGTGAATAGAATATATTTTCTCACAAAAGAATTTGATTTAGACATTTATCCGAATAGTTTTATTCTTCTTACATCTTCAAAAACTTTATTAGAAGATTGAAGAATATATATAAATGTTGTTTTTACCACTAGTTTTACAATGAACATTAAAAAAGAAACACTGAAAACTATTATTTGAACTACTTTAGTTATAAATATTTTATTAAGTAATGTGTGGTTTTTATTCGTGATTAATAATTTAACTTATTTTCTGAGATCATTTTACATATACATATGTTTATATCTACAAATATCTATGTAAATTGTTTGACATACATGTACATGCATACATAATACATTATTTACATGTTTTTATGTGTTCAAATAAGTGAAAACTGAAATATACACTTCATAATAAATACTTTGTTAAATTATACAAAAATCTAGAGATTACTATTATTACCGAAACTAGTATTTTATTTTGGAATGAATTATTTTTTATAATAATTCATTAACAATAAAATTATTTATCTTCATCTAGATATACTATACGAGATAAAATTTGTTGATTGTTTCAATAAATAATTCTTAGTTAAAAGATGTTAATGATCACATATTAGTAGTCACAATGAATACTAATATTTTAATAATTGTGCCATATATAATAAACTTGAACAATTTTTATTTTTATTCTGTTTATGATTATGAAAAAAATACTGAAAAGAATTGTGTAAGTGAATTCAATGAGAACGTGTGAGATGTTTGCTCACTTCTAAAGTAAGTTATAATTAATTAAAATGTAATGAGATTTTGTGAAAAGATTAGTGCTTGTTACTTTCAAATAAAGTACATACATTATTTGTTTTGATTCTATGTGTATTTTGCTTATGTTATTCCACTTTAAATCCTTTTATATTTTCAAATTACGAGTTTTATAAATAAAAATTAAAATAATATTACCTTTAAATACAAATAATCTGAGTTATTGATGAATTACTTAACAGACAAAAAGGTGTTATAAGTTCATTGAAGTTTAATATTTAAATATTACTGGTTAAATCCCTTCATTTACTAGAATAATAAAAGTGGATGTACTCTACTTCTGCAATGGATAGGAATTTAAAACACTATTTTTAATGCTCTTTACATTGTTACTTCCACTAAAAATTTTGCATATCCACTGAGTGATATTTTAACCTCTATTGCTTCAGTTAAATCATTTCACTTCGCTTTTATATATTTCAGGCAATAGTCTACATGTTTGCATATTATAATTAAAATAAGTTTAATATTCTTTAAATTTATTTTATTTTATATTATATTATAATATTTGTCTTATTCAGTTATAAAATATTTTTTATTTTACCTAGATGTAAGTTATTTCTCAATTTTTCTCTCGAATAAATATTAGGTTGGCAAGTATCTCCCTTCCGCTTTTTTTTTTTTTTTTGTACATAGCTGCGAAATTCAAAAGACCAGAAGGCGGAAGGGAGATATTTGCCAACCTAATATTAATTATGAATCGTGTGAATGCATTTTCTTTTTTGTGATATCTTCTAACAAACAGATGCTTTTATTTCATATTTTTAAATATCAGTTTTATAAAATTATTTTCCATATCAGTTTGCATTTATTTTGATTAGTTATTTCTAATGAAATATTTAATGACACAATACTCATTTATTGATAAAAATATATGACACTACTGATTTTAAACAGATCCTGAACACAAATTATTTGATTAATTAAAGAATAAAAAATTATAGCACTTTATTTTGTTTCCAATTTTTAAGATCACATATTTTACATTATAAATCATTAACTACTATAACACTTATATAAAAATCTTTATTACACTACGTTAAATACTTGTGCGTATCTTATGTACACTTGATACAACACACGTTCTTTTTGAAATTTTTGAATTTGAAAATTCACAATAGAATCTGTAGATGAAATGAAATTTTCATCTACAATACCACATTCCTTAAAAACAGCAATTTAAGTGAAATTAATTAACTAGTTGATAACTTTTCAAACAGCTATTATATTATTACACATATTTTAAAATTTATATTACTGGATTTTTTTTCATTTCTCCAAATCTTCACCATAATATTTTTATCACTATTGGTTTTTAATATTTTCTTCAATTAGTTATTCATCTAAATTCAAATTTTTTTTGTCTGAATTTAATTTTTCCGAATATAAAGATATTTATTTTAAATTGAAAACTTATTTAAAAATTTATAATTCTCAGTAAAATATTTTTTATTTGTCAAGGTATATATTAGTATCTACTGAAAAACGCTTTTTACGTGTTTGAAATAATTGTAACAGAAGTGTTGAGCAATTGTGGGAAATTATGAGACAAAAAACAGGAAGATTATTTTGGTAAGTTTCCAACAGAAGGAAAATGTTCCGACTGAATATTGTTGTTAAAGATCTTCATCAGAAACATAATCCCCTCAAGCAGGAAGACGTTTTTATGTAATGTTCCCAATTTTAAGCACGGGTATTCGAAAATGGTACTAGGTTAGATTTGTTCATTCTGCGGTATCGTATATCGGCTATAATATAGCATTCCAACAAAAAAACAATGATAAAATAGCCATCGAAATGCACATCAGCTCATAAACAAATAAAGTGAACAATAAATATTATTAAACATAATATCAAATTAGGTATTGATGTTGACAGACTTGATAATGTTTCATCAACAAAGATAATATTTTTAAGTTGTTAAAATCAAGACCATTTTTAAATATATATTTGTTTTGACTTCACAGTAATCTTAAATAAAAAATATTATTTAATGGTAAAGTTTCAAAATATTAAAATAAATGTATTGAAAACACGTTTGCATTGTTTTAAATTTTATTTATATCGATAATAAGCTCTAATGAGAGATTAGCCATTAAATCTATTACATATTTTACAATCAATTATATTATCCTTAAACATTACCAATAATTTTAAATATTTATAATATTGCTTTACAAGTTTGAATTACACTTTACAAAGAATGATATGTAATCATTATTAAATATAGATACATTTTCTTTTTTTAGGTAAAAATACATAAATTGGTCCTATATTCAGTTTCCATTATGTAATGAGTAAAGAAGTTTTATGAATCAATTGATAATTTAATTTTTACATGAATGAGTAGTATATATTATTCTTTTAAAATTGAACTAATTAATAGTAATTTGGATTGACGTTTTTGAATTAATATAAAATGTATATATATACGCTCTAACCATTTATATAAATATTTTAATAGAAGAAAAGTGGCTATAATAAATTGAGATATTTATTATTTCACTTTTATTAATCAATTTATTAATAGCATTTGATTGTACTACTTATATTTAATAATTATATATTTATATACATCTATATGCATGTGTGTGTATATTTATATATATATATATATATATATATATATATATATATATGTGTGTGTGTGTGTGTGTGTGTGTGTTTTACAATAAATACAATTATATGATTACTATTTTTCATTCATTGAACTGTATAAACGTATTTGTAATTAAAACAATTAGTTTTCATATTCATATTAACTTGTGTGTGAACATCAAACTAATATTTATTGTTTATAAAATTCTATATATAAATAATAACAATAAAAAGTATAGTGCCTCTAATAACTACTAAATTCTTCAATAAAATATTTTTTCATCATTATATTCTTAATTTTAACGTATCAAAATATAAATAGTAATATTTTAAGACAATTAATATCATCAAAAATTTTTTCTACAATAATGGAATTTTGTTAATTTATTAAAAACCTTTGAAGTAAACATATATTTCGTCAAAGTAATTTTTGAGACAATAATGAATTTAACAATTATTGAAGAAAAGTTTAAATAATGAAATAAAAATTGCACTGTTCTAATATACATACATTGAAATATTTTAATTGAACATATATTTTTTGTTTAATTTACATTTTTTTAATTTGTCTCACACTTGAACTTATTTTAATTTACTTATAATAATCTAATTTATTCTGCATCGTTATAATACCTAAAATTTATTGGGTTTGGTATAAATCTGGAAAAGAGTGTTTTATTAAAAGAATTATTTATTCATTTGAAGAATTATGTAATTGTATGATTTTTTTATTTTTTCCGTATTACTATATTTAATAATTCAAAAACGTCAACGTTAGTTTCAAACAAAGGTACAAATTAATAATTTATCATAAGTATCGTAAATATATTTTAGTAAAAAGTGAAATAACGACGAATAGAATATTCATCAAAATCAATATTTTCTTTCAATATAATAAATATGAACATTTAAAAAAATTTGGTAATAAGAATATTTAATATCAATAAGCTTTTATGTATGCATATTTTGAATTTTGTATGTAAGAAGGTAATAATAATATATATTATTAATTTAAAATGACTGTTCTATGTAAATTATGATTATATATATAATGTTTAAAATATAAAGTTATTAAATCAAAATTCAAATTTTCTATCAAAATTACATTAACATATTTTTCATGCAAATAATGATATAATTGAACAATAGTTAAATGTACAGCTTTTAAATAGAAAATTGCAGTATCTGCCATTTTTAAGACAAAATTAAACTTTTAAATATAATAAGATTTTTAATCATAATATTAAAGACGAGTATATTATTAAAAGATAAAAAAAAATAATATAGAAGATAAACATATTAAATAACATTAAGAAAAATGCATTTTATTGTTGAAAAAGAATTATATGTTAAAGATCCTGGAAAACGCATCATCTCGTACCAAAATGTAACGTAAAGTGAACTTATTATATTCATAAAGAAATTTAATGCATATTATTGGTATAAGTGATTATTTGTTTTGTAACGAAGTTATTACATTTATTTTAGCGTCATAACGAAAATAAGAATCTTTAAAAATTGAATTATATATAAACAAATTAATAATTTATCAATGAATACATAAATGACGACATTTTATAAATTGATTTAAAAACATCTAAGAGAATCACAAAAGTTAAAAATAAAAATTAGTTCAATTTTATTATTATTATAAATGTTTTATTTCATATTGGTTATATATTTCTGGTAAGTTGTAGTATTTATCAAAATTCTATAAAATTAAATAGTACAACAACTAATTAGAAATCGTGTGTTATTAAATTATTTACATTTTCAAATTGTATTCAAATAAACATGAACTATAAAAATACATTCATTTTTTATTACTTAATAATTGTTTATGAAAGTTTCAAATTATTCAGTCTTTAAAATCATACGAAACATAAAAAATATATAAGATTCTCTGTATTTGCTATCATATGTTAGATTAGCATTAATTTTTCTGATATAATTTGGGGATTGAATAAATATTTTTTTAAGACTTCATTTTATTTAAATGTATCATATATATAAATAATTCAAATTATGTATATTACAAATAATTTTTTGTTTCATTGGATAATCCATATAAAAAAATTTAAATGTTCATATTTATATGTTTATGGGTATGTTTCAAAGTTTTAAAAACATTATTAAATAGAAGTGGATGTAATGCGACACTTACAATATTATTGAATCTGTATATACAATAATCTCTTATTTTCAAATCGGTTATTTTATTAATCATATTCATCTTAACTGTAGTTTGGAACAACATTTTTTAAAAACAATTCTAAAACTAAATTGAAATTCTGCAATAAAAAGATCGTGAACGTTAAAAAGTTTATAATAGTTATCTTTTAAAAAATATGGAATAAATAATAATATTTTTAAATCAATCATTCTAATTATTTTTACAAACTAAATTTTAAGAGATCAACAAAAATAGAAATGTGAAAATTTGTTTTAGAGAATTTAATTTACAAAATAATGATATTTAATGTAAGAAAAATGTAAAATAAATATTAATTTAGCTTAAAAAGATTCAAGTATGAACCATTAAATTCAGGATTTTTTTTATGTTTGATTTATTTTATAAATAATGAAAATTTAAAAAAATAAAGAATAAAATAATTTCAAACAATAATATTGTAAAAAATATAAATTTAAAACATGAATTCCCTACATATGCATGATTAAATTTCTTTACTGATGAATGATGAAATTTGGTTATATTATTAATTTCGCCACAGTTGCAAAATAGTATTCGAAAATAAAAAACTCCAATAAAATAATGAAATCTAGTTCATTTAAAGAACAGAATTTGCTGTATTTCTAAAAAATATATGTTCAAGCATTTATTATTATCAAAAAAATTTAAGTAAATTGTATGATGCCATTTCTAATATATTTGTCTTAAATTTTCTACATTTTTACTATTTGCTTTTATATTGACATAAAATTTTATTTTTTCGCTGATAACTTAAGTTATATATATATATATATATATATATATATATATATATATATATATATTATATATATATATATATATATATATATATATTCCGAATTAATATTATTTAAATATATACAATATAGTCTGAATTTCTTGCTTCAATTATCGGTTTATACTCATATACATATATTATAAATTAATTTATGAATGAAAATTTCGCTGGTTGGTAAGAGACCACAAATTTGATTTCAGTTTCGAGTTCTCAGACTCAACCTCATAAAAATATTACTACGGTTCCAAGCCTAGGCCCATTCTCACTAAATGTAAATCATCGCGATTCATGAGTCATGGGTGCCTATACTTGGTACTCAATTTTTTGAAATGCCTCGCTTCACTAGGAAGTATTGCGCTGTGACTGATGTTTGATCAATGAAAGTGAAAAAAATATTATTTGGCTAATGAAAATGAATCAATTATAGTGTGAAAAAATATAAAATAAAAATAAATAAATCTAGACTTTTACTGATATTTTATTTATATTGTGTTATATTTAAAATATAATTTAAATTGTGTAACCGATTTGAAAACGTCTGATAAACGTAATATACTACAGTTTATTTATGCCAATATACAGATTAGTATATCTTCTACAACTATTCGAATTTAAGCGAATACTTTTCCAATCTTTACATGAATGATGTAAAGTTATATAAACGTTTACTTTTTTGTCGATATAAGACGAATTGAAATATATTTTTCGACATGAGAATTCTTAACTCATACATATTACAATATTATAAAATGTTTATGTACATCTTTACATGTAATCTAATATCTACCTATTTTTTTTATTACAATACAAAACTTACATTTATATTTATATATTTGCTAGAACCATTTAATGCCAGTCTGGGTTTTTCTCTCATAAGCATGGGTTTTATAAATTAATACTATGTAAACATTGATGCCATTTTATTTTCAAAAGTAAATGATTTCTAATTTGCGTTAAAATGTTTAGGCATTTTTTCAAAGGAACTAATTAGAGCATATCAGACACTCTTATATATGAAATTCTATATTTATTGTATCTAGCAATTTACATTCCAGGTAGTAGGTTTTTGTGCCAGTGAAATTTAATTAGAAAATCATTCTTTTGTAAAGAAAATTATTTTTTTATTGTTTTATAATATATTATTTTTTTAAAAAAGCAATCTTTCAAAGAAATTATTTTTCAATAGATGAAGAAAGAAGCATTAAAATTGTTTACACAATATTGCATATAATATTCTCACAATTTTAATTTGCTAAAATACTGATCTGTATCAATTCATTTATTTTGCTTTTAACTTCTTAAATCTTATTTTACATATCTAATTTAACTGATATCCGTCAATAATACAGTAAAATAAATATACTGAAACATTATATGCTTAAGGACATTCTGTAATATTAAGTTTTATATCAAAAATTCTATTTTTTAATTTTTGCACTTTTAGCACAAATTAAATTTTTCATCGAAAGTAGTTCATGTTTTAGGCAAATTTATAATAACAGACTAAATCAGATTCGAATTTTTCTAGTGAACTTACTATTTTATATATCGAATGAATAACTTGTACTTTAAAAATGAATACTCAATATTATTTTTTTATTAATTCTGAATCATAATTATGAAACTTTAAAATTATTGTATAATGTTCAGAATAATAATAATCATTAATACAATATTTTAAATTTAAATCCAACAAATATTCATTTTTCACATTTTTGTCAATGCTATACAAAAATATTCTTTTTAAAAACAATTAATTGCTACATTTTATTTACAATATAATTAAAAATACATCAATATACCGGCACAAAAATTATAAATTAATATTGCATTCTAGTTTAATAAAATTATTTTTATTATATTTTATTTGATTTCATAACAATGAATTTTATATTTTTTTTTATTGGAGAAAATTAAATTTTATAATGTCCTTAATACACATTAAACATTCAACTGTATTATTTATAATAAATTTCATTACAGTAAAAAAACACCACAATTTGGACTTGTACAAAAAATTATCTATTTTGCATCCATATTTTTTTAAAAAATATTAAAAATCTATTTTTTATGAAACATTGAAAGTAAAAGAGGAATGAATTGTATTAGACATTTTTATAGTGCATTTTATCACATCTTGTCTTTACAATTTGATTTGATTAAATATAAGCAGTTTTATAAAATATATACACTTTCTTTAGTTAAACAGGTATGATAGACTAATTCGTGCAAATAAAAATAGGTAACATTGTATATTATATAGGATTTTTTCTGTAACAAAAATATAAAATGAAGTAATTTTTGTGTAATGTGTGTTAATAATACTAAAAAAAAATTCTTTATATATTTTTACATGTTATTTAATTCGGAGAATAATTTGTTTTTATATGTTATTTCAGTGGACCTGCACTGAAAATTGTATATATATGTATGTATATATATATATATATATATATATATATATATATATATACATATATATATGCAAATAATAAAGAATATATAATTACAAGAAATAACTTTTTGTATGGAAATCGTTAATCACTGACTAAAATGCTGCTAATTTGCTCCTAATAAGATTTGTTTTCTACGACAAACATTTTATATATTATAAAACCTTAGCCTTTTTGAGAAATATTTTGGCTTGGGTATCTTTTAACAATCATTTATCTACAAATAAGATCAATTTTAATATTAATTGAAAAAAATATTTTTATTTTCAGTATATATCTTTTTAATTCATGAAAATATAGTTATATTAAAAATTAATTATGACCGAAATATACATCTGTTTAAACAATTAATTGCAACTATTTTTTATTTTGACGATTTTTTTTGTAACTTAATATATTTAAAATATTTTATAACATAAATGCTAATTTAAATTAATGTTCATAAAAAATTCTTAGTAACTACACGAATAAAATAGAAATTGTGTAAAACAACGTTATTTATATTTATCAATTTATAGACTTTTTATTTATAAAAATACTTATCAAATCACATATTAAAAAAAATTCATAAAATCACCATTTTATACATGTGTTTTACATTTACTTGGCTCAAATTCTTATTTACAGAGTATTAAGCAAACCTCAAAATTCTTGTAAATGCAAAATAATTGATAAAGACATTAAAAATAAATAATATAAATATTTTTTATTTTCATGCAAAATAAAATATTAAATCAAAAAAATAGTACAGTTATCTTATTAGATTTATTTTTATATAGCCATTGAATGTAAAAATCTACGAAAATTGATTCATGAAGTTATTTCATTAGCAATACTGATTAAAGATAATAGATAATATTTTATTGATTATTTCATTGCAAGAATTTCAAGGTTCAGTAATAATAAAATATTAAAATTTCTAGCTAAACTCTAGCATTATTCTGACTACCTGATTGTAAGATTATATTTATTTCTGTTAACATTTAATATTGAACTATATTATATTTATTATCTTTGCTGATTTATTATTTTAATATGTAATACAGTATTTTCAATGTACCAAACTAAAGTTTAAAATTGTAAAAATTTACAAATCAGTTTCATTCCTCAAATTTACAACATTAAAAGTAGAATTATTATCTATAAAATGGTAATGACAATAATTTCGATGTATACTTTATTAGTAAACTAACCAAATATTTTTTTCGTGAATTTTAAATAAATATGTACGATTCAAAATGTCTATATTAATGAATGAATATATTTAAAAAAAAAATTTTTTTTCTATGAAAAACTTAGACATAATTTTTAAAAAATGTATTTCGATAAAAATTTGAACACCTTTTAGCAAAAAATTAAAATTGAAAACTAAATCATTACTTATTACAAGTTGAAATCAATTATTCCTATAAAGTATAATTCTTTATTTGAAAAATTATAAAAATAAAAATAAGCTATATATAATAAATGGTACATTTATATGAATATATATTCATATATACAAAATAGTACATTAATTAAATTAACATTGCTGTAAATTTATAAAATTTATATTCAGATGTTTACTATACTAATTTAGTTACTTTTATACAGTTCGTTACTGACAATTATATGTACTAAATGAATATATATATATATATATATATATATATATATATATATATATATATATATTTAGACATAACTAGTGGAATTTTTAAAATGTATTATTAAATTTGAAAAATTCTTAACTGACTTGTTTTTTATAAATGTTTATTAGTTATGATACAGGCTTGGTTATATATATATATATATATATATATATATATATATATATATATCTCGCATACTTAAAGGCTTGAACCGTTATAATCAAATTAAATATACAAATTCCTTGCAAACATGTATTGTAATTTTAGTTATTTTTATACTCAGACTATGATTTGATGTAAACCCAATAGTAAATAATATGTATCTTATATTTTTAACCGATTTATTAAACGTATGTTTATATATATATATATATATATATATATATATATATATATATACACATTTAAAAAAATGTAAATAAAATAGAGATATAGGTTTTACCGTAACGAAAGATATTTCTTCTTTTTTGTGTTTCATTTTTAATATCTAATATATAAAAATAATTTATAATGTACTGGAATATTTTTTTAAAGTAATAAATAATTTATGATATATTGCATTAAAAAATATCTATAAATTATAATTTGCATATTGAAATTCATTAATTGAACATAAAAAAATTATGAATATTTATATATGAAATAAATGGCAAATAAACTTAAAACGAAAAAAAAAACAACGTTAATCTTATTTAAACACAAAAAGGAACACAAGTGCAAGTAAAAACATTAATAAGTAAAAAAAATTACAGAAATTGTGATTTAAATTATATCAAATTCGATTGTATTTTGGTAAAAGCGATGTATTAAAGCATTTATCTTTCTAAAAAGTATTGAAACTAATAATAATACAATATATGTTATGTACAAATCACAAAATATAAAAAATGTGAACAAAGTTCTTAAGATGTATTAACCAAAAATATATGAAATTATTTTGAAAATATAAAAAAAATATTTACAAATCAATTCTCATAGAAATACATATAATACCAAAGTAATAAAAAATAGACAACAAAAAAAAGTTTAGTTCTGACAATATAACAATTTAATTTATGAAATATAATAGAATGTAATTATACACATTTATTAAATATCGTTTAAGAATCTGTTAATTGTAAAAATATTTCCAAAAAATATAAAATATTGTACTTGTCAATCATCTAAGTAAATCAAAAAAAGTGATTGCAATAATTATCGATCAATAATTCAATAAATCTTTTTAATAGGTTAATGAAAAAATATGAAGAACTGTTTTAAAAACAATTTCATAAATAAAAAACAGGGAACAGAGTTATTTTTGAGCAAGAATATTCACAGTTAATAATATATTCGACCTATGGCTGTTAAAATACTTTGACAAGGAAAGATCTCAATCTGGTATTTTTGACTTCCTAAAAGTTTACGTTAGTGGCTCCAGTTGATAAGTTATAGGGAACTCTTTAAAAATCGCAAATAAATATTATCGCACAAGCAATAAAAACTTGTATGAAAACATTTTTTCTCTCAATTTAAAATTTAACATTTTTTTGTTTATTTCCACTTGATTTTAAAGTTACGAAAGGTTTGTGAAAAAAATGTTTTAGTTCATTAAACTTATTCAAGATTCATTTGGAAAAACTTAAACTATGTAAAAAGAAATGTTGGAGAAAAAAATGTTGTAAGATAAAGGAATTTTTTAGAGGATAATATTTATACTTTAGAAACAACCAAGGTGCTTAACCAAGGTTCAGTAATTCATACGGATAGTCAAATATATAATTTAGATTACAGAATCTAGATTTTTTAATGTATTATGCTATCAATGATATTTATATATATATATATATATATATATATATATATATATATATATATATATATATATAAATAAGGAATAGAAATCAAAGATATAAGAATTTTGTAACTCATTAGCTTGTATATGAAATAAATAGGAGACTAAATGGGTTGACGTCAATTGAGAAAAATTCTTACATTATGAATTCAAATACTCCTCTATATTTAAAAACAAAAATTTGATTAAAATAAATTCTAGCTGTTTTTATTCATAGTAGCGAAACGAGAGTATTAAATATCAAAATAATTCAGCAACTTAAAACAAAAAAGTATATTAGGAATAATACACACAAACTAGAAGAGAAATGATTGAATTTGAAAACAAATTATGCAAAGTATAATAAAAGTGAAATGTTTAAAATAGGTTATTGACGATGAATAAATATAAATATATATATATATATATATATATATATATATATATTTACATATATATATATTTACAATAAATGTAATATTATTACTCTTGTTAACAAATACATATTATTTAAATTGTATTTACAATTTATAATAAAATTTTCAAGTGTAATTATTTAAAACTATTTTGTGCTTTTATATTTTCATTTAAAAATTAAGAAATTTATTACCTATATTAAATATGTACTTGATTTTAATGAAAATAAATAATATTTCATATTATATTGAAATATTTAAAGACATTATCACTAGCATAATCATTATATGAACACTTTAATTAAAAAAGTTAGATAGTAGTAATATATGAAAAACTTATTGATCATAAATATTTACAATAATTGAATGTAAACTGAAAATGAACTCATTTTATAAAAATAAAATATTGAACAATCATAATATAAGTATGTATGATTTTAAACGTATACATCACTGACTAATATTAAAGAATTTAAGTTTTATGATTTAAGTAAGGCATTGTTTCCAAAATGATGTATAAAATTTTATAATACTCTTTTGAATATATAAATTAATTATATATATATATATATATATATATATATATATAATCTTTCTCTGAACATTTTATTATCTTCATTAAATCAGTCAAATTATTATAAGCATATTGCAGTAAATAATTTGGATTTTTTTTAGATACATTTTAATTTGTAAATAAATAAAGGATTTTTAGGCAAACAAATTTTTCAGATTTTTTTAAAAAAACTAGTGATTATTTTATTCATACATAAAATAGAATTTGTTTTAAAAGATTAGTATTTACTAAAATCATATTGAAACAAAAATTATAAAGAGATTTATTTTTTATATACTATTTTCACAACATATTTGATGATAATATTTATTTATAAAAATTATATTAAATATATATATATATATATATATATATATATATACACACACACACACACACATATATATATATATATATATATATATATATATATATATGTATGTATGTATTTATTTATGTACGTATATACTTAATAATATTCAAAAGAATTGTGTGAATTATAATCAATAAAAAATTCAAATTAAAAACTACAAATAAATAAAAAAAATGATTTTCATTGCACCTAACTGGTCTTTTTATTAGAAATTATATAATAATAAAAAATATAATGAAAATAGTTACGTTTACAAAATTAAATTCACAATCTTATTTAAATAACAATATAAGCAAATATACCAATAATTTTTATAAAGGCCACTAATAAATGTTTGCTATGATAATGTCTTTATACTAAACCAAATAAAGGGAATGTCTTTATTATAAACCAATTAAAGGGAACTAATATACATGTCTAAAAAATAATTCAATATATTTTTCCAGTATATAAAAAATCTGATAAGTTTTTTATTTTTTAAACAAGTTTTTTTGAAAAATATCAGTGTAATTATCAAGGTCACGTTCCCCGATTGTAGGTCGTGTATTTTACTAACTTTGGTATCAATGTATGAATAAATGTCAATTTCTATATTTAAATTAAAATGTAATTTTTGTTAATACGTTAATTTTATATTTAAAATAAATATTATAGTAACCGTACGTTAGAAAGTATGTATGTTTATTTGTATATGTATATATATATATATATATATATTATATATATATATATATATATATGTACGTGTGTGTATGTGTGTGAATTTTTGAATAATGTATAAATGTAGCTGAATGTAAGGATAAAAATATTATTATATAGGGCATTGACACCGTCAGTCTCGATATTATTCAATATATATGTAAAAAAAATATTCTACAAAAACTTACAACTACATTGTTTCTTTTACTTCTTCAGAGTTCAATAGTCAAAATAAGTCGCTCGAACTACAGTTATTATTTTTGACTCGCGGACTGTATTCCTCATATGGTGGTACTTTCGCTTGACGAAATTCATCTCTAACACGTTCTACATCCGACATCACTCTCAGGAAATTGAGTCCGGCAAGTTTCTTAAGATCATCTGTACTCCAACCTCCGGATCCAATTAATTCGGCAAAAAGAGCAGGATAAGACGATACGTCTTCAAGACCCTTTGGCACACTAAAGAACAAAGATTGATGTCATTTACATGTTTGTTCAGAGATATTATTTATGTATTGAAAATTATAACACGTTTTTATTTTCATTAAATTAAAGATATATAATAGGTGATTACAAAATATATTACGAAACATGATATTTGGCTTCACTGTAATTTAAGTATTACAAAAACGTCTGATATTTATTTAAAAATTTTTATATATATATATATATATATATATATATATATATATATATATATATATATATATATATATATATATATAATATTTGAAATTAAATCAACTTTGTAATTATAGAAGCGTATATTTTTATATATTGTTATTTGGATTATTACTATAATAAAATGTTTCAAAATATAAAAAATGCTTTTATGAAAATAAAGAGTACATAATAATATATAAAATGAATCATTAAAAAATATTTATTAAAATTAACATTTAAAATATACAGTAATTCGAAATCAATTTTTGTGTTTCAATAATGGAAGTTTTTTTTTATTGTAATAATTTAATATTTTTATCAATAAATAAATCATTATTGAACTTTCCTTACAAAAGACAACAAATAAACAATATAAATAATAGCATTTGAAAAAGTGAATAAACAATAAATAACTTTTATAATATATCACTTACTAATTGATTCCGTCATATCCTGCTCCAAGCCCAACGTTATCAACGCCAGCAACGTCTCTAATGTGATTTATATGAGCTGTAAAAATAAATACATTTTCAAGTGTAGATATTATTTAAAAATGAATATTACAAGATAAATAAAACAAATTAATATGGAAAATATAGAATAAGATTTTTGAAATTTGAAAATATTTGAAAAACGAATTATTTATATAAAATAGATAATAAAGAAATGGAATCATATATATATATATATATATATATATATATATATATATATATATATATACGATTCAAGTGTATATTGATATTAGTATATAAAATTTATTAATATGTTTAATATAATTAAATTTATAAATTATTTTTTCTTACCTTTTATTTATTATAAAATGACCCTCGTGTGTATGTGTGTATATATATATATATATATATATATATATATATATATATATATATGTGTACATGTATGTGTGTGTGTGATATGTATGTGGTTTATGTAATTGTTTACTTTAATTAAATTTATAAATTATATATTTTTACCTTAAACCATTATATATATATATATATACATATGATATGTATGTGTATATATATATATATATATATATATATATGTATATATATATGTATATATATATATATATATATATATATATATATATGTATATATATATATATATATATATATATATATATATATATATATATATATATATATATGTTTAAGACTTAAATTAACTTAATTAATAACATTCTTTGAAAAGTATTACTTACAGTAAAAATATTTGAAATAACTTAAAAATTACAATTCATAAATAAAATTTAAATCAATAATTTAAACAAGAACTACACTAAACGTTGTATTAACAAGTGAGAAGTCGAAATGAAATGTAAGCAGTACTAACGTTGAATACAAACGTTACTTAACACTTTTTTTGACTTATATAAGTAATGTTATAGAAGTTTGTTGAAATAAGTAAATAGTATGAGTTATTTTTATATCCAATAAGAAATATGAAAAAGGATTAATGGTGTTATATATAAAAATGAAAGGAATAGAGTAATTATATAATATAGATGAATTTTATTTCAACATTTGAAACACATTTTATATAGATTTTGAAAGAATAGAGAATTTTTATATTAATTTTTCTCGATAATTTCTCATATTGTGATATGTTGAATATGATTTTTATTATTTATTGATTTGTATAATTCATTTTTTTAATAAAAAATTATACATTTGATAAGTTACAAAAGTTTATCTATATCCTAATAACTTATGTAAAAAAATTCTTTCGATGTTTAAATATCTAATCATTTAATAAAATACTTTACATCCACATAAAACATACATATAAGCATACATAGATTTCTATTTATGTACATATATATATATATATATATATATATATATATATATATATATATATATATATATATATATATATATATATATATATGTATATGTATATGTGTGTGTGTATGTGAACGTTGCTTACAAAATATTTATATAATTCGAAAACAGAGTTTTATTTATAATGAATTCCCTATTTAATAATAATCACATATACCTATTATTGGTTATATTATCAAATATTATATATTATTTTCTTTATTTAGAAGTATTCGAAATTTAAATATTATATTTTATTTATATTGGATACGAAAATTTGTCATTTATAGATAATTAAAGCCAACTTTTTAATTATAAATAATTTATATATGAACATATTACAGTTGTTTAAAATGTGAGGCAACAAAAAAAAACTTTGGTTTTGTTATCAAAAAGAGAAATTGTTATAAACCTATATTTCCAAAATGAAATTTCTAATAAAATTACCAATGTTGTATTAAGAAGATTTATCAGAATCTGGGAACAATTAAAGGATTTAAAAATAACCATAAACTAGAAAATCAACCTGAACATGATCAATTATCTATACTTATAACCAAAAAAATGTTAATATATTAGAAAATAAACCCAAAGCTAGTTTATTTTATATTGCAGAATAAAAAAAGAAAGAAACTGAAAAGAAATTTCACCTACCAATAAAGCGATGAATTCTTGATGTATTTGAGTATGTAAAAATACATTCAAAAGCAAAGTTAATGGAATGAAAAGATTTATCCTCGTGAAGAAATAAAAAAACAGAAAGTTATTTTCTAAAGAAAAGTTATTTTTAACATGAAAGTAAATTCAATGTCTATAGACTAGGTAGATTAATTATTATAGAGAAAAAAATGCTAGTTTGAATGAAAACAAATATTCAAATAATAGTAAGATATAAGGCTCGTAGAGTCTCAGATACGGAGTTGTATAGTAGCACTGAAGATCGAAGAATTTGTGTTTATTGACGAAAAATTATTTTGTAGTAATTTTTTGAACATGTTAAAGGACAGTCTAGAAAAAGTGCAGAAAAACTATGTTAACAAATGACTATTATTAAAGTTTGTTTTTCAATAAAATCGTTCATATGTTAAAAAGAGACTTTCAGTTTCCCCAGACCTACATTTAAAAGAAAATCTATAGAATTGTTTAGATAAACGTGAAAAGCAGTACGATATATCAGCCATAACTGAAAGAATTAATTCAAGAAGAATGGTACACATTTACTTGTAAGTAATTGATTCTAATTGATTTATTCCATAAAAAATCATTTATTTTAATCAGAATTAATCCACTGAAGTGTATTACTTTTCGTAATTAGTTCAGTGTATTATAAGAAGTAGTGGAACTAAAAAGAAGCCAAGGTAAGTTTTAACATTATTTTTTAGATAATGTTTATTGATTTTTCACTTTATAATTTCTTAAATAACAAATCTTTTGGTCCAACATAAACATGAATTTAAATTTGAAAATATATGAATTAAATCCTTGAAGTAATATTTTTTTAAATAATAAAATCATAAATTTAAATAGCTATTATTAAATAAAAAAAATATTTTAAATTAAACACCTCTTTTCATTTTTATAAATATTTTTTCAATAGCTGTCATGTTGAGAATACTTTTGTTCAATATAATTATGACAAAACATTTTAATTTTAAATATTATAATTAATTACCTAAATGGAGTTTCATTTTTTATTTGGTAATTTATTCATGAATGTAGATAGTCATTAATCAATGAAAATTTGTTTTAAATTAAATTGTTTTATATTTTTATAAATATTTTGTAAATAATGTTCTTTTCATAAATACTTTTATTTGTCGATATATATATAAAATTAATTTAAAATCATTTTTTTTTGTTTATTAATAATTATTAACATTCATGATTAAATTACGAAACAAAAATAACACTCCATTTATTTAATTAACTGTAATGTTTTACATTACAATGTTGTATTATATTTATACTGAACAAAAGTATTCCCAACATGAAAGCTATTTATAAAATGTTTATAAAAATCGAAAAGAGAGTACGTGTATATACTCGTATATATAAATATATATATATATATACATCCATCCCTCAATTTACGCGGAGTATCCGTTCCACGAATGAAAATCGCGTAAATTGAGTCTGTCAGTACAATAGAAAAAATATTGGAAATAAAAGCTAGTAAAGTTGTAAAAACACATATTTATCTCACGTAGCTTAACAAAAAATAATGACGTTTTAGAAAATAAAAGTAGATAAATTTTATTCGGTGTCACTATCGCTACTGTAATTCAAAACAATCAACCTTTTATATATTTATATCGTGCTTTTATAAGTTCAAGTAACAATTTGCGTCACTCTGATATATAATAAATTCCATGAAAAATTATATAAAATGAAATCTATCTGACAGCGTATAAAAAGTGCAGCGTAAATCAAAACCGCGTATCAAAAGTCCAGCGTAAATAGAGGTATAATTTGCCACGTAAAAAAAACTCGCGTAAAAAAAGTTCCACGTAAGTTGAGAGACGGGTGTATTTATTTATTTATTTATTTATTTATTTATATATATATATATATATATATATATATATATATATATATAACAAATAGAAGAATTAAACGAAGAAAGTAAAAAAAATCTGTTTTGTTTTTTGAATATAACAATGTTTAGATAAAAAAAGATATTAGAAAATTTGAAAAAGGTATTGAATTTATAAAAATATAAAGTTTTTGCAGAAGTTTTTGTTCAACAATGAATATAATAACGCTAATTATGACGATGATGATATTATATAGGTGGCCCAAATAAGATTAAAGTGTTTAGATATATATTTACTTGCTTACTCTTATTTACTATTCTTTACTATCCTTCAGTCTGATTTGGGCTATTTTATACATATATACATGATTTTTATTATTACAATATTTTTTTTATTATAAATATCAATTTTAGATTAGAATCTTGAATAAAAAAATCTTACCTACGGCATCAGCAACTGTAGCTACATCTTTGCATGTCAAAAACTGTGAATAGAAATTCACCATGACTATTCCACGATTTAATGCCAATTTTCTCAAAGTTGCATCTGGTACGTTACGTGTAGAGTTACATAGTGCATGCGCCGACGAATGAGAAAAAATTACAGGTGCTTTTGATACCGCCAGTGCATCTCGCATTGTACGTACACTAACGTGAGACAAATCAACGATCATTCCTAGTCGATTCATTTCTTTTACAACACTCTGAAAGAAAAAGAAAAGAGTTAAAAATATATCCGTACTCTCTATTTAAAAAAATAACGTATTTTTTATAAAAATCAAAATTTGTATTTAATTTTTTGCTACTAACTTCTGGAAAATAATAAATATTTTAACTACATATATGAGAATTTCTGTTTATAATATGATTTTTATATTTGGCTTAGTAACTTCAAGTAACTGAAGGTACTAAAAAAATTTCTTAATCAATAAAAAATATTGCGTAAAAACATTATGTGTTATTTGTTTAATGCTTTTGCTTTTTTAAGAAAATAATAATCACATATTAAAAATAAAATTTGAATAATTACAAAAATTATAGTTAATAAAAATTCAGTAATTTTATAGAAACATTCATGCAATGAATTGAAGAAAAAGTAAATTGCAGTGAATTAAGAATAAATCAAAGAAATAAATCACTAAAATTAAGTATTTTAGATTGAAGAGCTATCAAATTTTCTGTTTTAAGTAGGTGCATCAAAATTATTATTATGATTATTATAGGAATCATTATATTTAGTAACACATTTATCAGTATACAGATCGAAAATATTATGAAATTTTTATCATATACAAGGAATGTCTTGTTGAAATACAGATTTGTTTTCTAATTCTAAATTTTCTGTACTGGCCTTTGAATTATGCTTCAAAATGTACTTATAAACAAACTTTTCTATTTTTCTTTCAATAAAATAAAGTTTTCCAACCCCAATTACCAACATGTAATCTCACACCATCATTAAACTACCTTCATATTTTGAAGTATATGTTGTAGGGTTTTTTTATTGAATTCAGTACGTAGTTTTTTCACACCATTTTTCTATTATATAAATACAATATTTCAAATTCACACACATCTTTAAAATCAACATTTTCTCCAAACGTTTTCTGATGGTTTCGCGTATTTTTTAGCGAATTTAAACCTTTTTCTCTATTTCGTTTATTTATCTATAGTTTCTTTGGCGAAACCTAACTACAATAACCACTTTTATTGATAATTCTACGAACTTTTTTAGTAATTGAGTTCTTCTCGGTACTTTCTTTTACATATCCACATATTTCTTTATCACTTGTAGCAGAATTTATTAACACATTTCTTAAAATTTTGTTTTTGTTCCCGTACATTTTGAATTTTGAGTCTTTCTGTTCACTCTTTATTCGCTAACAAATTGTTAATTTTGAAATTTCTAACAATACCTTGTATTGTACTACGTTGAATAATCAGTCTTATGTGCAATTTTGCATATGAATATCATTTTTCATTTAAAAAACAATAATGTTTCTTTACAATATATTTGTTTTATAATTTTTTGGCTTTAATCGAATAATAAAAAATTATAAAACGGCAAATTATTACACCACTGAAAAATCTAATAATAATAACGACGAATATGTTTGCATAACAATAAAAAATATTCGGGGATTTATCAATTTTTATTCATAATAAGGTTGCATGGGTGGATACTTTTGTGCATCGAAATATTACATGTCGAATAAAAAACAGTTTTTTCTAGAACTTATTGTTTTAAATTTAAAAATATAATATTTTGAAGTACATTTTTAAACAATAATCAAAATATTTTTCAACATATTTTTCTTCACCGTAGAGTTAATTTATCACGTAAAATATATTTAGTATGACGAGTTGCCGAATATTTCTGTGACCCACTGTATATATATATATATATATATATATATATATATATATATATATATATATATATGTATATTATCGTTATCATTATAAATAAGATAAAAAAAATAGAAACTGAAAGAAATATTCAAAAGTATAGATAGAGTGAGATGGATGCAGAAATGTCAGTCAGTAAAAGGAAATTGTATGAAAAGTGAGTGTTGGTTGTGGAACGCATGAGTGACACTGACGTCGAATGGGCTTGACGTGATAAACGACGCTCTGCGTCGCCACTAACGTCGACGCATCAATTCCATCTAGAAAAGAATTCATCACCAATGGAAAAACAGTTGCGTGTCAGAAACGACGGAGCGACACTCTGCTTAATGCTTTAACCTTATCGTATTCACTTTTCGTTGTTAATTATTATCATAGAGTCTGCGGAAGTCTTTGTTCGATTTAATATAAATTGCTTACTGCAGTTGCAGTCACTGTAAAAAGCTCTCAATTCAATGCACGTACAATTTTGAAGAAATAGTAACTTTAATGTATATTTGAGTTTTTTTTAAAAAATAATATTAATTAGGTAGTTAATATTTTATTCATTTTTATAAAAATTACATTAACAGATAGATCAATTTAGTTCATTTCGTTTTTATGAACAATTTAATATAACGACTAAAAGTGTAAACATAGATTTATTTACTATTCAATTGATATTATGGCTAATTCACTTTAACACAAATCGCTGTTTTTAACAAAACAATATTTTATAAAAGTCTTCAATAGATACGTATTTCTCACTTTATTCTCAGATGCTTATTTCGATGATTATGCCATCATTATCAGAATGCTGAATAAAGAGTTCAAATATATTAATAATATAGTAATATATTAGAATTTTGGACAATATAATGTATTAAGTACCTATAAAGACATGCTTTGACCATGATAATATGTTTTTCGAAATGCATATTAACAAATAATGTGAACAATAAAAGATTATGTTAATCATTTAACTCTTTTATAAAATCTTGATAGGGAGATTTGACGGTAGTGATTTATTTGTATAAAAAATATGATTTTTTTTAAATTAAAATTATAGGATAGCGGTTTAAATGAGACTGAAGGATGATATAAAATAATGTATGATAGTAAGCAAGTAAATGCAGGTCTTAACCCTTCAATCTCATTTGAATCACCCTATATAAACACAAAATAATAATTTTTAATTATATTAATAATAATATTGCAATAATAATTATAACACTAACTCATTTTATTTTATTTGTATAGAAGAGGAACAAACAATACTGAAATATTTACTTAAAAAAGATCTAAATTATTTTTTTTTTGTAATCAATTTTTTCGATGTTTTTCAATTATGTTCTTGTTCAGAATTATTATATATTTTTGTTTGAAATACCCTTATCGTAAAATTCGACCTAATTTAATATTATATCAGTATAATTAACTATGATACTAAGATTATTTTTATTTTAATTGTTTAATTATTGATTTATCGTTTCATATAATTGGTCGTTTAATTTTTTTAATAAAAAAATAACGTTTCTAGAAATTTAATTCTCTATTATTTCACGAAATTCTAGATTTCATTGTCTAGTTTAATTGAATATTTATTTGTTTGATTGATACCGATTAGCTGACACTCAGATTAACTGCAATCAAATGAAGATTTACTGTAATTCCTTTTCATTTAGATCGATTCGATTACAGGCTATCAATAAAAATAAATTATATAAAGTAATAATTTTATTATATAACAATTATAATTGCTTTGAATTTTTTATAATATATTATTTAGACAATTTTATAATTTGGAATTAAATGAATAAGAAGTATGCATAGTATTTAAAAATAAACACTATGTATAAAATGAATAATAAATATTTATATTAATATATTAATATATATATATATATATATATATAGTGGTATTCACGTGGAATATTTGTTTTTATAAATATTTTTAATAACAAATATTATATTCATTTTTTATTTTTATTTATATTATTTCTCATTATACTGTCTATTTGTATTATGATAATATATTGATTATATATTAAAATATTATATGTATTCACATTTATAACACATCAATAATTCATGTATATACGTAAACATATTTTATGATCAAATACATTAAAAAAAGAAAACAATTTACGATTGTATAAGAACATAAAATTTATCGCAATGAAATAAAATAATTTTTAAAACATATCCTTTAAACAGAATAATAAAATGAATGAAAAGTGATTGTGAAAACGGAGCAAAGCTCGTTACGCCTTTACTAAATTTAAATTCAATTAGGATATAATTGCATTCGTAATTAACTTTTGTATCTTTGTACACAGACGAAGGAACAATACCGTGCTAAACGAAAATCAATAGACATTCTGTGAAAAACAGGCGTGGGTGTTGAATGGTTTGGGTTTAATGGGTGTTTGGTCAAAAGAAGAGTGAGTAAATGTGGTTTGCATCACGATCTGTTTCAACCATTGCCTACAATAACAAAAACGAACCGTAAAAAATTGCATTAGTGACATGTACACTATACACAGAATCAAAAAGTTGTAGTTATTTTTTTATTCTTATACGCCATACTGAATATAAATAAATATATAAAAAAACATATACTTGAGAAGAATTTCTAAGTATACTCATATATATATATATATATATATATATATATATATATATATACTAGGGAGCTCCACTTCCTACTCACTTTGCTTGTCGACCCCCGAAATTGCTTCTATTAACAATATAAATAAGTTATAAAAAGTAAAACGTTTAAAAATCTATGTTAATACTTCTGTGTAGATGATGTTTAATACAGATTGGAGATCTGATCCGCATTCAAATCTAATACCGATACAATTAAAATTTGGTTTGCCTAAAAATATGTTCGAAAAGTCTGTTGGAAAATCTTTTTCCATTTTTTGTTAATTTTAACACAACATAAAATTTGTACTTCGGTAATTCTCGTGAAACTTCAAAATAGTTTGGAAACGAAATCTCTCTCTCTCTCTCTCTCTTTATATATATATATATATATATATATATATATAATTACATCCCAGAATTAATCGTTCAATTGGAATCATTAATCTTCGGAGGTAATCGTTTACGATCGAAGTAGATTAATGACTAATTCAGCGATGGAACTATTATATATATATATATATATATATATATATATATATATATATATATATATAATTTATAATTTAATTATATATTAAGTTAGAGTTAATTGAAATAATAGCAATAAAAGCAAACTCAGCAATAATTAAAAATTTGTAATACTCGTGTAATGAAATTTACATATGAAATGAAACCTTCAATGTACACTTGAATGAAATGTTAATATTTTTGTCTAAATATCATTTAATCATTTTAAAAATTTATATAAACGAGTAATAAAAATAAACAAGGAAATGCGCGAAACCTAATAATATAAAACATTGGTTTATTCGTTGGTGTAATAGTAACGTACTATTTTTATTGAACAAAATCGATATAGATTTTTACGATTTTAAAACAAAACATTAATAGAAATACATTCGTATCTATGAAATCACAGATCATAAAATCAGAACGTGATCGCTCTTTAGTAGAGTTGGAAAACAGCAGAAAATAGTAGAAATAAAAATTGAAAATTCTCAATACTGAACGATGCAAGGATATATAATTTATAATATATATATATATATATATATATATATATATATATATATATATATATATATATATTTAAATTAAATATAGTGATATTAATGAAGTTAATAAAACATTTCAATAATTATGTTGAATAATTAATTTAAAGTAAGATTTTTTACACTTATTTTATGAGAAGTTTAATTATTTTTCAAACATTTTTTGCTACACAAATTTCATATAATAATATATTCTTAAAAAACTGACAAATTTCAATAGAATATTATTTATTATATTATAATAAAAAGTTGGTTATTTATTTTAATCTTTTTAGGGAGAAATGTATTTTATTATGTGAAAAAAATTTGTCGATTTTATATTTTTAAAAAAACTATTGCATTTAAATAATTAAAAGGTTGTGACTATATTTACTGATGTTTCTGATTTCATAAAATATTTTTTTAGGAAAAAATTTGATGTATGTTACAATAAAGGAAATTGGTATTAATATTAAGAAACATTGTTTATTGACAAGATTTTTTCTGTTTATTGAATTATTCAAAATAAAACAAAATTATCACTTGTACTAAAAAAAGTAAAAAATAAAAATTTTCAAACTATCTTCCAATTTTAAAAAAATGGTAACTTAAATCCAGTATTTTTTATTTATTTTACGAAAATAATGCAAAGTTTTAATTAAACTGCTATTTAAAAAATAAATATTTGGAATACATTTGTAAAATATTAAAATAATTTCTGAACTGGTTTTGGGAATACTTTCCATACCAGTTCCACAAAATCTTCGTTTTCAGAAAAATAACTTTCAATTTACGTTAATTACTGCATAATTATCATATCTTCTTAATTACTGCTGATCATCCATTCCAGTGCAAAATAAAAAACTTTTAACAATTCAACAACTTCTGCTAATCAGAATTTTCCATTCTAGCTTCTTTTTATGCATCAAAACTAGGGGATTCGACTTTCTTGATGCGCTTGTTATCGGTGTACTGAGAGAATACGCATATTTTCTCATGTAAATCGATCTTTATTCTCATTAACTCAGTTATATTTAAAAGGCAATAAAACATCTGAATTTTTACCTAATTAACGGAGTCAGGGTGTCTTTTTTTACTAAATTGTAATATATCGTTAATTATTTTATTAATTTATCCGTTAATTTAGTGCAACATTTTCCTCATATTTCTTTATTTTCCTTTTTGTCTCTATCAATTAATTATTTTCAATATATGTTTATTTTTAACTTGATAATATTCAATCTTCATATATATATATATATATATATATATATATATATATATATATATACATATATGTATAAAAATACAAAATATTTTGTTTATGTTTTCGCATAAATGCATATATTATCTCATCTCAGCAAGAAACTTGTTCGAAAATAATACATTAGATGATAATATCATATCGCACCTACATACAAAAAACTAATGCATGTTTTATGTATCACGAAGTCCTTCTATAATATTCGTCCTGGCAAATGAACCAGCGTCGAGTAGAGATGAAGCGTTAAAACACTCTGATCTTTCTATAGAGGATTCAATATATTTTGTACTTCAATTATTCATATTTAATTCACTTATATATATATATATATATATATATATCTATATATATATATATATATATATATATATATATATATATATATATATATATATATATATATATATACCCAATAGTAATACAAAGATAACAGTTTTTTAAAATCGATAATTGAGTTTTAAGATAAAAATTATAATGATATAATTTTGTGTTATTTTACATAAAACATAAAATGATATTTATTCAGATAAGTATGTTTAAGATTTATTAAATGATCTCAACAAGTATGATTTGATGATAATTTTAATTCTTTTAGAGATATTGGTAAACTTACTTCAAAAGCTTTTTTCATAAACTCTATCAGAAAAAAATACTTATTAATATATAATATTTAATTTGTTTGCAAGACTTATTTTTTAAAAAACAGTCTTATTATTTGATATTATCGATATAAAAATCTATCTTTGAGCAAGTATTTTTCATTGTAATTGTGTATTACATGTTTTTTTTGGTTCAATATTGAGATATTAAATGAAATTTAGTACATCGTAGGATACTGTAGTTTTACAAGAGTTTTCTATACTAAAATAACTATCCAGTGATAATGAATTTCACCTCAAAAAATTTTTGGAGGTGTCACGATTCGATAAGTTTGTACTAAGTAAAGAAACACTTTTCAAAGTTCAATGGGACTCTTTTGTGAAGTTGGACTAGCGAAGCTCTAATTACAATAAACGTGGAAACAACAGCATTTTACTTATTGGAATTTAATAGTTTCTGCATTCAGTATCATACATATTTTCAATGAAGTGAGAAAAATTTCTAAGAAAGGTTTGTATACTTTAAAACAAAGATTATTGGATTTATGATTGTTTTATTTTTTTATATATTTTTTACTTATATATTCAAATAATATATATAATATATAATATATATTGTATATATATATATATATATATATATATATATATATATATATATATATATATATATATATATATATATATACATATGATATAAATATATATATATATATATATATATAATGTGTATTCTTTGTTTATTTCCTTAGCTCTTTATTTTATTGTATATATTCTTGCATATTTCGAATTTTGTTCATGACTTTTAATATAATATTTATTCTACATATTATTTTTATATTAAATGTCTAAATAATTACATTATTTTATATAATTCTCTATGTATTTTTATGGCCGTTTTATTTTTATTCTAAATTGTTGATAGAATAAAAATAGTAAAAATGGTTGATGTAAATACCTGAATGTTATATTATAATCGTTTCAATTATTCAAAGGGAATATTGCTAATTTTATAACTAAAGCTTATGTGAGTATTTGAAAATAATAATTTGCTATAGAAATGTAATTTTTTTTATTTTATCTTAAACAGACATATTATATTGAAAAATCGAAACAGAATAGTTAAAACAAAAAACTTGAATGGTTACATTTAAAAGAAAGACAAAACGTATTAGTTACGAACGGGGAGCGGAGGGCGAAGCCCCGTGCAAATCGACAAGCATAATGAGGAGAAGATGGAACCCCCTAGTATTATATATATATATATATATATATATATATATATATATATATATATATATATACAATCTTCTAAATTACAAATATTTTTTGTTAGACTGATTTTTATTTTTCTTTGTTGTAATCGAAAATTTCTTCAATAAGAATTTTTAAATTTAAAAATCAAAGAAAGTAATTGATGACAATTAAAACTTTATTCTTTTTCCGTCTATATCATTAAAAATAAAGCTCTAGCTAGTATAATTATTATATTAGTTTTGCACTTTTATCATAATTTAATAATTCAAAATGAAATATACAAAATTAAATTGAAAGTTAATTTATAAAATGTAATGCTTTATTAAGAATATATGTTTATTTAATCTTTGCTATAAGGAAAAACTTTTTTAATTGATAAATATTTTTAGTAATTATTCATATTTATTGAATTATGACAAAAATTATTATAAAAACAAAATTACATATGTGCGCAAACCTAATTTTAAACAAATTTAAAATAGGAAAATAATAAATTACTTAGAAAAAACATATACATTTTTTTTACTGAATTTAAATTGAAGGCTCTATACTTGTTTGTAGGAAAACATCAACAGTTCGTGCTACATTATTCGCCTCGTATGCTTACAATGTAAGCGAGCATTGACTAACGGTACATGCTTTTAAGTTCTTACCTTTCCGAAGCTCGTCAAGCCTCCATGCTCGGCTTTTCTGCCCGGTATGTCAACCAGAGAACAGTCCGCCCTAGAACGAATATATTATATTATAATCAAGAAAATGTGTAGGTATTGGAAAAGATTTTAAAATATATAAATATTTTAAACTAAAACTGGATAACATTAACTTTTTTAAATGATTTATAAACTGTCATTTTTATATCGTATTTTTCATATATATATATATATATATATATATATATATATATATATATATATATATATATACAATATCATTAAATTTCATAAATTGAAATCAAAATAAAAGATATAATTTCTAAATTCTATAATAAAATTCTTCATAATTTAATTATTAATAATTTATTGATTAAGTTATAAGGTTTTTGTGGATTTGGTACTAAAGTCATTCGATGGATTTAAATATACAGTCTAAATAATAATAAAAGGATTAAAATTAAAAATAATTAGTTAGATGACATTCAGTAATACAGAGGTACCTCAAGGTATTTTTCTGTTTATAATTTTTATAAGTGATCTTTTAGATGGAATTACAAATTAAAAAATTAGACTTTTTAATGATAATTTCGTCAATTGTAAAGAAATTTTATCAAAATCTGTTACTTATAATTTGATAATTAGAATTAAATTCCTTAAAAAGTATCTATTTTCGATTTATTAGTAGACGATGTAATATCTATACATTTTACTTTATCGATGAAGTAGAAATTACAGTATCTGATTCATATAAATACCTCAGAGTTATAATAAAAATATATGTATATTTTGGATTTTTAAAAAACCTTTAATAAATATTCCTCACTTGCTGTCATTTAGAATAGTGAAATATGGATTACAATTTATTTTTTTCATTACAAATAATATAGAGAAGCATGAAAATTAAAATCAATATGAAGGTAAGAAGAAAAACGTACGAAATCGAAAGCAGATAAAAGTTATGGACATTACAACAAAAATGTAACGTTCAAATGAGCCAGTTATATAAAAATATACAACCACTAATGTAAAAATTAAACAATAAAATCAATTAAACCACTAATTAAGAAATTAATCAATGTTTACATTGACTGAAAAATGCAACTATCTAAAATATAACCGTACATAATTGAATAAAATAGTGAATAGAATACTAAATAAAATTATTCATATATATTATAATTTAATATTTGAATTTATATTTTTTTTTCTAAAATTAACAAATTTTAATTTAACAATGTGTTTTAACCACTTTTAGCATTCATGGCAATCAATATCATTGCATTATTTAATATTTTACATACAATATAATAAAAAGTTAGTTTATTTTCATAATAATTTCACATAAAAATTAATTAACTTGAGGTTATAATCTTGACTAGGAATATCATTATTGTTTACAAATAATGTATGAAAATTAAATTACATGCATAAAAAATCTATACTAAAATGTTTTTGTTTATAATTACTACATAAAATTATTTACATACTGATGAAAACATTATTTCCTTCATAATGAATATTGTTTTACATATAAATTCTAATAAATTGTTAATAAAATAATTTTCTTGTTACATACACATACATACACACACAAACACAAACACATACACACTCACACACACACACACACACACATACACACACACATATATATATATATATATATATATATATATGTGGCTGTGTGTGTATGTGTAAATGACTATTAATTATTTACAATTTAATTTAGAAATATAATACGACCAAATGCAAAAACATTTTCTAACGTTAAAAACTCCTGAAATATTTAAAATAAGAACTCGCTCTTTTCTTACATTTAGTTTACACAGAGTATAGAGTTCAAAGTGCATATGCAACAGGACTTTAAAATATACAATCTTCAAGTTTATAGAAAATGGAAATATTTTCAGATTTGCTATCATGTGTTAGATTAAAACAAAAATGCATATCTTTTTCGTTATTTTTAATTAAAAACTATCTTTATTATTTCTTTCATATCCCATAAAAGTTTATCCCTTAAAACATTTACTTTATACTATTCTAAGAGAAAAATCATAAATTCACAAGTCATTTTAATTGCTTTTTATAACCCCGAGCGTATTCTTTGTAAAAAATCACTTCAAAGGAAATACTTTTAGTTGATATTTACTATTCGTTTGCTTAAGTAAAAAGTAAGTATTTGGTTTTGATATTCAAATATGTACATTTGTGAAAGTAATGAATATCAACAATATTAGTGATTAAATATTCATTATTGTATAAAATAAGTACATTGTTTGATATATATATTTATACGAGGATCGTTTGATAAGTATGGTAAAAAAAGTAAGAAAAATTAAATTGAAAAATTAAATTTAATTCATTCATTCATTAAATTAAACAATAAATAAATTTACCATACTTATCAAACGACCCTCATATATATATATACATATATACATATATATATATATATATATATATATATATATATATATATATATATATATATACATATATATATATATATATATATATATATATATATATATATATATATATATATATATATATATATATATATATATATATATATATATATATATATATATATATATATATTCGTAATAAATGTATTTAAAAAAATATCAAAATTATAACATATAGTACAATATAAAATATGAAAATAATTACTATAAATGACAAAAAAAATTAAGCAAAACTTATTACATAAAAACAGCATATATTTTTAATTTTCCAGTTGACTGTTATACTAAAAAATATAATAAATTTCAAATACATGTTTGGAATTTTTCAGTACCCTAACTTAGTAAAAATTATATACTTTTAATTTTTAAATCATTAATCTGCAATAAGATATCAAACGTAGAAGAATAATGTAAGCCAAATCTATAAATTTATGTATTAAAAAACATTGTATTTGAAAAATAATGTTTTTCAGAAAAATGTAGATCATTTTTATAATTGAGACGTACAATTTTATATTTAATTTTAAAACGTATTTTATGTATATGTGTGTATATATATATATATATATATATATATATATATATATATATATATATATATATATATAAAGTTGTCAATAAAAGAATAAAAAATTGTTACAATATAATTCTTTTAAATATCCACATTCGAACACAAATGAAATAAATGTTTTAAAAAATACTTACCAAGGTGTATTACACGTAGAGGTTAAAGTTAAATATCTGACTCCGACTTGATACAAAGTACGTAAAACGGCAAGACTATTTGCAAGAGAGTGTCCACCTTCTACTCCTATCAACGAACACAATTGGTGGCGCTGGTGAGCTATACGAATTTCTGAAACAAAATTTATTGCGTTTAAAGAATATAATTAATGACAAAATTATTTACACACTGAAAAACAGAAAGTTTTTCATTTCATAAGGGTATGTTAAATATCACTCATGGGTTTTTCTTTAATTATTTATTATAATGCAGTCGATATATATACATATATATATATATATATATATATATATATATATATATATATATATATATATATATATAGTAAATAGAAGTTAAAATAAATAAGATATTATCACTATTAGTTATCCTTAAAAAATAAAATAAAATATAAATAATTTTTATTCATTTTTTATTATTTTTAAAAAATAAAATAACAATTTTAATCGAATTATATAATAAGTAAATACAAATTATTTTAGTACTTATTATCTATGCAAATAAGAATAAATTATTTCTTAATTTAATTTATTAAAAAAGCTAAAATATAATGTAATGCAGTAACATTTTTATTAAAAAATACTATGAAAGATAAAAATAAAATATAATCCAATTTCTCGTTTTTGAAAAAATAAATTAATTCATTTTTTATGTAATTATTATTATTCTTTTTAATCAATGTAACTAAATTTCAGATTAAAATGATTTTTATAACTATTGTTAAGTATTGTAGTCATAATATTTCCTTATCTCAAACTTCATAATTTTTTTTAATAGTGTGCAAAGTTTTATTTCTTTTAATTTTTTAATATATTGCGCAGCAGAATTATTTCGAAAAATATGAATATGTCATTAAATATATGACATACTTTCCTAATAATTCGTTACGAAGGAAATTTAATAATCTGTAATAATACATCATAAAAATATAATTTAAAATTTTACATTTTTAAAAAGATTAAAATAAAAACAATGATTATATGTAGTTACTATAATATTATACATTTTAAGTGATGTTCTATAAACTTAAATATCATACAAATGAATATTAATGACTAAATATCCAATACTTTAGGAGTTATATTAGGGATTCCTATAAGTTATGACATATTTGACGTAAAATACATAAGTTTGTACAAAAGACTTTTATTTTTCAATTAATTATATAATTACCATATCTATGATACTTTTCCATCTTGTCTCCAAAGATTAAATGATTTGCTTAAAGAATTCTGAATTATTTGAAGAGAAAAAAATGACTCAAGGTAATTTTTGACCTTATCAATAATTGGGATTTTTTCCATCAAATGAATAACTCCAATAACATAATCAGATGATAATAAAATGGAGCTACGTTTAGTAAGTAGAGAAGACGCGGTAACCCTTCTCACCTTATTGCCTTGAATTTATCCTGCATGATTCTTGCTTCATGATATTTTGCATTATCCGTAAGATAACGCTCTTCCTGTCGATCAACGCAGATCGTTTTTCTATGAGCTTCTGCCGTAATCTTTCTATCTGCTGGCAGTAAACTTCAGCCGTTATCATGTCTCTAGATTTTAGCAATTCAAAGTGAATCGCCCTACAGAAATCCCACCAAATGCATATAAAAAACATTTCATAGTTAAACGGAACGTTGATGTTCGAACTGGAGTTTGATTTCGTAAAATCCATTGCTTAGTTCGCTTTAAATTGATGTATAGAACCCGTTTTTCATCTCCGGTTACAATCCTATGAAGAAATGATTTTTGTTACACCTTGTTAGAGACGAGTTATAAATTATTATTCTCTGTTCTTTTTTGGCCGAAGACAATTCACTTAGAACTAATATGTTCCTCTTTGTGAACCTCACCAATTTCATCCAGTATCTGTAAACTGTTGACCGTATTGACTTAAGTTATTGTGACAATTCTGATGATCTATTTTGGATCGAACTTAACAAAAGATTTTAGAGCTTCATTATTAAATTTAATTGATCTTCCACTTATTCTTCCACTTTGAGGCGTGTCAAAAAAGTCAACACAACTTTTCGAAATTTTTTTAAAAGAACGTTGAAATTTTTGGTCGAATACATTACCAAAGATGTCACAATTTTTTTAGTTGCAGCTATGACATTTAATTCACATTAAAAATTAAACAGTACATAGTGTAGTATGTGTTCCTATGGGGGTTGTAATGCTACACTGGGGATAATTTGTAAATTAATTACGTAACAAGAAAGTTAAATGTTGTACGCGCACAGTATAACAAGACACTGATGTAAAATACCACACAAATCAAGTAAGGAACGTTTCTAAAAATAACTTAGTAGATGCGTCATACTTATAGGAATCTTTAATATAATTATTTAATTACAAGCTTATAACTCGTTATTTAACGGAATTATCAACTATTACATGTCGATGTTCCGATAAAGTGAAATTAAGGATTTGGTTTAGTTAAAAATTATAATAATAGAAAAATCAATATAATATCTAAAATGATATTGTATAGAGTAACCCAAATGAGACTGAAGGATGGTAAAAAATTGAAAATGATAATAAGCAAGTAAATGTATGTATAAAACTCATCAGTCTCATTTCAATCGCCCTATAGAAATTATGTTGTCGAGTAACAGTTTTCTTGAAAAATTTAAGTTAGTAAAAACTTATATAAATGTATTAACAAAATATTAAGTTATATATACATTACCGAAAATTTATCACTAAACATGTAATTTCTTAATACATGTATATATATATATATATATATATGTGTGTGTGTGTGTGTGTGTGTGTAGTCATGATTTTTTTTCTTTCAAAAAGAAAAAAATATATAAGTTACTCAAAGTAATTTCATTTTTGTGTCAATTTAATACAACAGCCATAACTGAAAATTACAACGATATTTTAAAACTTAACAATCATCAACGTTACCTCAAAAAAATCATTGTATAAAATTCTATCTTTCTAATAATACCCTCTTTAGTAGGCCCAAAAAATTTGACAACGGTATTCTTAAATGTCTACTGAAATCCAATTCACAGTTAAGTGTTAAGAATTGATAAAAATATTTACGTTTATCTAATCCATTGTACAAAGATACTTTTTATAGAAAGTACTTTTTCACTAAGATAAAGTCAAATTGGTACTGTGTCAATTTTCTTCAATATACAAAAACCAATTTTGTACAATTTGTACAACTTCGTTATTAATAAGATTACGGACGGAATTATTTTTAACAAAATCACGACTAGAGATAAAATAATTCTCTGTTTCAATTATAAGACAAACAATGGCTTTCGAAGAGGTGCCCAAAATACATCTAAACTTAATATAAATTTAAAAGTTTATTTTGAATTTTTAATATGATTTCAACAGAATTATTGATTTTGAATCGATGGAATAGGAAGAAAAAGTTCATGTCGATATCTACTGTCAACAACTAGACAGATTCAACCAGGAAGTATTGAGAACAAGGTCAACTGTTATAAAGAGAAATATTTTATTTAACTTAATGCAATAAAATCCACTTAGAAAAAATATAAAAGCTTCATTGGAAATTCTTTACATATCTAGTACTACATATTTTTATAGTGCATTTTTGTTTCATGAAATTTTTAATTATTTATGTAGTTAGATAACATTTTAAGAAACAAAATATTTCAAAAAGACTATTAATAAAATCCAAAATAACTTATAATATTCTTTGCACGAAAAAAAAACAATTTTCTAAAAAAATATTCAAAGTTTATACTAGAGATAGAACTTATTAATGATTATTGGTAATGATAAACATTAGATAATGAACTAAAAAATAAAAGTTGTATGTAGAGAAATTTTAATAATTGATTACTCATAAATATCTATAATTAATGTGTATATATATTATAAATTCAAAATCCATAAATATGAAAAGCTTAAGGAAAGACCAATAAATAGAAAAGATAAAAACAAGAAAATTGAAAAGAAATTAAAATGGAATAGATTTTATATGGTCAGAAAATTAATCATTTAAATCAAAAATTCTAAGAAAAAATTATTCGACTATTGTTAAAAAGTAAATTCAAATCATTTTATTTATACAATTTTCTTCAATATTAAGTTACTACTAGCTATATAAATAAATATTATTTTTAATCAATATCTGAAATGGTATCGAATAAAAATTACTGATCATAAATAAGCATTTTAATGATGACAATATTATTTAGAGAGGTGCTGGAATAAATAACACATTAGTTAATGTTACAATAGCTAATAAGGATTTCTTTATGTAATATTAACAAAAATAATAATAAAAAAATACTAATAAAATTAATTTAATTTCCTTTATACATACAAATTAACTTTGTAGTACAATAAAATGTTAAATTGTTGACTATGAACTTGATGGTCATAAAGTTAGAGTACAGAGTAAAATAAATGAAGAATGCATTTCTCTGTTTTCCTCGTTTTGTGTGTATAATTAAAAAAAATATAAAAATTGTCATTAAAATAATTTTTAATCTTGTTAAATATTAGAAATGATTATTTTTTTTAAAAAAAATCTCGAATAGTACCACAAATTATAATTGAATAATTACTATTCAAATAAATTAAATTTTAAAATAAATTCAATGTATATAAATAAAACTTTATATTTAAATGTAATTAGGAAAAACGTTTGATCTATTTAATTGAATTTTATAGAATTGTGAACAATCTCGCGAGCAATAATTCATTTTCTTCAAAAATTATCACAGACACAATTAAATTAAAGCCCAGTTTATGAATGAATGGGAATAAATTAATCTGAGTAAATTATTATAATTTATAATATTAAATATTTTGATACCAGTGTCTTCGTAATGTACAAATCGTCTGAAAACTTATCAAAATGAATTCTTTGCTAAAACCAAGTGACGACCAACCCGCACTTCCGCCGGATACGGAAACTCCGCTACTAAGTTTGTCTGCTTGTACTCTAGCGGCCAAACAGGAAAGCCGACGACTGTGTGGTTGGTTTGGTTACGAGTACACCGACCACCGCTCTAATGAAATTTCATTTTAAATTACATCGCGCTTATTAAATTTGCACAATTTCAAGTCGCTCGTTTATCTCTCATTTACAGAACTGACGCACGAAAATATACGGCTTCTTTTTCGACTAAATGTGACAGTGCGGTCGTTTTTCGTTCGAATTTATTTTGTCATGCCACGATCCGTGATACTGTTTACATGTATTGTGTAATGTTACACTAATTAAATTAGATACAAATAAGATTATATTCTTGTTAAATTAATTGAATAATAATCTTATAATAATGGTTTTAGTAAATACATTGTTTATTATATAGATAATATGAAATATGTAAATGTAACTTATATGTTTAATATTTAAATTTTTAGATTATACTAAATAATATTAAATATAACTTAAATTCATATTATATTTGTACATACATATATAGATCATCCGAATGTGGAGATTAAAAAGAAACTATATACATGTTTCCTTATACACCACCCTATATACATGTTTTTTTTAATAAAATACAAATCTAGGCGTCGCATTTAGATAACCCTATACATTTATATATAGAGAAAGAACGAGAGAGAGATTCAAATAAAACTCAAGGATATTAAAAACAGTAAATGACAGTAAGCAAGTAAATATATGTCTAAATCATTCAGTCTAATTTGGGCCACCCTGCACAAAAAATAATTAAAACTTTAATATGTAATAAAAAGGTCAGTAGATTTTGATTTTTATGATCAATTATCATATTTATTTGAGTTATTCTTAATGTAGTACACAATGTCACTAACGAAAAGAAAAATTTTTATGTTCCATAAAAAAATCAGGTTAAATAAATCACATCATACGAAACTCACATTTCATACAAAATAAGACATTACGTTTCATCATTTTTTCCACTCAAAATATCAAATATATTTTTAGTAGAATTAAAAAATTAAATTCAAAAAATTTAAATACTTCATTTCATCATATAGTTATAAAAAAAATTTATTAAATTAATTTTAATCAGTATCACTTTCTTCAAAAAATTACATTTCGTTGAAAACTTAAACAAGTCACTGAACGGATAAATTTATTAGATGAAAATTCTTTGACAAAATCTCTGCATTTGATAGAATTCTATTTTTTTACAAAAATGAAACTGTGAAATCTCCAGTTTATAAAATTAGTACTGTCACCTTTACTTATTTGAATTTCGCCGAGAGCACAAAAAGGGAAATTCTTAGTTCGCCAAGTTACTGTATTTCGTGTTATCCGAGAGTTACAAGAAGTAAAATTGCGTGTTTATCAAAACCGTGTTATAGCAGTAATGTGTTAACCAAGGGTTGCTACAATTTGTAAATAGTATTATATTGAAACAGCATTATGGTACTGCCACATAGAAGACAATAATAAAATTATTTAATTATATTTGCTTTGTACTAAATGAAATGTTGAAATCATTACTGTGTTAAATCATTTTTTTTCTTAGTTCGTGAATCAAACTATTATTGTTTTCGTATGGAGTACATATTATTACGATTAAGTTTCAATTACTCATTTCTGATCCGTGTTTATAGTAGAGTGTTTTCGAAGGAAATTCGATAATTTTTCTATATGAACATAAATTGGGTAAAAATACACTAAAGGTAATCCGAAATAGCAATATTGCATTCATAGAAAAAATTGTTGATATATGCATAATTCAATGTTGAAGTAAAATATTTCGTTCGGATTATAAGTAGAGTTTGCAGTTAAAATATGAAATTTTGAAGCATTCAACTAAATCTGTAGTCATTGCAGTAATAAATTTTTATTTTCTAAAATCTTTGTCATTAAGAAAATCTTACATTGAGTAAACATTATTCAAGAATTTATTTCATTAAATAATCAAATATTGTTCAAGAAAGGCATTATTCCTTATGATCCATCTAAACAAGTGTATCAAAAACAAATAGATTAAATTTTGATTAATAAGGCAGTTTATAACTTCATATAATATATAACATTTTACTTTTTGATAAAAAATTTAATATTTTATATGATACTACTCAATATTATCATGTGCCAAACTTTATACTAACATTTCTTATACATCAATTAATACGAATAAAATAAAGTTGATATTTGTATTTTCAGAAGGAAATATACATAAAACAGAAAATATGTATTACTTTTAATAGAATGGCTAGTTTATAAGCATTGTATAAAAAAAGATATCATTACGAAATCCCTAGTAAAATTTTATGTAAAATATGATGAAGAGATTTATAGACTGAATATAAATTAAATAGCTTGTAAAAAACATATGTATATATAATGTAAAAACATAAAAAATGTAAAAATATGAGTATACTCGTAAAATGTAAAAGAGACGTAAATAAAAAGTACACCTATTACCTTTATTATTATATATTAGTAGATTTAAATAATTATTAATTATTAGTATCAATATTGGGATTTTTTAATTATAAAAAATATTATTAAAAATTGTAAAAAAGTGTAATATTTAAAGGAAACCCATTAATTAATTCATATATATTTATATATATATATATATATATATATATATATATATATATATATATATATATATATATATATATATATATATATATATATATATATATTGTTGTGTGTGTTATTAAAAACAATTTCATCAATTTTAATAAAATAAATAATTTTAATGCTACAGTGAACTAAATATATAACTGTTTTTATGACAAAGTTTCTGTCGTAAACTTGGACACAAATAATATTAATGAAGAAGTTAGAAAATGTGTACGGATGTTCATGAATGATGCAGATTCATATATAAGACTCTTGTTAAACTCATGCAATAGTTGGAATATTTTCACAGACCGTTTGAAGAACTTGGACGTGCCACTATCTAAAATCTTGTGTTCTTACATTTTATGTTCTTAATTTCCAGTGAAAATATTCTACTTATTACAGTAAATATCGTTGGGTTGAAAAGTAAATAGTGCAGCTATTCATTTTAAGAAAATAAAAAAGTATAATTATATATATATATATATATATATATATATATATATATATATATACGAAGGTCGTTTGATAAGTATGGTAAAAAAGTAAGAAAAATTAAATTGAAAAATTTAATTTAATTAATTAATTAATCAAATTAAACAATAAACAAATTTACCATATTTATCAAACGACCCTCGTACACACACACACACACACACACACATATATATATATATATATATATATATATATATATATATATATATATTATATATATATATATATATATATATATATATATGTAAATATCTCCCTTCCGCCTATATATTCATATAGCTATGTCCAAAAAAAAATTTTCTTATAAAAAATATATTTTTATTGAATATCATGTATAATAATATGTATATCTATATTTAAAAGACAAATTTAATAACATTTACACATATATTCAGTTATCTAGAGATGAAAATGTTTTATTGCAGAATAATATAATCAATGAAAAAAAGTATATGCTGAATATTCGTAAATTAAAAATAAAAAAAATATTTATATTAAAATTTAATTATTTTTTAATGTTCTATATAATTTAAAAATTATAAAATAAGGTAAAGTAATATATGTAGTATTCTTTGGTATTTTTTTTTCTAAAAAAATAACAATAAACATTTTTTTAAAATGATGACTTATATTTAAGAAAAAGAAAAAAAAATTAGTGTTTCATATAATTGAAAGAACTGATAATTTGAAAAAAAAGAGAACTAAAGTTGTCCTCAGATTATACCCACAAATTTATATACATCCAATAAACAGAAATTCATCAGATTTTCATCAATTTAACAAAAGTTTTAAATTGTACATTTCTGAAGTAATTAAATATTTTTTTAAAAAACATTATTTATAAATAAATTAAAAAACATACAACTATAATTTCAATCAAGGTATATAATTTTTTCAAAAAAATATTTTTGTCAATTATTTAATTTGAATTTTGGGGCATATATTACTAAAATACATTCAAAAACAGTAACAAATATAGTTGGAAAAAGTGCTGAAATGGACAACAGATCCGCATAATAATAAGAATATTAACTGTAATACATTTAATTATGACACAAAATTCTATAACTGTAGTCATAAAATAAATAACTAATAATAACTACTGATAGAGTTTATTGTATTGAATGAATATTCATATTACAATATCCAATTAATTAACCAGAATATAAGGGTTTATATTACATTACTCGTAGTTTTTAAAATTAGACTATATTAACAAAAAAATATATTAATATAAATAGAATATCATGAATTAAAAATAAAATTATGTTTTACAATAATAAATATGTTATGATAATGTACGTTTTTTTTGTATGCAAAACAATTTATTTAATAGATTTAAAATAAAGAAATATTTCCATAAAAAATATTTTTATAGAAATATATTTTAATAATTTTTAAAAATAAAAATCAAAAAAATACTCTTTATACAAAGATATGATAAAAATTATCTCGATACAAAAAAACTCTGTATTTAAATATTATCGAGACAAACTTGTGTTTGGATCTCTATTTTGATCGAGCAAGTACCTCATGTCTTATATTTTTATATTTATTGTATTTATATTATCCTATAAATGAACGCAAATTATCAAAATAAAATCAAAAATAATTAAAAAAAATATTTGAACATTAAGCTAATTTAAATTTATAAAGAAAATTAAAAAAAATATTCAATACAAAAATAATTACGTATAATTTTATAACTAACAAAAATTGCAGAATATTTATAGAATTACTTGGAAAAAATAATATCTCAAAAGTAACTAAGACCAAATGTGTATAAAGAAAGAAAAATTTAATAATTTTAAAAATATTAAGCATAAATTTTATTTTATTAGAATAAATAGTTAATGTTAATATTAATTATAATTTAATATAGATTTTTTGAAAATATTTTTACGAATAATGTAAATATGAGACATTATTTTGATCATACAATTATAATTTTATTTTATTTAAAATAAAAATTAATTAATTACTATTCTCGTTTTAAGGGAATAATCAATTAATTATAATAATTATATTTAAAATTATAAAAAAATAGTTTTAAAATCCAATTTATCATACTGAATAATATTAAAAAAATCATTGCTCAAAAATCTAAAAAAATGTTTTCTTGTAAAGCAGAAATTTAAAATTCTGTGAATAAATAGTACATAAAGTAGCCAAAATGAGAGTGAAATATAATAAAATATAGTAAATGATAGTAAGCAACTGAATATATGTTAAAATATTTCTGTTTCATTTGGGCTATATTATATATATATATATATATATATATATATATATATATATATATATATATATATATGCATATAAAATTATATGTATTTAAAACAACTCTACAGCACAAAATAACTTACAAATAAAGTGTATAGGAAAATTAAAATTGAGTAATGTCAATTTGGACGAAATTCTTATGTTATTAAAAAAAATAATCCTCTCAGTTTAAAGAAAAAAGTTTTTAATAAATTTATCTTGTACGTACTTACTTATGGTAGTAAAACATAAGTTTTAAATACCAGAATAATTGAGTGGTTTCAGACAACACAAAGAAGCATGGAAAGATGTATACTAAAAATTATATAAATGAGTGAATTCCAGAGAAAAATGAAGTTGTGGACATTATAACAAGAGTGAAAAGTTTAAAATAGAAATGAACTGGTTAGATAAAAACAATAAATATCGTTGACAGGTAAGATAAATTATTGATTGGAAATTCAAAGATATGAAAAGTCCAAGAAAATATCGGATAGAATAGTCAGAGATTTAAGATACAATAATTCGTTGCTTTGGAATGGAAAAAGGACATTATGTGACTGGAAGTAGAAAGTTTTGGAAGAGATATTCATCTGCCTGTGGATAAAAAGAAGATTGATTTATATATATATATATATATATATATATATATATATATATATATATATATATATATGAAATTGAAATGATTACAATAATAAAGAAGATCCTCAATGATCATGATTATAATTAAAGAATGTAATTAATAAGATATTTTATTTACATCCAAATAAAATGAACTAAATAATTATTAAGAATTTTAAGCACTTTATTTCTATATATATATATATATATATATATATAATTTATGCTTATAATATTTTGTGAACTATATAAAAAACGAAATTTATATTCTAGTACTTTATGATTTCATGAACAGTTCAAAAATGAGACTATTAAATAACGACTGTTTAAAGTTCTTTACAATTTAGCGGAATTAAAAACAAAATGTGGGACAGCAATATTTTCTGAAAGCTTTGCTATAGTAGTCGTAATTCAATTCGAAGAATAATGAAAGTACAGCAGGCCGTAAACCATCTCGGGCACAGCTGTTGCCAGCTAAAACAAAGAAGCGTTGTGATTCATATTCAAGCCCGTTGCCATTATTATTTTGAAAACTGAGGAATCCAATCCCATAAGACTATTTTGTGGGTAATAATAAAGACGTTACTTGTAATATGTACCGCTATAGTAGCTTCTCATGTGTTGACTTTAATCTGATAAGATAAAATTCGTAATCTGCGCGTGCAGAGAAACGCTTTCAACAGAGTTTCTAAATTTTATATAAGCAGAATTTGTAATCTTATGACGTTATTAATATAACATTTCGTTAAAGATAATTTGTTAAAACGTGTAAAGTCATAAACATTTCAAATGTAAATTGTTGATTTAAATATAACACATAAATTTAATGATTATTATTATTATGTATTACTGTAACATATATGTTTATCATAGGACAATTGTTATTAATATTATATTATATGAACTTATTTAATGCATTATTTATTTCAGTATAAACTTGAATTAATTAATACAATAAATGCTTCAAATAATAATTTTTAATTCCTGACTTTTAGTGATTACATTTTTTTTTTATTTTACAGAGAAAAATTTTACTTTATAATTGAAATTATTTATAAATGTATATTATTATTTCCAAATAAATTCTAATAAATAAAATAATAATCACACCAAAATGAAAAATAATACGAATAACATTCTGGCATTGAATTTATCACTTTTAATTTTATAAATTAGTAATTAAAACTAACTCGTACATGCATCAGTGAATTAAAATGTAAAAAAATCTTTATATTTTTACATTAAATACTTTTGAACATGAATAAATATTATTAACTTAAATTTAACAACTCTCTTATAATACTTAATTGTACAATGATAAAACATTACAAAAAGCTAATTAATATGCTGTGATGATGATGATGACATAACCGTCAAAATATGTACCAAAGAACAAATGATAATTGAACTTTTTTATAAAATATTGCGGCATAAATCATTAATTTGTGTAAAAATGCGAGTTTTATGTCAGAATTCAATAGTCCTTACTTTTGTATATTTTGGCACATTTTAATCATTTTTTTCTCATGATTTTATTAATGTACTATTTTTAATTGTTATTTATCACTGTCTTTTTAATTATTTTTGGTATATTTTGTTTCCTGCGAATTATTTTTAATGTCATAATTACTTAATGCAAGTATCAAAATAATATTTTTACTTTAGGACAAATTATTTTTTCCAATCAGTTATGGAGGTTGTCTAAATATTTCATTGTTATTTGTTTTAGTAATATGGTAAATTTACTTTAAAATAAATTCTGTGATTTATTTTTTATTTTGAATTTGATTATTTTCATTAATAATAAGTAAAAAATAATTTAATGCATCGTGTTCTTCCGAGAGACTGATTTAATAAAATATAGAGAAAATGTTATGAGTGCCAACGTATAAACTTATACAATTCTATCTTTATAATCAATACAAAATTGAGTAAGTTTTAAATAATTGTATATTAACTAAGTGTTAAATATATTTTAATTAATATTTCATTTTTTAATTTACTAATAAACAAATTACTCCTAATTAAATAAAATATTGTAAATTTGAAATATGAAAAAAATGTTTCAAATAAATCAATTTATGTACACACTCACACACACACACACACACACATATATATATATATATATATATATATATAAATATATATATATATATATATATCTGTTTTGTCAGAAATTTTTAAACGTGATAGAAAAAAACATCACATGGATACAAGAACAGAAAGAAACAATGATAGAATTTATAAAATCACTACAATGAACATAAGCAGGCACAAATCAAGAAGAAGAGATTATGAGTGGACAAAGATTGTTATGAAGTAGACACAAAGAGATAAAAAAAATCATCAAAGATAGAGATGAACAATATAAGTACAGTGGAAACAAAAGTTGAAAGATATTGGTGGCAAAAGAAGAATGTTGACAAACAAAAAGTGGAAATGTATCGAAAAGACGTTTAAGAAAAATCATTAGTATTCGATAAAGCTTTCGCCCAATTGTGACGATATAAGCTTTGATAATGATGGTTATATATATATATATATATAAAACCATCATTATCAAAGCTTGTGACAATTGTGACGATATAAGCTTTGATAATGATGGTATTATATATATATATATATATATATATATATATATATATATATATATATATATATATATATATGCGAGGGTCGTTTGATAACTATAGTGAAAAGTAAGAAAAACTAAATTGAAAAATTTATTTTAATTAATTAAATTAAACAATAAATAAATTTACCATACTTATCAAACGACTTCGTATATATTAAAAAATAATTACCTTTACTTACTTAACCCTTTGACTTCGGGGATTCGAAATAAAATGTATGCTATATAAGACTCAGCTACAACAATTATCGGTATTTTGTATGGAGCAGTTTTTTAAACGTTACGTTATTATTTCTTAATTATATATATATATATATAATATATATATATATATATATATATATATATTTTATATATATATATATATATATATATATATATATATATATATATATATATATATATATATATATATATACATATATAATTAAATTATTTACCTTATTATGACAAATAAAATATTCTTATATTTTATTAATCAAAAAGTTATTTTTTGGAATATTCACCCTAGTAATTAAAATGAGATCGAGTACCGCCTGACGTTTTTCTTTGTATTTATTTAATGATTATTTGTCTTTTCTGTAATACAAATAATCAATCTATCTTAAAAATGTCTAAAATAGATGTTTTTAATCAAAATTAGATTTCTTATATCTATATTAGAAATTATTGTTTTAAAATTTTCTTCAGTCAATATAAGTTTTCTTGAATTGTCTTTTTGGTAGTTTAAATAGTTTCTATTTTATCAGATTTTCATTACTACAAAGATTTACATTGTTTGTGACGAATACATTTAAAATTATTCTTATCTCTAATTTTTCTATTGATGTCCAGCTCATCGGAATTCGAAATGAATTATTTTTTATGTGATATTCTGTATAGTAGAAGACGGAATATTTTTATATATAATGTATAATATTTTATTGTAACAATTAAATTTCTAAAACTATATTTTATTATAAATATTATCCTGTAATTTTAGTAATAAAAATAGAATTTGTATTTTTAGAAGGAAACTATAAAAAAAATTTATTTGGAAATGCACAAAACAATATGATAATCATTCAAACACCTGAAATACGATTTTATTCCCGTAACAGTGATTAATACAATTGTACAACTCTTTTCATTTGTGAAATTGTGTAAAACCGGCATACGAATACGGTGGATGAATATAATCTCAGATTAAAAACACTTTATATTCACAATCATACACAAACGTACAATGTATGTATTCATTAACATTTCACATTAGTCGAATTTAAATTTATTTCTCTTATGATTTTCACGAATATATGAAAATATTTATAGATGAAGTAAACGGTAAACAAATATTACTATTTTTTGATTATTGAATTCATTTTATTGTAATTTATATTTGTGGGCAAAATTGCAAATAAGATATATATATATATATATATATATATATATATATATATATATATATATATATATATGAGTATGAGGGTGTGTAAAAAATAAACTTTATTTTAATAACAATGAAAATAATTAGATTGATATAAAAAAATATAAATTATTTTTAATGTCAGAAAAAATATTAGAGAAATTTATTAATTAATAAGTCAGTCTGTCACAAATTGTTTGTACAATTTTTTTTCCATACAATATATTCATATATTTTTAAATAAAAATTGACGTTCCCTTTTTTTCTAAATAAATATTATAACAAATTGATATACCAAAAATTATTTAAAAAGTTTGCGTATAATTGTATTTTTTACAGTAATCTATACATAATCATAAAAAGTAATGTCCTTTATTAATAATAATTCTATTTATTTCGAACAACATTTTTATTGGTTCAGTGTAGAAATATTTTTATTTGTTTTTGTACTATAGCAAATTCATTTTGATACAAATGAATCACTCACCCTAACACCATAAGATTTTATATGTGCAATAATGATCAAATGCTAATTTTATTTGCTGATGAGAATTTTGATAATCATGTCATCGTCAGTGTAATACAAATATATTATAATACATAATCAATAAATCAATAAAACTAATTTAATTAATTTGGATGAAAATATTTGAGTACAGAAATAGAAAAAGAGATCTTACCTCAAAAACATGAAACAATTCAATTTGGAAAAAATAAAATAATGATATGAAAGTACATTACTGACGACGATGAAATTAAGCAATATGGTCGATAGACTGAAAGCCATGCAGTATGACTATACATTTCACAATAGTTTACTTTCAAGTTGAAGTAAATGAATTGAAGATATCGCGGACGTTATACTCGTATTTCAGCACGATAACAATCTCAGAAAAACCTAAGGTGGTTAAATCCTGAGTATTAAAGAAAAAAAACAAGGTGATAAATTAGTCTACACAATCTTCAGATCTAAATTTTGTGCAGTATCACCAATGATTATTTAAAAAATCGAAAGCCGACTTCAAGGACTATGTCTGGATAAAAATAAAAGAAAAATGAACAAGTATTACCTCTGAACAGTGTAACAATTTAGTAAAATGGATACTACGAATAATAAAAACAGTTATAAAAGTCAATGTAGGTTATACAAAATATTAATAAATGATAAATATTAAAGTCCCACAATGGTATACATATGTATTTTTTTTTAATTTTATTGAAAATAAAATAAATATTCGGAAATTATTGTTATAGTATTTTTTATTTAATTTTATTTAAACTATTGTAAATATACATATTTCTCCAAACAAAATATTTAAATAATTGGTAGGAATACTGGACTGATCAGTAAAATATATCATCGCCTGTTATACAGGGAATTTGATCCTAGATCAAACAATTCTCCATACTAGGCTAATATTACCAGCTCTAACGTTAAAGATTATAGTAATATTAGTAAGAATAAAGAAAGAAATGTGAATTTTACGGGAATGATTTTGTAAATCACTATATAATATATATATATATCAGGGAGCTCTGCCTTTTGCTCGTTATGCTCGCCGACTTCCTCGCCCCTCGGGGTAACTATACTCCCTGATCGGTACGATCGCTCCCCCTGTGATGTTTGCAATCGTATCATGTTTATTTGTAATCATTAAAGTTCGGAGGTAATCGTTTACGTTTAGAGTAGCGTGGCATTAATGAATTTTTGATTGTTATACATATTTTTTTAATATATTTTAATAATGTTTACTCTCAAGTAATTTTCTATTTCTTCAGCATAAATGCATATAAAAGCATTCTTGTGGAAAAAGATATTATATTATAACTACGATTTACCTTCAACGGATGTGCATAACGTCAGCTGTGGATGGTATTGGTCCGTGAAGCGACGAATGACGTCGATCTGTTCAAGCGTTAATTGTACGGCATCTCGATGTTGCGATTCACAAGGAACGTACGCAGCCCAAAACTAGAATCAATATAGTATAATTATAATGTGAATTACATATCTGTTCAAATGATTTACTACTATTTAATCAAAACTAATAATCATTTCAAATCCTGATAATTTATTTAATTAGTTTATCTATTATATCGTTTATCTAATTGTATTTATATGTGTGCATGTATGTATGTGTATATATATATATATATATATATATATATATATATATATATATATATACCCGTCCCTCAATTTACACGGAGTATCCGTTCCACGTGGATTTGTTTTAAGCGAATGAAAATCGCGTAAACTGAGTCTGTCAGTACAATAGAAAAAATATTGGAAATAAAAGCTAGCAAAATTGTAGAAACGCATATTTATTTCACGTAGCTTAACACAAAAATAATGACGTTTTATAAAACAAAACTACATACATTTTATTCAGTGTCACTATCGCTACTGTAATTCAAAACAATCAACCTTTTAGATATTCCTATCGTGCTTTTATACGTTCGAGTAAGAATTTGCGTCACTCTGATATATAATAAATTCCATGAAAAATTATATAAAATGAAATCTATCTGACCGCGTATAAAAAGTGCCGCGTAAAAAAAGTCCCGCGTAAATAGAGGTATAATTTGCCGCGTAAAAAAATTCGCTTAAAAAAGTCCCGCGTAAATTGAGGAACGGGTGTATACATATATATATATATATATATATATATATATATTCCATTTTGAGATATTAATTCAAATGAAAAAAGTATTACTATTGTTATATTACCATTATGTGTTAATATATTTAATATTTTATCTCTTCTTTTGATTTGTATATGTCTTTGTCGTAGATAAATCGAAACATGTACATAGTGAGCAAAAATCCTTAAAATATAAAATATATATTTTTCAGACTGAAATAAAAACTTAAAAAGTCATTTATAACAAAAGTCATAAACAAATGCTCGTAGCCACAAAGAAGTTGAACATGTTTTACAACTGAAAGAAAAAGTACAAAAGAAAATAGTAAGCACGACAACATAGAGACGTACAAATGACATTCGCATGGCAGCAAATTCGCGAATATTTATTTCAGACAAAGGAGCAAAATTATTTGTTTTTCTACATTTAGCGAATATAGAATGAAGCCATCGAGGTTGACAAAAACAAAATGAAAGGGTGGATCAACTATTCGCGTACTACGCGCAGTACAAATCCTACTTTATGTTTGCTGCAACATGTAAACGTGTCTCCAAAAATCCGCTGTTGTCTTCAACCGGATCATCCAGATGAAAGAACGTTCGCTAAGCAAACATCTAGGTGCAGAAGTAATAAAATTACAGTTGTGAAACGGTGATTTAGTCAAAATAAGTAAGATTGAATTTTTTCTTTTGTTCATAATTTACTATGGTTTTATTCAGTAAAGACCACTTTTATTCAAGCAAGATTACTGTATACATTATATTTGTAATATTGCATATAAAAAATATGAAACTATAGAAATAATATATAGAAAATAATAAAATACAATTTATAGTTTCAAAAACACAAAAAAAAAACATTTTGTATATTACATAGATATGAAATAAACTTTTATAAATACGATGGTATTAATGGTATTAAACATTAATGAACATTTAAATGATTAACCTAAAAAACACATGGACAAAATTAAGGGTAGATCATTAGATATGACGGCTGATGTTAATAAAAATTGAAAACCTCGGATCATTTATGAATATTTTCCATTATGGACAAAATCATATCTGGAGGTACTTTATTTCATAAAATAAGTAATTTTTGTAGAATGCTTGTTTAATAGTTACATTTGTGAGTTTACGTGTGTAATAAATGTAAACACAGATGTTTAATAACATTTAATTCCTTGATTTGAAGCGAACATTTTAAAAGCTATATACCATTTATCTCTAAATATTCTAGTGTAGTTTTCAATGTATGTTTAAGACCATTATTCTATCAAAATAAAAAATTATGATTTACATATGTTTTTATGAAAAATATTTGAATTGCTTTTAAATTTTAAACATATAAGACTTTTGTTATTTTGCAGCGATTTTAATTAAATTTCTTATTCTGTTTTAATTGAAACAACTTCAAATAAAAATATTTACTTAAACATTGACATTTACATCAATTTGACAAAATAGTTCTCAAAAACAGGACTATACTTAACATATCACGGTCTGCAGTATTTCGCACTAGACTTCATCTAGAGTCCGGAGAATTTCGCAAAAAATGCACAAAAATAAATTCTTCAAAAAATCGATGTAATTCTTAAACCAATGAACATTTTGAAATGAAATTTCATACCTGCCTATAAAAGGGTTCGATACATAGATATGTGTGAATTTAATAGCGGTTTTCAATCTATAATGAGTGTACCAGCATGATAAAGTACAAAAAAAGATGCTTTATAATAAACATAATTTATTATAAAAAAACACTTTTTAGCGTAAAAAATATCTAGAAGGGATAAAAATATGATAAATTACGTAAAGCATATATTCTATATACAGAAGTTGTTAGAGAAAAAAAAATAAGAGAACCAATTTCGATTTCATTTCAAAAAAACAGAACTTTGCTAGGGATAGAGATTACTTTATTTAAAATATCTAAAATATTTTTCATAATTTTTATAATTTACCAATATTTTTAATATATACATCACCATCTTTTGGTGGAATTATAAAAAAATATAGCTTGTATATATATATTTTTTTAGCGACAAAAGTTCATACAACTAAACACGCGTTAACGCGTGAACGGACTTATAATAGTTCAACACGAAACATGCGTTTAGATGTGACCGGGCGGTAATTTGTTAATATCGAAATATTTTCAATTATAAACATACTCAATAACTATTAATAACAATAATAATAGAGCGATTATTTGTTGTCAATTATTAATAATTAATTAGAATTATAGCAATTATTAATGATTTATTAATTATTAAATGTTTGCAGAATACTATTTACAATGTTATCCTATCACCAGTCTGTTTGTACAAAATGAAATCATTTCCATATATCAGAATAGAGAAATTATTTTACAAGTCAAAATTTTTCAAAAATATTTGTTGATTTATAATTGTTTAATAATTTTTTATTTTATTTATATATCTTTACATATATGGATTTCAAAATTAATAAGTGTAATATTATATATATATATATATATATATATATATATATATATATATATAATATATAAGATTATTTTATACTTTTACGATGACGCTGCAATGAATGTTTTGGATTAGATCGCATCTTTAAAACAAGAACCAATATAAGCACCACATGGCTATATATCAAACTTGCTTCCAACATATTTCAAATAAAATTTTCTTACAGTGCTTTTTAAGTTTCTTACATTGGCGTTATGTAAATCAAATCGTTTTACATAATTTAACATTCAGTAAATAAAAGAAATATTGGTTACCAATACAATTCTCCATGTGAGATCGGACACAGCTTTATCATACAAATGTGCAACCAACAAGGTACAGTTATGGATGGTTACAATGGTAGTATGTTATTTAAGATCCACACCATTCTCACACCAATATTAAATGAGGACAATATATACAAACTCCATTTATTGAATGTGGCAGCTGACGAATGTTTCAATACCAGTGGTGACATTGGATCACATGTTTCCTGATATATTATTGATGAATTGAAACCGGGATTGTGAAACACAATTGAGACAATGATGACATATTTATTTTTTGTGAATGTTAATTTTTTAGACTTTAATCGATATTAATCAAGTTTTAGTCAACTTTTTCATTATTAAAAATTAAGTATGTTTAGATCGTACATGGAATATGAAAATATATATATATATATATATATATATATATATATATATATATATATATATATATATATATATATATATATATATATATATATATATATATATATATATATATATATATATATATATATATATATATATTATTATATAATGACGTTATTTATAATGACGTAAAAAAATATAAAACACGTCACATAAAAGCAACTTCTATAATATTTATGAATACTGGAAACTGAATTTAATTTAATTAATTATGTTTAGTTTATAATTTTTTTATTGAATAATAGATATATATATATATATATATATATATATATATATACGAGGTCGTTTGATAAGTATGGTAAAAACGTAAGAAAAACTAAATTGCAAAATTTAATGAAATTAATCAATTAATTAAATTAAACAATAAATAAATTTACTATACTTATTAAATGACCATCGTATATATATATATATATATATATATATATATATATATAACCATAAATAAATTACAAAATATTTTTTTTATTTAGTAGTGTATATTAATGAAAATATTTAAAATTAAAATGAAATTTTTGTATATAAACTAGAAAAAGTATTCCTCGTAAAAACAATTATAAACTAAAAATTCAATAAGTATTTTTTTGCATAAAAACAATTTAGAATTTCATTTAATTTTTTTTTATTTAATAACTTATAAATAATTATATATATAATCAGAAAACCTATAAATGTATAAGAGAACACAGAAGAGTAATTTATATAATAAAACAAATAAAATCGACAAAATAGATATAGGCCCGACATATGGCAAAAAGAGAAGACAATAAATGAATAAAAATCATTATGAAGTGGCAACTAAGAGACAAATTGAGTCCTTATAATAGATGGTGAGATAATATTATTTCATAAAGTAATGTGAAGGTAAGGACTGGATAAAATTAGTCGCGGGCAGAAAACAATGGAAGAATTTTGAGAAAACATTTAAGAGGACCAAATGACATTTAATAAGGCTTTTTTTTAGTAATGGGCTATTTTCGGTTTCTATGATTATGATTTATATATATATATAATATATATATATATATATATATATATATATATATATATATATATTAGGTTGGCAAATATCTCCCTTCCGCCTTCTGGTCTTTTGAATTTCGCAGCTATGTACAAAAAAAAAAAAAAAAAAAAAAAAAAAAAAAGCGGAAGGGAGATACTTGCCAACCTAATATATATATATGTATAAGTAATGCGACCGATTTTATATATATATATATAACTCCGCCACCGTAATAGCATATACTCTACGATCATTTCTTCGCCAGCTGTTTAGTAACAACGCGCGAGTAGTGCATGTCACAGATTCTTGGATATCTTCAACGGAGTCAAAATGTCGACCTTTGACAATTCATATGGGGAATACGATTTCGCAGGGTGACATGTCCGTTGAATAGGGCGGTTTGGTAACGTTGCGATGCCTTTAACGCCAAAAACTGAGAGACACTGTTGAGTGACAAATTGTCGTGATGCAGAACCTAAGTTTTACTCATTGGACGCACTCTGAGCATATTTCGTAATAAGCAATTGCGGTAAATCTTTATTTATTTGTCCATGGTACGAACTCTTTATAAATTCGCGTGCGCACAAAAGAAAATCGGGAAAGCATGACTACGACTCAACCATACAATAAAATAATTTTCTGTCGCGGTTTCGCCGAGTTTCAAAAAAAATTTCTCTGTTCCATTTTCGTGACATGCACTATCGCGCGTTGTTACAAAACACAAAACAGTTGGCGAAGAAATGATCGTATATTCATGGCTCAATTAGAGTAGGGATCTGCTATTACGGTGGCGGAGTTACATTCGCAGTGTACCACATCGGTCGCATTAAAATAATGTTATATACATATATCAAAAATAATGCTTTCAATTCTATATTAGATTTGATCCGTTTGGTGTTTTCGTTACATTAACATAACAGACTGTTGAGTAGAAAAAAATTCAATGATTTTTACTCATTGTTGCATATCGTAAGAAGCAATTGTAAATCTCCAAATTATGTTTTATAACCTGCACAAAAGAAAAGGGGAAATAATTAAAAATAAAATAATTGTGAATTTCTAAAAAAAATCAGTTTCATTTTGCCACTCTATATTGATGACCATATTGGCGTTACCAGACATACAAATTTTAACATTCATTTAAGGTTATTCAATATTTTTTTAAAAAAATAAAATTAACAATTATTTTTTTGTTTCATTTCAATTGCAATTAATATATTTTATTAAAAATAAAATTAATTTCTGATGAATTGAAATTATTGTTTTTTATTTATTTTATAGAAATAACTAATATATTTTTCTTATTCTGTATAAATGATTAATTTGCCTGAGTTTTACTTTTAGCTATATATATATATATATATATATATGTCATCCAAATGTGACGCCTAGATTAGTGTTTTATTAAAAATAAACATGTTTATAGAGAAACATGGGTATAGTTTCTTTTGTTTCTTATTAACACGTTCCATGTCGAACCGTTTTTGCTTGACTTTTCATACAGGTCATTTGCTGTTTTGACTAAAGATTGATATATTGTCACACGATATTTCATTAAATCATCAATCCATAAGTAATTAGCTTGTATAAAGTAGTTATCTCATCGTATATCATCTGTAGTACACGTGGCTTATAAAATATATAGGGCTTGTTATAAAATATATGTTTTAGCGCATTAAATAAATATGTCAGCGTGTACCACCGGTAGTACACGTGGCATGAATAGAAAGTTTAACGTGTACCATCGCTAATACACGTGGCACGGAACGTGTTAATAAAATCTAGGCGTTGCATTTAGATGACCTTATATTTCTATTTTAATAATAAAAAAATATTTTTCATACAAATATATATTTTACAACATAACAATTAATAGACATATTTATAAAATAATATAAAAATAAATTCTAGACTTTCTCTTATTATATTGATCTCTTATTATTTAAACATGGATATCATTTTCAGTTGTCAACATTTTTATATTGATTTTAAGGTTATTTAATTTATTTCATCTTAACATAAATATATTGTATTTTTATTTAATTTAAACTAAAATCAATATACATTAATGAAAATAAATTCATTTTTTTCCTAAATTGAAATTATGATTTAAAAATATGATTTTTGTATTTTATATAAAAAATCACTATTTAAGTGTGCTAGGCTTCATTTTGAACCACTGTACATGAAAGTGAGGCCATTTTATAAATGAATGAAAAATATTCAGTCTAATATCATAAAAATAAACTAAACATTTATATCTAATGACAGATAAACTTTATTAAAACATTAATAATATATAATCGTTAATAAAATATAATAATGTGATCACAAAAACTGCTCTTATATGATTACACTACATCAAAAACATGTATTCACGCATCATTCACGACAAAAGATGAAGAGTATGACAATGGACGTCTTTGTTTTTGTGTGCTGACATTTATGTCGCTCATCAAACTTCTCAGCTTTAATCTTTAATTCTGCGAGCATTTATGCTCTATATAAAAGCCAATAACTATTTAGATGTTGAGAATTCATTAAAAATTAATAACACTTGGATATATCGCTTTATTAAGCATCATTTTTGTCTATAATAAAGTTGCTATTTGTATTTTTATCAAATCTTACGTACTTACCTCTTTTTTATATTAATGGGAAGTTACTATTATATATATAAATATATATATATATATATATATATATATATATATATATATATATATATGTATATATAAACATATCTGGAACGAAGAGTTGAAGTAGAGAATTTTGGGAGGTCTTCATCCAGAAATGATTTGTATATCCCGTCATAAATTTCTACTCTAGACACATTTAAAAAAGTAACAGTTTTTGTTAACGTGCATCAACAATCTATGCTATATTAAATTCTGTTGTCTTACATTTTATAGCTTTTATATATAAACTTTTAATTAACATTATTTGTAACGAAAGAAAAAATGTTATACACATAAACGAAGTAATATCAACAAATGGGAGTGTGACAAATAAAAACAAACACAAATATAGTTTACAATATTGCCAGTACTAATATTTTTATAACAAATTATCATATTGTTACCATTATTTTTTCATTCCTGTATATGAGTGACCCAAATGAGACTGAAAATAGTAAAGAATAGTAAATGATAAAAAGCAAGTCTAAATATGTCAATGTATTTCTAAATAAGGTACACTTTTGTCTCTTCTCTATTTACAGGTGTCCATTACAGGTGTTCCAATAACTTTTAAAAAATTATAATATTATTTTTTCCAAGCTTTATTGGATTTTCAATAGTTTTATTTCGTTTTTGTGTTTAGTTTTCAACTTTATAATACGTAAATAGATGTAAATGGCAAATACTGACTATATTTTTTCATTTCAAATTTATATATATATATATATATATATATATATATATATATATATATATATATATATATATATATATATATATATATATATATATATATATATATATATATATATATATATATATATATATATATATATATATATATATATATATATATATATATATATATATATATATAATATAAATCTTTAGTGGTCCAAAGAATCCGATATAGGGACATAACACTTTATAGGATTGCCCAAATGAGACTGAAAGGTTTAAACATACATTTACTTCCTTACTATTTACCATTCTTCAATCTCATTTGGACCACTATATACTATGGAAAACGAAAAGTTTCGCTACGACAATATGTAAACAAGTCATTTTCCATGTTATTTTAATTAAATTTTTATTTGGATTTATCTTTCTTACTTCTACAATTAAAGATTCTACTAAAATTTTTTTGTTTGTTATGACTTAGCTACATAACTTTATACCTTGCTGTTAGATAATATCAAAACTTTGATCAACCGTTGAGTTACATTTTTGATCGTTTTTTTTTTTGTTTTAACATTTTTCTGTTATTTTTGTGATAACAGAACATACAACGGTTTAAATTCACTTTTCATTCAGCTTTCGTATCATTTTTAAAGAAATCAAAACACTAATTTGTACATAAAAAATGATCTCAATATGTGCGCTCTCTTCATGGATTTTATTGACGTTTGATTAATTATTGAATGTACATTTGTAAAACAACATGACAAACAAAATTATATATATATATATATATATATATATATATATATATATATATATATATATATATATATATATATATATATATATATATATATATATATATATATATATATATATATATATATATATATATATATATATATATATATATATATATATATATATATATATATATATATATATATATATATATATATATATATATATATATATATATATACATATATATATATGTATATATATATATGTGAAAATATATATATATATAAAATAGAAATCTGCATAAAAGATATTTTGATATATGATAAAATATTTAGAGTACTCTATCGTCATCATTGCGTACTAACTCCATTTTATCAATACCGACACGGGCGTAGATGTTTCAAGTATAGGTTATGTTTAATAAACTATTTGTGTATTGTGTGTAAATACTTTCGTAAAAAAAGTATTTAAATTCTAATGTGATAGTGAACTATGATCATAAAATATTATTGTTATTATTGTTTGTGTTGATATTATAATATAAATGGAGCTTCCGTTAATATGCGCATCTGGTTCATTCAAGGCTTTAAAAGATATGACAAACACTCAAATGGAAACATTTATAACATTTTTGGTGCAATGTTCTTATGGTTTAGATAATATTCAAAATAAAAACTTTAAGTTCACTGAACCATTATGGTGGTTACCGAATTTATTTTTTGTGTATCCATTTAGAAGACCTACAAAAATAACAAGCAAATGGACTACAATTCTACGAAAATTAATAATAAGTTGTTATAGATTTCATAATTTAGAAATATTGTTGGACGTATCATGTGTGTTAGCAAACTCACAGCGAGATGGTGAATTGTGTTTTAAAATTAATAACTTAACAGTGAATGTGTATCGTAAATATGAGCTAATTGTGGTTATGAGATATCAAAATTATTTCTATGATACGTCCACGCCTGAAAGTATAAACAATAACCAAACAAATTTTATTAGCAGTGTTTCAACTAACCAGATTTATTTAAACTCACATACAAAATTAAAAAATACGTTCACATCATACCCAAGCGAACAATCTGTTTCGAAAACAGTTTTTTTAAATTATTTTCACTTAGTTCATAAACGTCAATGTCATAATATGGAGGATATTGGCGGGAAAAAAAATTTAACACAAATTCCTACAGAAATTAAACGTTCTTTAAATAGATCGTTATCTTCAGTACTTTGTAAGAAACTTGCAAAAAAATTGAAGTCAACTACAGGTAAAAAAAATCAAACAAAAAAAAATAATAAAATAAATAAATATTTGGAAACACCGGCCAATACCTCATTTACAAATATCGAAGGAAATGAAAATGAATTTCCTGAAATGACATCAGAGTGGACTCATAAATACAAATTCAGAAGAAAATTTAAGTTAATGCTCTCTGAACGAACTATTTTTTTATATAAGTTGTGTAAACCGTGTAAAGTAAAAATAGTGCCATTAGAATTCACTGCTAGTGCACATTATCTTAAGAGTGAAGATTGTAAGTGAAAAAAACATGTGTTTTTTAATAATTACAAAAAATAATTGTTTTTATTATTAATGAGAATACAAAATATATATATATATATATATATAAATATATAAATGTGTGTGTAATAATATGTGAAGTGTAACAAATGGAAAAAAAGTTAGCTTACATAATAATAAATATATTTTTTAATGTTCACCCGTCTTAAATTATTATAGAGTACACTCATTTTCATATTTTCAAGATATTTGTATGTATGTATAAAGTTTATTCAATACATAGGAAATTAATTTATAAAATATTTACAAATTGTTACAAAAGTATGTCTGAGATAAATAACATTATTAATATTTAAAAAATAAATAAATAAATAAAATGTTTACTTCTCTGTAAAGTAATAATTTTATTTAATGTGAATAATATTATATATACATCACAAATTTATATGTATGTATGAAAAGGATAATTTTTATTAATATGGCCAATTTTTTCAAAAGGCTGAAAAATTATGAAAGCTACAAATTTGAACATTAATCACATTTTTATGACTGATCAAACGAATTCAGTAAATATTATAAAGTTATGTACATATGTTGCTTTGTAAAACAATTTATATATAAGTAGAAAAAATATAATTTGACAAAAGTGAGACTGCAATTTAGATACATAATTAAATGAGCTAAACTGAAAAAGTCCAGTTTGTAGTATGTATTAAATTTATAATAGTTGACTGAACACACACATACATATATATATATATATATATATATATATATATATATATATATATATATATATATATATATATATATATATATATATATATATATATATATATATATATATATATATATATATATATATATATATATATATATATATATGTATATATATATGTGTATGTGTGTGTTTATGTGTGTGTTGAGAGAGAGTGTATATGTGTGTATACGTTTGTACTTTTCTCTACAAAAAACTTGTAATTAGAATCATATGAAATTGTTTATTCTTAATATCTATAACATTATTTTTGTATGTATATTATTTTTATATAATAAAAAATTATAAATCGATAAATAGAATGAGATAAGTATCTAAATAACTTAAATTCAATTTGTTGTTTTTTACATAATCTACAATATTTTTAGTATTCTTTTTTTAAAAAAAAATTACTAAAAAAGATTTATGCGTTTCGTGGATTCTGAAATTAAAATTAATATTTATTTTAAAAGTATTGTATTAATCTTTATCGGATTTTAGCATTTTGTACTGCTAGGTCAGAAATATATTTGAGTGCTTATTGTAAGAGAAGAGTAACTAATGTTACTTGATATAAAAAGATAGTTTTGTGCATAATAATTTATAGGCTCCTGAACATTTCCAAAGATTTGGTATCCTATATTTGTAAAAGGAATACTTGAAGTTAAATTATCTTCATTATCACTGTTGATTTCAATCCAATCTTCATTACAATCAGGAACAATTTTCCACTTCGCTTTCTTCTTCACTTGAATATTCAAAAGGGATCAATTTTTTTCCTTGACTGAAATATAACACTTGTATCACTGTCTCCTTCATCACAACAATTAAAATCACTTGCCAAATATTCAAAGTTTTCACATATTTTACTACAAATATCACTGTTACTTTCCATATTGCTATACTTTTCTTTATTCATTTTTGGAGGAATAAAATATTATAAGTAAAATAATTGCTGAAATATGACAGAACGTGTTGTCTGGTATCCAGTACGAATTAAGCTGTAAAAACATACAGTGTGTACATTCAACAATGAGGACGTTGTTACTTGTTCAGTCTTGTCACCTCACATATGACATACGGCTAATAGAGCAAAGTTGTAATGTCACGTTAGAGGTGCCATACGAACGATAAGGATTATTCTTTAAAAAATAATTTTTTTGAATGTTATTTTATGTTAGGAGATATTCATAAAATTCATATTTTTTTATCTTATTCTAAATGGAAAAGTACAAAAACATTTCATTATAAAAAATTACAATCCATTGCCTTAAAATAACACATGGTGTGATCTAGACAATTCTTTAATTATTAACTCTTTGTGGTCATAATGCGTTCTAATTACTTTATTATTTTTTTAAACAACCGCGTTCACTGAAATCTACGAAAATATCGTATTTTATTTTCCATAAATTTTATATTATTACAACTTCTGTATTTATTTAAAGACAAACATTTTTTATTATATTACGTTTAATAACTTTTGATGACGTGATTTATTGACTGTAAAAAAGGCAATAATTTATTGTTACTGTTGTTAGTCTCTAGAAAAATCCATTTCCACGTTAGTTGTACGATCTGTTTCATAAACTGATTAGCCTTATTTATTTTTCTTCTGTATTTATTATTGTTGAGGTCTAGTTTTGTTTTTCTTTTAGTTATTGTTCACCTTTTTCTATTTTTTAATCATGATATGGGAATAATAATAAAACCGAGATTTATACTATTGAAGTATTCTTATTGTCTGATTTGATTTAACAAAAGACTAAATTGTGCTAAAAATATGAAGATAAAAATCTAGCGATAGTAATAATATTAATTGTTAAGTAAATATAAATTAAAGAAATTAAAACTAATTTAGTGCGCTTTTTGTCGCAATGTTCAAACAAACTGATGGCTTGTGAACCTAGCATAGACTTTTGTACGATCTCAAAAGGGTTAATATTCATGTTTTGTGTAATATATAATTTATAAAATATGTATTCACAAATCATCGTTTTCATTAATTTTCATTCATGTTATGAATTTTTCATCTTTACTAAGACTGATAAATACATTTTTGAAAATTAAATTATTATTGTTTTTAATTATATTATAAAAGTTTTTATGGTAATGTTTATAAAAATTAGTTACATAATATATGTTTAATTTATGCCTTTAGCACTTTCGTTTACTTTTTGCGAAGGTTAAAATTAAATAAAAAATTGAACTGAACTTTTACCTGTGTAGTAAAAATTGATATACATATGTAATCAATAAGGCAATTGCTATAATATATCTGTTGTTTATAAAACATTATCATCCAATAGTACAAAATAATATATACTAGCATATTACATTATTATATTACATTATCTGTTTTGTTATTAATTTATGGTAGTTGAAAATTTTTGACATTTTTAAGAAAAATAATTTCTTTTAATAAACGTTAATTGTTAAACACTTACGATTAGTTTATTATTAAAAACTAGATTTTTAATTTTAGTTCTTTTACCGTGTTTAATATAAAAACTTGTTTCAATTAGATTTTTATTATATTAGATCATAAATGTAAAAAATATATTATCACAGATATATATAAACTAACAAATTATGATAATTTAACAATCAGCACTTCAATATTTTTTTATTTCATTCTGTTAACTTCGTGTCGCAATTAATTTCGTGACTTTTAATGTTCGTTTGTATAAAATTTCATGAAGCCTTTATTTTTTATTTGACCAAATATTTTCATTATTTATTTTATTTGTAATACTTTATATTTCAAAAAATTCTATAAAAAATATGAATTACTGATTTTGGTGGTAGTGGTTAATAATACCATTAATTAAATTGATCTCAACTATTGTAGATCATTTCAGTTTCGATCAGCAACCCGTACCACGTTTCTGATGTTTTACTAATAACTAAAACGTTTGGTGTATGAGTAATTTTAATTATTCAGTAGTATAAATGTAATACTTTATGTTATTAATTTTATTATTTTGAATAGTTTGTTAATAAATTATGTCACCAATAAAAGACAAGTCATTTTTAAAAATATCTAGAAGAAAATAAATGTTAAACGTAAACGTTTATAAAAGTACTTAAAAATATTTAAATAATGAATTTATTTCATTAAAAAATATTCCTGTTTAACAAAATGTAAGTTAGTTTTTCATTTATTTTTATAAAGTAAATGATTTCATTTTATATATTATTCCTATATAAGATCATATTCTATATGTTATAGTTTTCTATTTATTATATTCTAAGTTAAAATTAATTTAGACAAATATATCGCTCCGTTTACTTATTATGATCCTTAATAATAAAAATGGAATTAAATAAGTTTAAATATATATATATATATATATATATATATATATATATATATATATATAATACCACTATTATAAAATGTTATATTATCAATAAGTTATTTAAGTATATATTTATTATTTTCATTGAGGAAAAACATATTTGAATGAAAGGTAATTAAAAGAACGAATGTATTTATTATTGGTTATTAAAGTAATTAATGCTTAATTTTCGAACGTTATTATTCATCTCAAATATGTTAGTTACAATAAATTTGTTTTATATATTTATTTATTAAGTTAATCATTACTTATTAACCTAAAGTTTTTTCTATTGTTATTTGTGTGTGTATTTGAATTAATTTAATACTGAAATTCTATATTGTATTCGTATTATATATTCTATAAATAGTTTCAAAATGTGGCTTTTAAATAATAATTTTTCGTAGTTTTTTATAAATTTATAAAAAATAAGCTTTTTGTATTAATTCTTTAGAAACAAAAATATCTGTATTATTTAAGAATATATTCCACTTATTTTTTTTTTAAAAGTGATGTTTTTACCAAATATATGCATTTTTTATAAATACGTATGCAAGTACATGTTTATAAGAATGATGTAAAAAATTGTTTAAAAATTATTAAAATATTTCTATAATTAATATAAATATTATTATAGTGACTGATAATGATAAGTTTAAACTGATAACAAAAGAATTTATAGATAATTATATTTTATTTGGAAACGTGAATTAAATATTTTATTTATGTACTGAAAGTGTTTTTAAAAAATACATGTATTATTGTCATTAAGAATTTGATAATTTATTCATTATAGAAATGAAATAAATTGCACATATACGAGTATGTATGTATGTAATATATATTTGTATGTGTTGAAGAAGAAACATTTCAACTTGAACAAATTATGTGTAATAATTATTTTATTGTTTACTTGATTCGCTTAGAATCTGATAGGGATTTCAATGGCCATGCCTTCATTGTTAAATCACTGCATTATAAAATCTATTTTGTACTAATTATATTATTTATCAGATTTTATAACACAGTGACCATCAATGTTTAAACAAATAAAGTAAACTGGTAATAAATTCTAACCTTTTAAATTTTTTTAGTGTCGAGGTTGAATGATTAATTAATATTAATGTGAATTTGCCATAATATCAGAATTAGTTGTAAAAATTTAAAGTTATTTAAGTATACAAAAATATTTATTTCCAATAATCAGAATTAATTTTTTGATAATACAAAATGATAAGAAAAAATCAAGTCATTATTGACTTCTTTTAGCATAATGCAGTATCGTAAATGAGCCATTCATCCCAATAACACAAAATTACATACATACATATACAATATATATAAACAGTTAATAATCACTTACTGTTCACTTTATTCACTGTGGCGTATTTTTATACAACTTTATAATGCAACGCTTTAATGATGTCGGCGAGCCTATCGAAACGCCTATTAACAAATAGAACGAACAATAAGTGATTATAGAATGTTTTTAGAAGATATTTTGTAGTTGAGGCTAGTGATCATTTTTATTACTGAATTTGCCACAGTACCAAAGTAAATAGTGATAATGCAATAATTTATATATATATATATATATATATATATAGGATCATCGAAATGTGGCGCCTAAATTTGTGTTTTATTAAAAAGAAACGTGTATAGGGTGGTCTTAGCGAAACATTTGTATAGTTTCTTTTTAATAAAACAAATCTAGCCGTCACATTTGGATGACCAATAAATATACATTTATAAATTTGTAAAAATATATGTATTTATATATTTAAGTTATTACATAATTGTTTTGCTTTTAAAAAAAAATTCATGTATATTTTTGAAGCCATATATATAAATACATATAATTTGTTTAGTACCTTAATATATTTAATGTTAAAATGCCCTTTGTTACAATAAGTATTCTCAGTAAATATGAAATTTTGTACCAAATTTTATAATAAATATTTAAAATTAATTCATTTTGTTCATTTGCAATAATTACCTATTAACCGGTATTAGTTTTATAATCATATCTAATTAGATAACGAATATAACAATAATAGATTGAATTTAATATTTTTTTTGTAATATTAATTTTTTTACATATGAATTTCGGATGTCAACGCTACAAGGATTTATTAGTGTTCAATAATTTGACTATTAAAAGTTGTTCAACATTTTTATACAGTCTTGTAACATCGTAGTGATTGTCACATTTGTATAAAAATAAATTAATCATATTGATACATCAGTGTTGTAATAATTTCATCACCACGGATTATCTTTAAAATTGGTAGTGAATTGCAGTTATCAAATAAAATATGTATTAATTATTAAATTTAGAAATGCATTCGTATAGAAATAAGAAGAAGTCATAACTTTTATACCTATTTTATGTTAAAAATTTTGTTGAGAATGTTTTTTTTCTTTTTTTAGCAAGTGATTTATATATTTTAATTAAATCATTTAAAAAAATGTTTTATTACAAGAATTTATAGAGACTTATCACATATAGTAGCTAATAATAAAATTGATGACCAAGAGAAAATCATTGAAGCTTAAAAATTACTTCTTGTGAAATTATTATACTTACAATAACATGTCTTACTTTGTTGATAAAAATGAAAAAATATTTGTTTCGATACTATTTTCTATCTTTTGTGATAATTTTTCACTCAAATAATGAGTAGGTTATTTTTTTGTAACTCATATAACTGATTTTGAATTTATGCTTTCTTCAAGTTGTTTATTACTAATAATTAATCTAAATTAAAACCAAAAGTATGAATAATCTAAGAAAGAACATTTAAAGATAACAATTTGATTATTTATTTCTAGATACATAGAGGATATTTAGAAAGTAAATATTTATGGGATAAAAATCAATAAAAAGAGAATCTCACAAATTTGTATTATTTATAATTAAATTTACAATTAATTTTTTATTTGAAGTCATATGTACAATATGTATAATAATAAAATAGTATGTTAGTAGATTATATATTGTTTATAAGCCTTGGGAAAGATACATAACGAAATAAAAGGGGAAAAAGATACTGAACAGGAAAACCCTATTAAAAAGAATATACAGGAAAGAAAATATTAAATAATTTTAAAATCTATATTTTTGTTACTTTTTAAAAGAAAAATGTTTTATGTTTAATTGTGGCTTGTAATGAAAAGTGAATATATTTTGATAACTCTAAACGTAAGAAAAGACTGGATAGACCCTTGTCAGTTACTTACACCAACATTAAAATGAAACATCCACGATTTAAATATTTTACTGAGTATCTAGGCTTAGATATAGAGACATTTAATGAAAAACAACTGTTAGTAGCCAGTAAATAACGAAAAATTATTCTGTTTCTTGACAATGCTACTTCGCATGTTGTTAAAGCGATAAAGGACTCATTGTTAAAGTTAGAATGGGAAATTCTTTTCTACCTCGCATACTGTTGAAATATTGTACCATACAATTATCATTTGCCAGTGTAACACGGTAGAGTATGAATACTTTCAAAAATTTCTTAAAAAAATAATAGAATATGGATAGGTGATTTCATCGTATCAAAACGTATATCTCTTTTTCGATATGAAATCCACTTTTTACTAACAAGATGAAAAAAGTAGAGAACGAAAAAACATAATTTGATTAACCTTAAGTTACAAATTAATTTGAGAATTATGAGAATTTTTTATGTTTTCCTTTCGTATATTCCATAAAAATAAAAAAACCATTGAGGAACATTCCAATGACGGAACTCAATTTCACTCATACCATTACCATGATTTCGTATGACATAATGCATTCGTTTAGTCCAATTTTAATCACTCTTTCACATAATTGTGATCCAATTTCATGAATTATACATTCAATGTTTATTTTTAATGCTTCTGTTGTCTGTGGTTTATCAGCATAAACCAACGATTTCACATAACCTCACAGAAAATAATCCAATTGAGTTGGATCACATGATCTTGGTGGCCAATTAATAGGTCCATTTCGTGAAATAATGAACTCCATAAACTTTTATTTCAATAAGTCTATTGAAGTTTTTACAATTTCTAATCGTTGTTGAAGTGTTAAATGTTCTATGATAATTTACCAAACTGTACTGAGTTGAAATGTCAAAATGAGCCTAAAAAAATCAAATATGGCTACCACAAGCTGTCAAAATTCTGACATTGGAAAACCCTATATTTGAAGTAAATTAAAAAGGACAAAGAAACATTTTATCAACAGCAAAACAACCTAAAACAAAACTACATAAAAAATGGTTAACAAGCTCTTCAGATATCATTAAAACTCTCATAGTTTATGTTAAATACTAAATTAGTAGTTTTTAGTGATTTCAGTAGCACTTAACCAATTGTATGAATTCTTTTTCTGTGTATTTTTTATGTTATATTTAGTTATTATTTTTATAATGATTTTGAAGTAAACCAGTAAAATTAATTACATATAAATTTATTACGTACATGCATATAAATATGTATATATAAAATTTTAATTCAATTATGTTTTATAAGCCTCTTTTTTGATTTTTTTAAAAGATAAAAAAGTATCAAAATTATTAGATTTAGGTTTATAGCACTTTTTGTCCACACAAAGATGATTATCTAAACTTACCTAAAGACTTTCATAAATATGATAATAAAATATTGTGCCATCATTATGACCACTTATATCAAATTTGAAAATTAAATCACGTAGTCATTCTTTTGTCTTTCTATACGTGCTCATTAGTTCACTAAATTATCATATCGATGATTGCGGTTATTCACCTTGTTTTGTGTATTTCATTCTACATTCAGTTCGACATTTGGCAAATTATTTGCACCACTAAAGATAATGGCAAATAATATTTATTTTTTTGTAATTTCAAGATTTTTCCATATGTTTTTTTATTAAATTAAAGTATAAACATATTTATACTCTTTTACTTAATTGTTAATGTACTTAGTTATCATAAGCAAATAATATTTTTTAAAAAAATTATATATAAGGTTTTGAACAATCATATTTGTACAATATAAAAAAATACTGCTTCTAATCTTTTACTGGACAAGTTTTTGTTTACATCATTTTTATTTATAGTATGTAATTTTGCTTTTTTTACGAGAAAAATTTAATTCAATAATATTTTATTAAACAAAATTATAAAGTTTATAAATATTTTTTATTATTTTATTTTGACGCAAAGAAATTTAAACACAGTTAATTTTAAACTAGTTACGAGAAAATTAGTAAAATATTATTTATATCCATTTTCTTTTTCTTACCCAAATATTGTAGCATATATCGAATAAAGTATATTTATAATTAAAAAGTTTTATATTATTAAAATTATTTACTATTTAACCATTAAGTATAAAAATTCAAATATATATAATTTATTTAAAATAAAAATATTTGTAATAATTAAAAAGATGTGAAATTAATTGTTATGTGAATTTGTATAAATATAAATCTTTTTTTTCTAACTCATTTAATATTATTTCACTATCTATTAACGAATACATTTTTCTAATTTAAATTTCACTTAATGTATTATAAATATATGCAAATATAACAATATAAATTATTTTACAGAAATACATTTTACATCATTTTTTTAATGTTTTAATATTATTGAAAATTATGAAAAGTTATTTCTATTGAACTAATGACATATTTTTTTATTCGCCGATTTGAGCATGTGAATGTAAGTATGACTATAATTAGACTGTATATTTGTCGCTAAAACTACAAACTAGTTAATATTAATAATGTTATAATATTGGTTACCAATTAGATTTTTTATATTTATAACAATGCAAATAACATATTAAAATATCAGTTATCTGATTATTTGGATTATTTAAATGTAACTATTATTTACAGAAGACAATTTAAATATCACAAAGTAATGATTCATGCTAACCTTTGAAACACTTGCATAATTTGTGCTCGTGTTGCCAAACGTGAACAAATACGTATGTACATTCGCTCATGAAAATGTTCATAATTAATTTTTATTATTGTTTTGATGTTTTGTCTTATTTAATAAAAGATCAAACAGTTGCAAAAAATATTTTAAGATTTTATAATATGAAAAGTGTATTAATACAATAAATATTATATTAATAAATTAAAATCTACTTTAAAATTATGACGTCAGTTATAATTTCATCATACTTATACTAGAATTTGATTAAATCAGATTTAATAAATAATAATTCAAAATAATTCTATACTATATTACGTTTCAATAATTGCGATAGTACAATACATTGAGTTATTTTGATTAAAAAATAAAAATTAATTATATATTTTTTTCAATAAAAATATGATATATATATATATATATATATATATATATGTATATATATGTATATATATATGTATATGTATATAATAGAGTGAAAGATATATTTGTGTGTACGACAGCTATCACGCCCATTAAATTCTTTCTACAACTTCACTTCTGTGTATTTTCTTGTGACATTTTAGTTTTGGGATCTTCCCCAATATTCATAGAAATCTTTGAATAATGTAAAACAGTAAAGTCGTTTTCTCTATTTGGAGAATCCTTCAAAATGTTTATCATATTTACGTAAAGCGTAAGTATGAGTACGATATTATTTTTAATTATAATCTGAACGGCTCGAATTAAAGGTGTTTTGAATAAATGTTGAAATAATCTGTGCTTGTATTGAAATTGAATGTAAACATTTTTATAAATTGTTATATTGTGAAGAATATTTGAGATAGTAAGTAGAATTTTATAACAATTTTATGGTAAAGAAACCAGTGTGGATATTTGTTAAAATAACATGGAAGATCGTGATGATGGATTAAGATTTGAACAAATTCTCAAAAAGCAGAAAATATAGAAAACTAATTTATGTATTTGTAAAAAAAATATATCACTCACAATCTGAAAAATATACTTCGATTATGCCGAAAAACAATCACAACTTTTGAAAAAATGAAAAAATTATACATGAAGTTTAAAAATTGTGGGTTAAGTGTGTGAGAAGTTAAAGAAATATTATGACTTGAAGATTTTTCTGTGTATCTGGTAAGATCAGAAGAGTTCTCTATTATGAATTGTTATCACTGTTTGAAACAGTCAGAGCTGATAAAGATAATTAGTAAGTATGCAAACTGAAATAGATATTAAATAAAAAAAACGACAGTTTGTAGCCAGTAAGCGACACAAAATCATTCTGTTTCTTGACAATACCAAGTCATGTTGCTAAGGACATCAAGGGTACTTTGATAGAATACGAATGAGAAGTTCTTTCCCTCCTCGTGCACTTCCTCTACCATCTGTTTAGATGCAGCACGGTTTAATACACACTTCAAATTTTATAGAAAAAAATGGATAGATAATTTTATCACGTCAAAAATTGAGTATTTTTTACTATTCAAATTATATTTTTACGAAAAAGATAGCAAAATATTGTAGAAAACGGAAGAAAATATTTTGATTAAATATTTTGAGCAGATATAATTATAGATTATATAATTATAAATAATAAGTGAACAATAAGTGATTACTGAACACTTTTAATTATTGTGGTGTTGGGGTTAGAATTCATTTGTGTAAATTTTGATTACCGTTATTGTTTATTACTAGGCGAAAAGCCTCATTGAATGTTACCATTCCTGATATTTTGTCATACCATGTTTACCAGGTTGGTTAGTGAGGATATTTTATTTACGGTTTACTCTTTTGTGTATATATATATATATATATATATATATATATATATATATATATATATATATATAAAGATAAAAAATAACAATATATTAATATGAATCAAATAAGAAAAGAAACTTTGAATATCATACTCAAGATGAGATGATATATCTAATATTAATAAATGTTTCGAATTAAAATCACTTAATTTTTAAGAAATACCATGAATAGAACTTACTTAAATATATACAGTTTCCAATTTTTTTTAACTAATATATATATATATATATATATATATATATATGTATATATATATATATATATATCAGGTGTTCAAATTTGAGGTTAGGAAATAAGTTAGCTATTATTTGATGAAATGTCAAATACTGAAGTGTCATTATGTAACATTTTTTTATTAAAAACTTGGGAAATCTTAGTGACGGGACGCTACACACTTGAACAACTCATTTCAATAGTGAAAATTCACTATCAAAATGGTGAAAATTTTACATCAATACATAAAATTCGTGCATCTTTTCCTCGTAATCAAATGCCTTCGGAGCCTGCTGTTCGTAACCTAATCGTGAAATTTGAACAATTTAGTACTGTTAGAGACTACAGACCAAAAATATGTGCTCATAGTAGTCGTTCATCTGAAAATATCGTTGCTATATATAAAAGTGTTAAAGAAGATCCTGAAACATCAATTCGTCGACGTTCACAGCAATTAAACATCACAAGAAGTACTCTGTATAATATTTTATGAAAAGATTTGCATCCTAGTGCATATAAAGTACAGCTAATACAAGAACTAAAGCCAGATGACTATTATTTGTGTCATATGTTATTATCGTAATTGGTATCAAGAAAAAAAGCAGAAAATGCTGAATTTTTTAACAAAATTAACTTCAGTGATGAATCGCATTTTCAATTAAATGGTCATGTAAACAAACAAAATTGTCGCATATTGGGAAGTAAAAATTCAAAAGCCATTGTTGAACAACAATTACATCCTCAAAAAGTCACTGTTTGATGTGATTTATGGGCTGAAGGCATCATTGGTCTATACTTCTTTGAAAATGAGCAAGGTGTTCGTGTTATAGTTAATTATATATCCGTGCGTTACTAAAGCATGATAACAGATTTTTGTGACCGGAACTTGAAGATATTGATATCAGTGGTATGTGCAATCACAATCTTTTTCGCTGAACGTTGTTATAAACAATCTATTTTTAATTGCCTGTTATCGTCGTTTCAAATTTGGACCGTTTTTGTTATGTGTTTATGAGTGAATATCCGACATTTAAGTGCTTGATGGATGAATTTATTTGAGTTTATGTGGTACCCAAACACCAAGTTTATTGACGTAACTGAGTTGTTTGAAATGATTTTCAACGCAATTATATTATATATATATATATATATATATATATATATATATATATATATATATATATAACTCATCTGCAATCTCTTGAGTCGTACTACGATGATTTGCTTTAATTAATGATTTGATTTTGTCGTCATCAACTTCAACGGGACATTCAGAACGATGTTTAACTTTAAGTGAAAAATCACCAGAACAAAATTTAGCAAACCAATTCTAACACTGCCATTCTTTTAAGACATCACCACCATACATGGTGCATAATTTTTAATGAGCTTGCGTTGCGTTTTTTCTTCTATAAAAATAATAAAGTAAAATATGATGACAATGCTCATTTTGATTTTCCATGCCAAACAAACAAAATTTTTAAACAAATCACGCAAAATTTCTTTCTAAATCAAACTTGACCTGTCATCTGTCAAATTTCATAACGAATTCGCAGTTTAGAATACGGTTAGATACATTCCATGACATCTAAAGACATATATTAGTGAAAATTACAATTACTTATTTACCAACCCAATATAAAATTTAAATATATTACTTATATTTTTATTCTAGATCGCTGTTTTTTATTGCTGCTGTTGTTATATTTTAGATATTTTGATCAAATACAATCTAAAATCGATCCTTAAGACCAATCTGCTTTTAAACGTTAGCCAAATATTTGTAGACGATACACTACACTCCAAACCGGTTGTGTCGAATAAAACATAACACAATGGTCCCAAAAATAGAAACACAATGAACCGAAATTAATAGAATTGTTGTACCATAAAGTGCTATACATTTTTTAAATTTTTTTAAAATACAGATTAGTATTAATTTAGAAATGAATCAAATATATACAACAAATTAATAATAATTCATATTTATTATATTTTGTTAGTACATTTAATAGAGAATAACGTCTTCTTAAAAAACAATCTTTAATTAATATTTCTAATGACATCACTTACTTGAAGTGTTTGTGTTATATTTTATGTCGAACTCATTTAATGGAAATATTTAAAAAAATATTATTTTGTTATTACTCACGTATATATATATATATATATATATATATATATATATATATATATATATATATATATATATATATATATATATATATATATATATATATATATATATATATATATATATATATATATATATATAGAGAGAGAGAGAGAGAGAGAGAGAGAGTGTTCGTAGGAAAATCTTCGATTTTAATATATTAAATAAAATCATTTTTTATTCAATCGGTTGTATTATTTACACAAATGAATTTTAACCCCAATACCACAATAGTTTAAAGTGTTCAATAATCACTTATTGTTCACTTATTTTTTTTAATTATATCGGCTAAATAATCGGTTATATTATTGTTTATTATTAGTTATGTATCATTATTGGTAAATGGTACATTTGATTGATGAAAAAGTAAAGTCACGTAATTCGTAAATTTATTTATCAAATTTCTTTTTGTTAGTTCTTGTGGTACCCAACATAAAGTTTTGAAACTATTTTTAATTTTTTAATCGATTCAATATTTTTGTATAATGAACTTTGAGTTTGCCTGCTAATTCTCATAAAGTATGTAGTGAATTTTCGATTAACGTCTATTTGAGAATGTCATCATCAACTTTAAAAGTTTTCCAAAATGAGGTTTATCACTTAACTGAAATCACTGGAACGGAATTTGTTGAAATAAACTTTGTAAGTGCATTCAGTATCTGCATCATTATCGAACATATTGTAGATAATTTTTGAATTGCTAAGTTAACATATTTTATAAGTTATACAACATTCTAGTCTAAAAACATTTTGTCAAACGCCATGTTTTAATCTACAAAAATTAAACAAATATTATATTTTGTATTTGTTTAATCCCTGAAAATGATTTATACATAATTATTTAAAATTATTAAGGACAAAATCTATTGTATTTTTTTGTCAAATTTAAAACCATGTTTATCAGAACTATAAAAAATAATAAATGTTATTTGAAGATTTCTTTTCTAATTAATTTTTATGATTTATATATAAAAGATAATATAAGCTGCGAATGATTTAGTACTACTTGTTAAATAAAAACTATCTGAGTGAATAAAATAGTAAAATTACTATTTGTTTTGATACTGTGGTAATTTTAACAATTTAACATCATTTTTATAAGATCTCTTAGTGTTTATTGAAGTGATAATTCATTTATCTTATGTATTATAGTAGTTAATTTGAATATTTATTAAATTTATGAAGAATGTATACACTGCATTTGTATGCACTGTTAACAATAATGATTTTCATTTTGGTACAATATGTAATGAGTTATATTAATGATTTTTTTTAATTAAAAATATAATGAATTTTCTCTGTCGGATTAAAGAATATTAAGTGGGTGATTTATATTCAAGTGCGTATGTATTTTTTTTTTGTAGTAAGACGGTTGCTTGCGTGCGGTTAAATATAAGATAGATTTAAGGCTGCAATATAATTATTGATATTACAGATTAAACTGCGCTATTACTCTACTTAGTAAAACAACAATACTACGTTCGCATCGCTACTGATGACGAACAGTGGCCGAATGCAATCGTGGTAAACGTACTCGCAAACATTTCGATGCGCAGATTTAAACTGAATGTGGTCGCTTAGCAACGCGCGCCGTTCGTGTCGAATCGGACGAAATGGCGGATATGGCCGAAAGGCAACGCAGCACGTTATTGATACAGTCTGACATCGACTCGCTAGGTCTAGGCAAGCCGCGAATGTAAACGATTCACATTCGTACGCTTACAATCTGTCATTTTGGACTGAAAAGTCATACTACGTGTTAAATTAAACATCACATACTGGTGCCTCTCTTTCGGTGAAACAAAGTGCATATCGCGACACGTCATGCTCGTATTATGTTGGCAGTGTATTCTCGAAAAGTGAGTGGAGTGCGTGTTGCCGTTGTGTTAGAAATGGAAGTCATATTGCCGCTAGTATACGCCAACGGTAGATTTGCGCACCTAGACGAGATGACTGACTCGCAAATGGAACGTTTCATCACGTTTCTTGTTCGCTGTTCGTGCGGTTATGACACAACTCTAGAGGTGTATGAACCTGAATGGTGGTTACCGAACTTGCCGTTCGTTTACCCGTTAGCGCGACCTAAGAAGGTAACTGGCAAATGGAAGAGTGATCTAAAAAACTTAATCCAACGATGCTATAAATATCACAAGTACGAGTATCTACTCAAACTTTCGGAATACCTGTGGGAACATCAACAGAAAGACAATATTGTTATCGCTCCTGTTAAAAGTACATCAGAGACACGTTTTGTTTATTTGAAAAATAACCATACTGTGATAGCTACCGTTCGAAATATAAATGTTACTTATGACGAGTATTTTTTTAAGTTTGTCCATCCTAACGAACTCGATTTAGTATCAGAAAAGCATTGTGAGGAGTTAGAGCAATCGAGTTTTCTAGAATACTTTCGCTTAAGACAGAAAGACGATGTTTTCGTTCCTGTTACGGAACCGCAAGAGCGTAATATATCATCGAGGACTTTTTATAATGCCACAAACATACCGTTTTCTTCGCAGCTCGGAAGACGACTTGCAATAAGGAGTAAATATTTTGTGAACGAAAAGACACATTTGAAGAGATTGGAAAGAATCAACAGATATTTAAATAATACTGATTTGAATCCAATAACAAGTGATATGAATAGTGAAGGCGGGTCACAATCTGGATTTAAATATAAATCGTCAAACTTTTGGATGCATGACTATAAATTTAAAACTGGCATCAAGAGAAATTGGACTATGAGAACTAAAATATTATACAATACATGTAAGGATTGCGAGGTTAGAATAACACCGTTAAAAAAGAGTTTTATTGCACGAGCTGTATCTTCAGTACAAAATAAATGTGAAAGTAGCGAGTTAGATAATGTAAATAAAAAAACCGATGCTTTGGATAACAAAGCAAGTCAATTGAAAAAGATAAATATTAATAGTACAGAAAATATTAGGGGTAATACAAAACATGTCAGTAAAGTAAATAATAAAAAAACACAAATTGTTACACAGCGAAAAAAGAAAAGACATAAAATTAAAAATAAGAAAAGTACTAAAGTACAATCAGATCTCAAAAAAATAGTTATAAATGTAGAAAATAGAATAATACAGAATAATAAAGCAAATGTAAATAAACAAGTGATAAGTAAGTATACGAAACACAAATGTATTAAAAATATCATAGACGAAAAAAAAAGTATTCCATTAGTAGACGTTCCTTCAAATAAAGACGAAAAACGTAGTCGTAAACGAGTAAGACATACAAACATATCGATCGAAGAAACGATAAATCGCAAACGAACGTTAAGAATTATCGATAATAGGAAAACAACAAATATTAAAAATTTAACAAAAACAACAAATTTAAACAAAAATCATCCACAAAGATCGACATCGACACAAACTTTAAATAGTATGGGGTCAATACGTAAAATTTTGAAATAACGAATGTTTCTATTATGGAAATTATTTAGTGCAATTGAAGTCAATAATAATTACCTTTAATCAAGTGGAAATATTCTACACTTTGAATTCCGTATTATCCACCGATGATTGGCAATTAGTTCTTTCTTTAAGAAACCATTGCAGTTGTCGATGATTGTAGATTTTTTACTTCACAATCTCACATTATTTATCAGTGAGTGAAAAAATATTTGATCACACGGGCACAAGCACAATTACTGCCTATTCAAGTTCATAGTATAGTTCTTTTATTTATGTAAATACAAGATTAGGTTCAAAGTGTTGAGAAAAACAATATTTCTAGAACATTTTAGAATTAAAAATATCAATGAAATTTTATGAAAATTTTGATATTTCAAATTATTGAATATATTGTAAGTAGATAATTGTTTTTCCAAAAAAAAACTTGTTATTGACATACGCTTTAATTTTGGAGTTTTATGTATTTCTAGTTTTTTTAATTTTAATGAATATACGTTTGTTTTCAAAATACTTATTTTATTTCTGACAGCTAAATAATATTCGGGATGTAAAGTTTTTATGTAAAAGAAAAATATTTGTCTTTTATATTTATTTTTCTTAATTACAATTTTTTCAATAACTTTAGGACTCTAACATCTAGTTTCATTTTTCTGATTATCATACATATAGAATTTAATCATAATGTGCATAAACATATGGACGTATGTTTGCACACATTTACATTTTCGTAAATATGTTAAAATACATTTAACTTTTACTGGCTCACATGAACAATACATGTATAAAATCTTATTTATTATTCTTTTTTAATTGGTTGTATTTTGCATTAGTAAGAAAATGATAAGGTATTTTAATATTTTGTTATATATAATTACAACTCGTTATTGTTAAATATTGACATAATCATTCCTTCTATTGAAAATATACTAAATAGAATATAAGTGCAATATTCGAATGAAACAACAGTATTCAACACGAATTTATTATGTACTTTGTAAATGATATTCACTTTCTTTGAAATTCGCGTTGGTTCAAATGATATGAATATTTTTTAGAAACATATAAATAAATAAAAATAATGTTATTATTTTAATAGTTGAAATATAAATTCGCAAATTTTATTGTAGATAAAAAATTTAATAACTTGCAATGAGTTTTCAAATGTAACTGAATTATCATGAATTTATATTCTGATGAAAACATATTTTTGTAAAGTTTGTTTTTAAGACATAGCTGTAATGAAAAATATGTCCAAAATATTACGAAATAAAATAGTATTATATATTGTTGAAAGAAATCCACAGTTTTTATTATTTATTTAGTTGATAAAAGAGTAGCTGTGACTTTCTTTATAAGCATACGTATGTACATGTGTATTTTTAAAATAGTAAATTTTATTAAACATGTTATAAATTTGTTCCTTTTCAGTTGTTAATATATATATATAATTGATTAAGATGTTCACGTTTAGATCAAAATAAATTTTAAATATGTTTTATAAGACAATTAGTACTTCTCTATATTTTATTAGTAATGTAGTTTGTCTATAAAAGTGATGTAATGGAATAAGTGTTTATTTAAGAAGTTTCTGATTCTAGTCTATGGAATCTTGCTTTTAGAAATTCATCCATAAAATTGCAATTGCACAGCAATTTTATTTGATTTGTAACTTTAATTTTATATCGCACTATGAAATTATTCTATGGGAAATATTTTATTTGGTGCTTTTTTACTTTAAATATATGTTAATTTCATTGATTGTCCCCAATAATTGTTGCAAAATATCAAATTATAAAGTGCTTTTGAATGTAGGCTTATATGATTTCGATATACTAAAAATGGTAATGAAAAGTTATAATTAATTTAAAATGCTTTTAAATAAAAATTAATTTTGATTTTATAAAAAGGTCTTATTGTCCAAAACTGTATAAAGCTATATTACGCAGTCCTATTAATGGAATTTTGTTGGGTACGTTTTAACTATTGTAAAAATAATGATCTAATAAAATTTATTTTTAAATCTTAATTCACATGAATTTAATATTTTAACAAATGCTCAAGATCAAGAACTTCTATTTTAATGTACATGATTTTCTTGTGCGAATAAAATGATACAAAACATATATTTAAAATAATTATGTATTATGATATATCAATTAATAAACATGTTTTAAAAGTTAAATATATATTGAAATTAAAATTTTTCTTGTATAGTTAATATCGTAAAAATACAAGAAAGTAACTTTAGACGATTTTTTTTGTTAATTTTATGTGTAATAATACCTATTATCGTAGTAATTATCCATTAATATCACTTAGAGGTTTTAAATGGTTAATAATTATTTCGAAAAAATGGCTGTGAAACATTACTTCCAAAATTTAATTTTCGAGAACGAGATTAAATTTTTAGTTTAATAGAATAGTATGTGGCTTCAGTCACATTGCAATAAAAGTAGCTTTGATAAATACTGTAAATAATAAATTAATATTTATACAAATATCTCAACATGTATTTATATTTCATTATTATGTATACTATTTTAAATAAAAAAGAACATTCAAGAAATTTTATTTGTTTTTCTTATCCATATAGATATTTTTAAATGATCTTTTTTGCAGATACTTTTAATGAATTATAAATAGTATTTTAGAAATATAAGTATAGAGGCAGATAAAATATATGTTTTAAAAAATATAAACTAAAGTTGGGGTATGCGAATAGTTCATGTAGCGATAAATCAATCAATCTTATTTCAAATTGGCTTTGTTTTTTTCGTTAAATATATACATTTTTTTAAAACATATTTATATTTGATATATTGATTATTTTAAACGATTTTAAAGTAATTTATTCTTAAGAGAAGTAGTAGTAAATAAGTACGAGTTTATTATAAGTGAAAAATATATTCGGTTTATTGTAAATGGGAAATTATCTGCGATTACTATTGGTTTATTGGCATTGTTAATTAGCTTTTACACAAATAAATTACTCACCTTATCACAAAGTTTTATCAGAGTATCGTCATTTATTATTTATTTCATCGTTATCGAAGTGCAGTGTTAAATGTTTTATGATTTTTATTAGTAAATAAATTGAATAATAATTATTGAACACATAAAATCGTATATTATTAGGATAAATGATTCATTTCAGAAGACATATTTTAAAAAATATTTTTAAATAGATTTTTAGAAATTGTTTTTTTCCTAAAATATGTTTATATTTATTTCTTATTATTTTTATATAAATCGAACATTAGTGTTGTTTAATTAACAATAATTCAGATCAAAATTAGAAATATGATAACGCATTTTTAAAGTATTCTCATAATTATATTCATATCTGGTAATTTATTTTACTTTATTTTATATTAATGCTTTTTTCTATATACATATGAATATTTTTTTTAATCAATTTAATTAAAATGTTTGTAAATTATATTTACTATCTATAAATTTTAAATTAGTGAACTGAATAATTGTTACAAATCTTATATTAAAAAAAAGTTTTATTTAATTTTAGTATAAACATTTGAAATTAATATAAAGTACTGGAATTATGTTACGTTCACCAGGTGTATTTTTCAACAATAAAGAGTAACTCACAAATTCATCATTATTTTTTTTAAATATCAATTCAACCTATAATATCATAT
>CP092087.1:38120286-38260286 GCA_029203775.1 Neoneuromus ignobilis
AGAATAAGAGTCGATTTGCATGTCAAATAGTTAAATATGTTTTATGTTAGTGTTACTTGCAAGTGGAAATGTTCGATTACTTTCGAATAGTTTGTCAACCCCGCGTTAGGTAAAAATGACCTCAATTTTTAGTATTGTTGGTACAACTGACTACGGTTGTTTGCGTTGATTGCGGTTAAGAAGTGTGAAGCGATGCGGTTGTATGGCGATCGTGGATGTTAATGTACGATTTCTTCGATTTTGGAGAAATGAAGCATTACAACAAATGATTTCGTTATGAATTTTGAAACAAATAAAAATATTTATGGATTATTTAATCCTTAATATTTTAGTAAGATTTTTATAGCAAAATTATTTGTTTTTCTTGGCATTTAAAATATATTAGTTAAGAAATCAATAAATATACATTTCATTGTAGTGTAATATTTGATATTATTATCATAGTTTTTAGTAAATTTATGAAAATGTATCATAACAATTAATTAGATTTTCATCACTAGTGTTTGATATAGAAAAAGTTTAATAAGATAAATAAAAAATATTGATTTCAAATATATAATTTTAGGTTTATTGAGGAACTGAAGAAAATAAAATGAACTGCGAGACTTAATATTGATTTAAAATATTAAAAATATTGATAGTCCACTAAAAAATATATATTCGATTAGAAAAGAAACTTGAATAGCTCTTCGATTTTTTGTTTAAATGAAATAGAATTTTAAAATACAAATTAATCACTTATTCCCAACACTACCAGATTTTATAAAAATGTTCAATAACCATTGTTCACTTTATTCGTTGATACGTATTCAATGGTTTTGCCTCTCATCGTTTGCAAGATGCATTATAAAATCTATATTTATAATACAGTGTATTACAGTGGGTTTAGTTGCTTTTTTTAAAAAAAAAATAATTGAGAGACAATCGTATAATTATATAAAATAACAAAATCAGTAATGATTTTTCATAAGGTTTTTAAATAAAACTGTAATGAATTATGCTAAATATTTTTTAAAATATGAATTTTATTTTGAAAATGATTATATTTTTTTATATATTTTCAGTAAATTTATCAATTATAATTTTGCTAAATTTATAAATTGTCTTCGAATATTCAGTTGTTATTAAGATAAATATTTCAGTTACTTTTTAAACATGATAATAAATCTTGAAATAATGTTAACAATTTATTACAGCTTATAGATTAACGGTATAATTCAGTGAATGGGAAAGTTTTTATAGATTTGTCAAAATTATGTTTGAAAACGGTAGGTATATTTTCGTGTGCATGTGCTTGTAGTGTAATGAATTAAGATTTTATGAAATAAAATAAATAAAAAATTATAATATGAATTGCAGTTGAAACAATAAAACGTTGGAATTTGAAATTTTATAAATCGCATAAAAATATCTCCAATATTAAATACTATTTATTGTTCATAGTTTTTACAATTAATATTTAAATTATTTTGAATATAATCGATATATTTAATAATTTATTTGTTTATATTTTATTTATTACTTAAGTATTTATTACTCTTATTTTTTAAATATTAAATATTTATTTCATTAAATAATTATATATTGTTGTAAATATTTTTTAATAATTTTATTCATTTAATAACATAGTTAAAAGAGGAAATAACGAAAAACAAGAATAATACGAAATATATTAATAATAGTACAGAAAGAATTAAGATTAGTATAAGATATTGAAAATTTAAGAAATAACGGGGAAACGAAATAAAAGTTATTTTTAAAACAATCAAACAATATATATATATATATATATATATATATATATATATATATATATATATATATATATATATATATATATATATATATATATATATATATATATATATATATATATATATATATATATATATATATATATATATATATATATATATATATATATATATATATATATATATATATATATATATATATGTAAAAAATGATTAACATTAAATTTTAATATTTTGAAATTCAGATACTTTAATTTGTAATAAAGAAATGTTATTTATAAATACTAAATTAAACTTCTAAATATCTAACACTAATGATTGTTATTCTTCTTCGAAGTATAAAATCGTACGATAAAAATAAAACTAAAATCAGAACATGACATATATTCTGGATGTTGACATCGTTTATATGTAAGTTATTTGAAATTCTTATACGTATAATTCGAAAATGTGATATTAAATGGTTTAAATAATAATACATGTGTTTTTTAAACACAGTTTTATTAGATAAGAATAATTGAATAAATGAAAATGTATGGTGACATTTTTAATGTACTTTTATTAATTATGCACATATATATATATATATATATATATATATATATATATATATATATATATATATATATATATATATATATATATATATATATATATATATATGTATATATATATATATATATATATACATATATATATAATATATATATATATAAATATATATATGTTTCAAGTATTATATTTACATATATTACAAGTGTTATTAAATACAAATATTATATTTATTTTTCATTGAATTTCATATTTATTTCAGAAATGAAGGACACTTATCTTGATGGAAACGATTAACTAAATACGATTTTAGATCATTTTTATCAAATATATCTTAAATATAATATATACATACACATTTATATATATATATATATATATATATATATATATATATATATATATATATATATAGTCTGTTTAAAAAAAGTACTGTTCAAAATATACAGTCTATTCAAAAGTAAAATTGTTTATTTAAAAGACGTGCATTTAAAGAATCTTAAATTTGTTTGTAGGTAAATTGGCAACATTGCAATTGAATTTTATGTTAAGTGTGACCGCAATCTATTATTTAGTTTGTTTATATCAGCTGTTTCTATCAGTCGATTGCAGGTACCAAAACCGATGTTTACAATAGATAAAATTGTTGAGCAAAAAGTTTATCTTAAATGTTAAATTTCGAATGAAATTTCTTGTTGCGAAGCGCTAAAAATGTTAAAAAGTCTATGATGATACTTGTATGTCAAAAACACAGGCATATGAGTGGTATAATACATTCAAAAATGGTCGTGCAGTCGTTGAAGACATGCAGCGTTCTGAACGTCCATCAACATCAACCATTGAAGAAGACATTGAAAAAATGAAGGAATTAGTGCTTGAAAATCGCCATGTGAATGAAAGAGTAATTGCAGAATATCTTAAAATATTTCTCGGCTCTTTTCATACCATTTTATTGAAAAGAAAACATATGGATTTTGCATTACGATAATGCACCGTTACACATATCGACTCTTGTACGAGACTTTTTGGTCAAATACTCGACACATATCATCGTCCAAGCACTATATTTGCCAGATATGCTACTATGTGACTTTATTCTCTTTTTGGAACTAAAATTACTACTATGGGTAAAGAGTTTTGGTATAATAGAGATCATAAAAGAGAATTCGGTAAAGACTCTAAAGGCCATTTCTAAATTGGCTTATATAGACTATTTCCAGAACTGGACTAATGGTTGCCGAATGTATATTGCATCAGATGGGAATTATTTTGAAAAGGCAAAATAAATTTACCTAAATAAATATATACATGTATATGTGGGTGTGTGTATACGATAAGTGTAAATAAAAAGTATCGAGACAAAGTTTGAAATTTTTATGCACTTTTTATATAAAGTTTTACAGATAATCAAGTATAAAGAACTTATCTATAAAAGTTTAAATATATTTAATCAGTCAATATCTGAAACACGAAGATGATAATTATATATATATATATATATATATATATATATATATATATATATATATATATATATATATATCGTGGAATAAACAATTCTAATATTAAAATCGACAAAAAAATATTTTTTGAACTGCTAAAAAAATCGTCAATTTTTTATATTTTATAATCATTTAATAGATTTTTTTTATTTCTCTTATAAACATATTTAAATACATTAAAATATTTGGCACTGTTATAAAATAAGACCCTAATTTGAATAACTTAATTGACCTATTATCAATAAAAATGAACTTAATTGAAAGTTAATGAATAAATTCGAAAAAAAGATAAGAGTGAGGATAATTTAAAATGATGAGTATCGATAAAAAATGTGTGATAAATTAATGCTATAAATACATTGAAAAAGAAACTTACACGGTATATGTGAAAGAATCTTGTCTTTAAATAACTTTATATTTTTAAAAAACCACTCTATTCGTCTAATTTAGTTTCACGTGATTTTATTTATATTTCAATATAAAAAACAAGCCTATATTATTCCATTTTGAAGTACTCAATAAGGTAAAACTTTCATAATTAATTTAAAAAATGAAAATATGCATTCAATAAAAGTAATATTATTATTTTGAAAAGGTTGTTTAATTTTTTTATTACTTAGAAAAAAGTATTTTAAAAAAATAGTTCTTTTTTATATCACATTTGTATATATATATAAATATATATATATATATATATATATATATATATATATATATGTGTGTGTGTGTGTGTGTGTATGTATGTGTGTGTGTGTGTATGTATATAAGTGTGTGTAGAAAGAAAGAAAAATAATGAAAATATTAGATATTTCTTTAATAAAAATATGTGTATTGGTAACATCAGGAAAATATTAGTCATGTGCGTTTCTGATATTTACTATAATTTTTATTAGTGTATTATAAATTATATTAATTAATAATTTGTATGCAAGCAATACAAAAGGATGATTATTTGGTGAAAGTTTGAATTAGTGATTTATGTTTAGTTAAATTATCTATTACATTATTAAACGTGTTCAAAATAATATTATTCAAAATTATAATAGTGAACACTAGTCATAAAAAAATATTATTTATTAAAAGAAACATTACCTAAACATTTAAACTAGTTTTTAGAAATTACCGTACATTAAAACAGATTATATTTAAATAGCGCAAACTATTGCACTAAATTTGCTAGAAAATTTTTAATAATCATCGTAAAGATGTTGTTTCTGTGAACAATAGTGTATTAAAAATTTCACAACTTTAATATACATACATGTGAAAATGTGAAAACAGTAATTTTCAAGTCACTAATTACTGAAAGTAAAGCTAAAATGCGAAGAAAGTAGTGAGAGAACCTTAAAACTTGCACTTTTATGATTGACAACAAAAATATTGTTTGAAGAGTCACTTTTTATGTTGTTCTCAATATAAAGTCGAAATTATGCCTAGAAAACGCCCGAATGAGCATATGTTTTTGAATAATTTGTTCTCAGATAGAAAAAAGGAGATAATTTAAATATTGGTTTTGAATTTTTGAAACAAAAATTTGGTATTCTATTGATTTTATATTCAGTTGAAGTTGTCAAATAATTAATAATTATGTGTTTATTTTAGGAAACCAGATGCATGGAGACTTTATTTCTAAATAATGATGCCATATTTCAATAAGACAATGTTTTTATAAATACAGCTGATAGTGTTCAAATGTACTTTGAAGAGTAATAATACCTTTATAATTTTCAGCACAATAGTCATTTTTAAATAGAATTGAATTACTAGTTAGTCTTAGATAATAGCGTGGAAGGTAAATTTCTTTCTCAATCTTAAATTTGTTTATTTCAAGGACATAAACTATATTGAAGGCATTGGTGTAACTACTTTATATTAATAACGAAATTTGCAAATTTTAAAATTATTTAACTTTTATTTTAGGTATCAATGATTGCAAAATAACATTAAGAATGGTTTATTGGTTTAATAGTATACAATTATATAATTCCGTACAAGAAAACTACAAACTTTTTTTGGATTTATTTTATATTTTATTAGTAATTCATATATTGTTTATTTTAATAAATACAGTAAGTTATTTTATAACAAAGCAAAATAATTTAAAGTAAAATAGATTATTTATTATTAAAAAAATAAACTTTTCATTATTTGTCTAAGGACGATTAAAATGTATTTTTAATTCTTGTTTAGTATTTAATATTGCAGTATATTAAAGTTTGTAGTAGGTCCTATACAAGTTTCAAACGAGTTTTTTCTTCTTTTAAAGTCAATGTAATCGAACAATCTTGTATATTATTCATTTATAAGTAAACACAATTACGCCAGAGTTTGTCCTACTGACATACATAGATTGGTATCCGGTATTCGTGCTGATCTTTTCATTAAGTAAAAAATTACATTTTGATTGTAGTTGTAATATCAAACAATAATATATTCTACTTTTCTTCTGCTACATTTTTTATGTCATATATATATATATATATATATTTATAATATATATATATATATATTTATATACATTTTTGATAAAAAGCACAGATATCAACATAAAATTAGTTTAATGTGATTATTTATAGTATTAAACTTTTTTTTAAATTTTAATCGAATGAAAAGGTTCTATAGAGATTGAAGTAGACAAACTTAAGTAAAATAAATATTTATATAATATAATAATATAAAGATTAGTTTAATAAAAGAATCTTAAATAAAATAAAATGACAATCATGTTGATGATGTAGAAGTTTTATTAAACGTCTTTTAGTGTGTACAATTACATGTATGTATATATATATATATATATATATGTATATAATATTATTAAGTTGAATTTTTAAGTTCTGATATTTTGTCACTAACTAGTCATTCTACATGGAAAATTTTTATGACGAATAACTATTACTATAAATATATTGTTAAAAAATTTTAAAAACAGCTTTTTTAGTACAGTAATCTTTTTGGAGATGTTTTTCAATTATTAATAAAACAGATATATATATATATATATATATATATATATATATATATATATATATATATATATATATATATATAAATATATACGAAATTAAGAAACTTTTAATAGCAATATTGCAAAAAGAGAAATAATAATAAATATAATAATAATGAAATAGAATTTAAAAGATGATTGAATGTTCCCGAGTGAATTGCTATTAATAAAATAAATTGTTGTTTTTTAAATTTATGTAAATTTATATTTCTTATTAAAATTTATACATTTTGCAATATATAATTTGTAGAGGAAAGTTTCTATTGATTTTAAAATATTTTTCTTTTTAAATATTAGTATAATTTCCGACAAGTGTTATCACTTCTTTGTATTGTTGAATATAAATTATATATATATATATATATATATATATATATATATATATATATATATATATATATACTGAATCACATAAGTTATGGCATACATAGGTAACATAAGCAATTTATTGATATAATTCAATGAAGTCGTTAAATTAAAAAAAAAATATATTTAATTAAAAATAAATATAATGAATAAATTTATTGAATATTATATTTATTTTTAATTAAATATATTTTTTCTATTAAACGATGTTATTGAATTATATCAATAAATTCTTAATTTACTCATGTGTGCCATGACTTATGTGCTTCATTGTATATATAAGGTGATATTTTAGTAAAAAAGATTTACATTAAATTCTATTTGAAGTAGACGGAAATATCTTATGTGGTTAAAACAACAGATAACAGTGGGTTTTTTATCAACCCAATAAGATTAATTAAAATGAATTTGTAGGCATGAAAATTATGAAACATGAATTTATAAAAAATGTTAATATATATCACGAATTATGATCTACTTATTATACAGTACATGACCTTAATTTTTTATTAAACTTCTATTTTTCCTATATATAAATAATTGCAATTTTTTGTGTAGTTACGTATTTTGAAGAAATATTACGATTTTTATATAAAGTATAATAAAGTCTAATATAACATATTTTTTCGGATTGTTTTATTAGTAAGATATTATAATCAAATATTAAATGTATATTATTTTATATAATATTTCATCTGATATTCTAAATTAATAAACAAATATAAATAGACGGTAAAAATAAATGGTATTTCCGGAGTATTTATACTGATGATTAATACTGCATATGTATCAAGGAAATCCAAAATGACATTTATTATCTTAAATGTATGCATTTATATAAATAGATACAACACATGCATATATAATATGTATACAACATTTGTACAAATTTTTATACAATACTTTTTTGAAAACAGTATTAACAATTCTTTAATAAAAAGTATTTTATAATTATATAAAATATTCAAGAAATGCTGTTTTAAAAAAAATTAAAATCCTTATATGATAATTGAAATAATATTTAATATAAACTCAAAACATACTAACGATATAATCAATTACTGAACGATGTAAAAAAATAATAATTTTGTATTAAATTTCCTTATTTATATATTATATAAATTGTTTCTTTTTTTGTATTTATCTTCCTTTTTTATCTTTTTCTACATATGTATGTGTACATATATATATATATATATATATATATATATATACACACATATATATATATATATATATATATATATATATATATATATATACACACATATATACATATATATATATATATATATATATATATATATATACATATACTAAATTGAAATATATATATATATATATATATATATATATATATATATATATATATATATATAAAGACCACTAAATTGAAATTGATATTTCCATATTAATTACTTTAAGAAATAAAATAAATTCGATTAAAGGAAAAAATAATTTTATTATTATTAAGATGCACTGATTTTAATTTAAATTATCTTATTATGAACACAATTTCAAAATAAAATATCTTATTTTTATGAAACATCACGAAATACTTTATTCTAATGCTGTTTTATTTAATAATATAAGGTTTACTCTGATAACTAATTCACGGTTTTCTCTAATTTACATTTATTCAAAAAAAATTTTATTATTTCAGAATAAGCTATTTTTTTGTAATAAGTTAGAGAGAATTTGCTATTTTTAAAAAAAAATATTTTATATAATTTAATGACAGTAGCAATTATTGAATATTCTGTAGATATTATTTATTAACAATTTTTTTGAAATGATTTTTTAGTACTAAATGTTCCATGATATCGTTAATCATAAAATTGCTTCTATTTAATATTTTTATTATTTCATCTTATCTAATAACAGTCCCTCTTGAAATTATATATCTATTTTAATTATAGCATTAATTAGAAAATGAATAATTAAAGTTCATTAATCTATAATTTTGTTAACTCACGTTGTATTCTCATTTTTAATAAATATTTTTCAAACATAATAAATTTCAGAGTTTTATTTATTTTGATAATAATTTTAAGTTTATTCAATAATTTTTGTTCTTAAACTTAATTGGAATACATTATGTTTTTAGTTATAGATGAAACTAAAATAAAAGGATAAATGAAAAAAACTAAATTTATTTTTTAGTTGAATTTAAATTACTCTGTTTTTATTCTACACAAAAGATTAATATAAGTGCCCAAATTTGATTTTGAACAACTGTAGATATATAAACATTACTCATTATCATCTGAAATGGAATTAGTTTATTGTTTCAGAGATCCTTAACGTTACGTTTTTTTTAAGAGATGGAACAATGGGATAGTTATGCCGAACTCTTGACATGTGTGAAGCTTTCCAATCGTGGATCAAAAGCAATCTTTTGCATGACAGGCACTAATGCACGCCACTACGCCACTGGATAATCATTATATATATATATATATATATATATATATACATGCGTGCATACATGTAAAAAATTAAGTATATAAATATAATGAGGCCACGAAGCATACAAATTTATGTACTTTATAATTAATGAGAATATAGTAAATGATAATATTTTTTGATACCTTGATATATTTTATTTTAAAATATTTATAATTGGCAAACAAGATGCTTATTAGTATTCGTTCATCAAAGTCTAAATCTTGTCTTTATCATTAATTAATAAAAAAATATGAAATTATTTTTTTCTCTTTGATTAATTATGGAACTGAGTATCAATAAAAAAAATAATGATATAATTATGCAAATTTTGCATATGCAAACAAATATATTTGTTAATAATGCGTTTTTAAAACATTAAACAGTTCTTTTATACGATTTTCGTTTGGGAATGACTATTTTAATAATCATAAAAAAACAAGCATTAAAATCCTTATTATATGTAATGTTGATATTTTATAAGTCAAAATATTACCAAAATAGATTATTGCTAAATAATTAATACTACGAAATAATAATTAGCCATAAAATATATAACACTAAGTAAGTTTTTATTATAAAGTAAATATTTACCTAAATCAAATGTATTCTCTACACTAATTTGCATTCATAATAAACTTTATAATAAGTTGCCGCTTTTATAGCAATCATGTAAATTGTATCAATTTTAACTTTCGCAAGATAACAATTTGTTGTTATCGAAAGTTACCTTGTCGATTGTTGTTTCATTTGAACATACACTACCAAGATAGTACAATCTAATGTAAAGCAATCAGTTCGATGTTTGTATTATGTTTCGTCACATCTGCTGGAAATTGCTTTAGTTTTAAACGGAAATTAATATAAGGGAACTATTAGTCGTCAGACTGTATTCAATACATTCAAATTGCTTAGCATAGATATCTACAAAATCTCAAAGTTTCAACAGATGTAACACGTAGTATAAACTCCCATCTTCTTCGTAAACGGAAGAAAGGTGATTATGGTAGAAGTATTTTTTGTTAAAAATTGCCTTTATTATTACAAAAACGTGTGCATATATATATATATATATATATATATATATATATATATATATATATATATATATATATATATATATCGTTGTTAGGAGAGTTCGTTCGTTTTTTAGATTAAAGTTTTTTTATAAGTTTATAACTTTATTGGTTAATGTACACATTGTTTTTATTGATGGCCTTTCGTCATATTTTCAGTAACTTCAAAGTTTCTTTCTTGTAGAATTTCTTTGAGTATTTTTGTTTAAAAAACTGTTATAGTGATTTTATCAGGCCTTTATATGATTAAAATTGAGATTTCTACAGACATCTGTGATGATAAAAACAACAAATGATAATTCAAAGGCCAAGGTTTAGTAAATACGGTTGATGGAGTTAAAAATATATCTAATCTTTTCTGTCAAGTTATTAAACTAACATGCGATTTAGCATTATCATGATGGAAGAAAATGCCTTTCCTATTAACTAAATTTATGGATTATGTTCTTATCTTTTCGGAATTAAAAAATCATAAGATACTGAAAATGCACAATATTATCATTCATTTTTAAAATAATACCAAATGCATTATAAAAATAAGGAAACTACAATTTTTGATTTAAATGCAGCACGAAACGCGTTTTGTCAAAAGATCATGTGATAAAAACGATATAATTAAAGTTAGTTACATTTAATTCAATCTGAAGATAATTATCCAAAAAAATCTAATGAACTTTTTGAATAACTTTAAAATTAGGGTCATCCAAATGTGACGACTAGATGTAGGCGCCTGAAACATGAGTTTTTTTAGATGACCCTATATTAGATAACCAAAAAGAAAATCTGTCGTTTTCGAGATTAAAATAATAAATCTTGTATTTTTTTATTTAAAATAACTTTATTTATCAAAATATCCACCTTCATATTGAATTATTCTTTCCCAACGATATGTTAATTTATAAACTCCATTTTTATAAAATTTGAATTTTTTTTTTAGAAAATTAAGAAGGTTCTGTTTTTAATGTCACGTCCATATTAAATTATTTACCACACAAGTGATTATTCTGTAATAAAAAAAGTAGAAATCCGATGGTGATAAGACTGGTGAATACGAACAATGAGAATTTCCGATTCTCAATTCATTATCATTTCTCTTGTCATTACCACAACATATAGTCGAGTGTTATCTTATAAAAATATTTTTTTTGACGATTTATCTACGCTGATTGCTTTTGTTGTAATGTATTATGATTTTTTAGAGGTATTCACTGTAAATATTTGTTATAAGGATTTAACCGATTTATAGATACTCATTGTCAATAATTTCTTTTGAAGTCAACAAACACAATAATTTTTCTTGAAATTAACTTTGCTTTAGGTGATTGTGACAAAGGATTTGATAATAACCAGAAATAACTGCGTTTATATTATAGTTCGAATGAAGAATCCACAAATGAAATTTTACCTCCAACACTACAATATGTTTTAAAGTGTTCAATAATCACTTATTGTTCACTTTGTTGTTTATAACAATAATCGGTTAATACGTATTTAAATGGCGATGCCATTCATCGTTAGAGTCTTCTTGCTATGGAAATACTATGCTTACATAGCAAAAAGGCTTTGACGATAATGGCATCGCCATCTAAATGCGCATTAGCTGATTATTGTTAAAAACAACAAAGTGAACAATAAATGAGTATTGAACATTTTAAAACATATTGTGATGTTGAGGTAAGAATTAATTTGTGTTATAGTGAATTCGACACAGTTTCAAAATAAGCAACGAAAGAATCCATTTTTTATCATAGGTCAAAATTTGGTAAAAAAATTTTTACGATTTTAGTCATGAAATAAGATATTCAAATGTTAAAACGTAATTTATTGTCGGAAGTTAAAACGTGCGGTTCTTACTTAATCCATTTGCATTCGTGGGCGGAATAGTCTGCGCACGACGGCTGTCCGTTATCACCAAGCGCGGAATAAACCGCGCACGACGACTGTCGCTTATCATCAACCGCGGACTATTTCGCTCTCAGCAATATTCTCCTGTCGCCGTAAAATTTCGTGAGTATCTTATGAGCGGTATAAAAAGATTTCAAGGCTAAAAAATTTCGGAAAATATAGCTCATTACCCTCAGGTTTTACCTTATTTATTGCTCTTCAGACCTCTTTGACCGCTGTTAACAAAGTAGGTATTTCTAATCTAAATACAAATTTTAAAAACAACTTAATTTCATAACTTAAAATAAAATAAAATTTTATTCGCATAATGAATGGCAACCATTTTTCCGATTCGGAGTCCAGTATGGAAATAGGAAAAAATCGAAAGTGTGTGCGTCTTATTCCACACAATGATAAATATTTCATAAATTATGTGATTCTCAAACAAGAAATATACATAACTCCAAAATATACATTAGGAAAGATAAGACTGATTCTGGATCTGCTAGTAAAAATGTTGTGATGAATTTAATGAAAGAGAGTAAACTATTGTATCCACGGTACTGCTTTTATATAGATGATAACTGGTACAGTTAACTGACTTTATATCATGAACTGTATAATTGCAAACAAATGTTGGTGGTACAGCAAGAGTAAATAGAAAATAGATGCCTAAGAAACTAAAATTCATTAGATTAGAAAAGGGAGAATCTACTATATTTTCAACAGAAAATATAGCTGCAGTAAAAGAGAAAGATGTGGTTGTGTTAACAATACATTCTCTAGATTTTTCCGAGACGGGAAAAGTATACCGATGCAGCGGACAAAAAATTTTGAAACCAAGAGAAATAATCGATTATAATAAAAATATGTGTGTAATTGATATAGGTGAACCCTCATTCTCCGAATTGTGCAAATTTCACACAATACGGAGATGTGGCAAAGCGTATAAAAAATATATTTTTTATTTTTGATGCTGTTAAATAGTTATATCCTCTCCAAGAAAAATAAAAAGGATCGAGCTTTCACATTTACAAGCAAGAACTAGTGGAAAAAATTATTGCCAAATACTTAAAAAATTAAAGGATAAAGAAGACATCATCTATAAATGATTCAATAACAAGGTATATTGGCCGGCACTTTCCCACTAGAATACCTCCAACGGGAGTAAAGGGAAGAAAAACATCAAAGCGATGTAATGTATATTTATTTAAGTCCCTTAGAAGATAAACTGTTTTAAATGCGATATTTGCGATGTACCGTTATGTATAGATCATTTTAAAAATTACCATATTAATTTAAAAAAATCTACGAACTACCTCAGTTTATTTACTGCACAAATGTATAATACTATCTTTTAATTACACGTACTTTCTAAGTAAAATCAATAATAAACAAAAATACAATAAATATCGCTGTGCAGTAATGTGCGGGTGATAGGAGCCGGCTATCACCTGAACGTTCATCATTTACTTTAAACTCTTCAGCAAAGCGTTGACATGTTAAATTCAAATTTGTTTTAATGATTGTCTGTAATTAGTCGATATTTATATTTGATGGTCTGCCTGATCTGATTTCGTCTTCTAATGGTTCTGCTTTGAAATTATTTTTTTTAAACCACCTCTTGGTTGTTTTTTGATGTAACTGCTCATTTTTCAAACGCAATACAATTTTTTCTTGTAATTTAAGTAGCGTTAGAACCAAATTTAAATTCGTTAGTAAACATATGCACATATGACACTATTTTGCATAAATATTTTAAAGCGTTGAAATTATATTTTCAATTGAAATGAACACTTTGAATTTAAATGAATAAATGAAACAAAATATTTACTTTGTTACATAGTTAATGTGCCCAACGTAATGAATCATATGATGCATAAATACTTCTTGGAATTTTGATAAACGCAATAACGACATATTTTTTTTTTGTTATATTAATATAATATATATATGATGCATAAATACTTCTTGGAATTTTGATATATAATAACGACATATTTTTTTTTGTTATATATATATATATATATATATATATATATATATATATATATATATATATATATATATATATATATATATATATATATATATATATATATATATATATATATATATATATATATATATATATATATATATATATATATATATATATATATATATATATATATATATATATATATATATATATATATATATATATACATATATATATATATACAGTGAGTCAAAGTGAAACTCATACAGAGTTATGTTTCCAATAATTTTACACATATATTTTAATATAATAACAATTTTCTTTATTTCTCTTGATTAAGTTCTTTATTAAGATTATTTTTATTATATTTGAAAATTTCAATCGTAAATTAATACTTCTTCTCCATTAAATGTAACCATTTCTGAAAAATTAACAAAAAATACATCAAAATGAAACTCATACGAATTACTCTCTCTTGAAAACTGCTGTGTTAAGAAAGTATACTCTTCAAATATGTGTTTGGTCACTTTGGTTACAAAAAAAACTTATTGTTAAGTCGTTTGTAATCATTTTGTAAAAAATATAAGTTGGATTTTCACTTTGAATAGACAAAGGGACAATCATCGACGGACGAGGGAAAGTTAATTATTTTTTATTACAAAAATTAAAAAACTCTATGAAAAAATGGGAAAATAGTTAATAAAAGCCACGCTGCAATGCAATCTGTAATAAAAAGATTTAAAAACGGCCAAAATGTTGACAATAAAGTCAGAAAAAGTCTCCGTAAGATTTTTAATGACCATGACGAGCGTTAGATTCTACGAAAAATTAAAGAAAATTCGAAAATTAGCCCACCCAAATTGACTTTAGAAGTTAAAAAGTATCTAAATAAAAAATCAAGGCCTAAAAAAATTCGCAATATATTAAATAAAAATGGGTTTCATGCTCATATTGCCAGAAAGAAACCTTTCATAAATCTAGCTAATCGCAACAAAAGGTTAAGCTTCGTTCAGGAACATGTTAATAAGAGTTGTAATTATTGGAAAGATGTTTTATTTACCTGATATTAATGTGATTGAAAATCTATGGAATCACTTAAAAGTTGCCATTAGAACACACACTATTAGTAATAAAATGATTTAAAAAAGCGTTATTAGAAGAATGGAAAAAATTGATCTAGCTTATTGTGAAAAATTAGTTAAATCCATCCCGAATCATTTAAAGGCTATAAAAATTAATAAAGACTACTCTACTAAGGACTAAAATAATTCAATCCATTGTAAATTTTAATTTAATAAATAATTTGTTAGTTGTATGAGTTTCATTTTGACGTGTTTTTGAATGATTTTTCAGAATTCATACTTTTTTTTGGTCTTTAAGTATTATTTTATGATTTATTTATTTTTATATGATAAAAATATCTTTAATAAACAATTTAAGTCGAATATAAAAGGGATTTTTTGTTTATTTAAAAATTTATATACAAAAATTTATTGAACATAATACTGTATGAGTTTCACTTTGACTCACTGTATATTTATGTGTGTGTGTATATATATATATATATATATATATATATATATATATATATATATATATATATATATATATATAAGTTATATGTAACACATAACCGTTCTCAAAACAAGTCACACAAAACATAGTATTCATTGTACCCACGTTGTCGACTATTGAACAGTTCCTTGTGAGTACAAAGAAGTAAATAGAACTATAAAAATGCAACATAATCAATTATCAATTTTTGAAATAGACAAAAATTCTTAATGACCAGAACCAAAGGTTTCTTTGTTCATTAAAACACTTTGTAAAGTCAGTTCTAATTGTAACAACAACATATAGAGCTCCTCGAGCCACTGTTGCAACTGACTGAAAAATAACAAATATCTTGTTAAACACTGTACATAACCGTTCTCAAAACAAGTCACACAAAACATAGTATTCATTGCACCCACGTTGTCGACTATTGAACAGTTCCTTGTGAGTACAAAGAAGTAAATAGAACTATAAAAATGCAACATAATCAATTATCAATTTTTGAAGTAGATAAAAATTCTTAATGACCAGAACCAAAGGTTTCTTTGTTCATTAAAACACTTTGTAAAGTCAGTTCTAATTGTAACAACAACATATAGAGCTCCTCGAGCCACTGTTGCAACTGACTGAAAAATAACAAATATCTTGTTAAACACTGTACATAACCGTTCTCAAAACAAGTCACACAAAACATAGTATTCATTGCACCCACGTTGTCGACTATTGAACAGTTCCTTGTGAGTACAAAGAAGTAAATAGAACTATAAAAATGCAACATAATCAATTATCAATTTTTGAAGTAGACAAAAATTCTTAATGACCAGAACCAAAGGTTTCTTTGTTCATTAAAACACTTTGTAAAGTCAGTTCTAATTGTAACAACAACATATAGAGCTCCTCGAGCCACTGTTGCAACTGACTGATAAATAACAAATATCTTGTTAAACACTGTAAAAACACTGTAGTTGACTGATAAAAAATAAAAATATCGTTTTAAAAATTATACATTCGGTGTACTCAATAAAACTTATATATATATATATATATATATATATATATATATATATATATATATATATATATATATATAAACACACGCACATACTATTGTATCTTCTTCAGTTCCATTTAAAAAGGTTGAAACCGATTTTCAGTGAAAGAATGTGTTTTCTAATAAATTCCTCATGTTGAATTTATAATGCACTACCAATCGTATTTCAGTTTGAATCCAAGTTCATGAATAGAATTGTAAATTATGAATTATTAACGCTTACAATTTTTGATATTTTTACTACCGTTAAATTTTATTTTTAATAATTTTTTTAAACACTTTAAAATGTATGTCAAGCCATAACGAAAACTATTATAGGGTGTGATATAAAAAAATATTTTATACAAAAATAATTTTTACTATTTCGTAAAATACTAATTTTTTGAATTGAAATGAATATGATTTCTTAAATATAAAGCTGTTATTTAATTAATGATATTTAGACCGTTTGATACTTATTAAATATTTAAATATTATAGCTATTAAATATTTTTAATCAAAAACTTCTATTAATAAATTGTTAACTTTTAAATACGTATCTGATTGTGATATATTTTAAAGATATCTCAAAATGTTCTTATTAATAGATGAATATAATATGTTAACAAATAAAAACAATTTTTTTAGGAAAATATAAAGAATATTTGAAAATTATTGTCGAGTATAGGTAATAATATAATACACCTTATAATTATACATGTATATATATATATATATATATATATATAAACACACAAATAAATATATATATATATATATATATATATATATATATATACGAGGGTCGTTTGATAAGTATGGTAAAAAAGTAAGAAAAACTAAATTGACAAATTTAATTAAATTAAACAATAAATAAATTTATTATACTTACCAAACGACTCTCGTATATATAAATTAAGTTTTTTTGATTTTAAAAACTTATAAAAAAAAGAATTTAAGATTTCAATAGTGAGTGTATTTATCCTTGGTACAAAAATTGACTCGCATATGCAGTGTGAAGTCGGAAATACGATAGTCAATGTGACAATACATTGGTATTTGATAATTTGTCTATAAGGAAATTAAACAATTTTGTCATTAAACAAAATGAACAATGCAATCTTAAATATAAATTACCTTTTATGAGTAAGAATTACATCATATATTAAACGATTTTGTCAGTAAGCAAAAATTATCAATGCAATTTTAACTATAAATTAATTTTTATGAGTAAGAAATACTTATATTTATCGGCATTGACATGTTATGTAACTTATATATATATATATATATATATATATATATATATATAAATATATATATATATATATATATATATATATATATATATATATAATATTAACCCGTTCGCTACTAGCGTCACATTAACGTCATATATGTGACGACACAGTTTTCTTATCTGAGCTCGGCCTCACAAATATGTGACGAGTGTTCATTATCAGTTTATGATAACTGTTTGTACCAATTCGTGCCGAAAATAGATGGGTTATGTTAAAAAACAATAAAATAGATACTGGATGTTATTGGTCTGTCGATAATTATATTTAAAACGTTAAAAATACATCGAAAAAAATTAATGACAATTTGGTATCATATTTAAATAATAAAACATTTGGGTTGTAGTGGCAGATTTTCTCTTGAGACCCTGGTAGCGAACAGGTTAAATAAATTAAAAATTCGGAAAAATGAATAAACCAATATTAAAATGTAAAAAAATATTTATGAAAAGCTATATTTTTTCCCAGAGTATATGAGAAAACTGAAAATTTAAATATTGAAAGTAGTGAGAAAAGTCAGTGTGTTACCACTATAGAACTAAATAGATAATATGTTTAAGATACTTATTTGAGAATATAAAGGAATTGAAGCATATTGCGAGATACTTATCAATACTCAATTATATGTGATTTTCTGACGAAATTGTTAATTTCTGAACAAATTCAAAAAAAGAATCGAAGAATTAGGTGAAGCAAGAAAAAAATGATTTCATAATAAACCACGGTATGTAATGTGTAATGAATTTGCGAAGACGAAAATCAAATCAAAAATAAGAAATTCAAGTAAAAATGTACTTTATTATAAATATGTTATAGGTAGCTCATTAACATAAAAATGCGAACAAGAAAATAAAAATGTACGGTGCTATTTTGGAAATATTTTTTACATTATGAAGTCAAATACTCTTTTTTGTTTGAAGAAAAAAATCAACCTATTTTTACTTATGGTAGTGAAACATACATAGGTCTATTAAAATATTCAATAAATGCAGACAACACAGAGGTATACAAAGATGGTTAGCAATAGCACATAGAAATAAAAAGAGAAATAACTGAATTTTAAAAGAAATAAAAATTGCAGTTATTAGAGAGTGAAAAAGTTTAAAATATAAATGAGTGGATTAAATAGGAAAAAAATATTGGCATATAACAAAAATTATTGATTAAGAATCCAAAAATATACAAAGATTCAAGAAGGGACTAATAAACCGATAGGATAGAGATATGAAGGAAATCGCCGATTTGGAATGAACGAGAAAGGAAATTGATCTCTGAAAGTGGAAAGTTTTGGAAGTATTATTACAGCGATGGATGGATGGATGGATGGATATGGATATATATATATATATATATATACGAGTATATACACCACATATAAACTGTGATGATAATTTTATAAGGAAAAGTTGAAGATATTGTATTTATTAATGTGCATGTAATTAAATTTAATTATATATTTTTAGGTCAATATAGATAGCTGTAAATTCCAAACATTTTTAAAGATAAATCATCTTATAAAAAAGAAGGCACGAATTTTAAGTGTTATTTTATTGTTCAATAAATAACATTCGATGTATATTTAAAATTGAACACATAATTTCAATGTTTGCATATAGAGTCATATGAGTTGATTTTGTAGGTTACGTCAGTTTTCTTCCGTGCCTATGTTGAATTCGTGTTTTGATATTATTCGTGTCTTGTATACTCGTACTATGTTGATGTACAGTTACAGTAATATTTTGAAGTTATATGAGCCTGTTGTTAATACATACGCAATGCTGTGTAACATACATATTTAATTAATGTTTGGTTTGAAGTGGAAATGCATAAACAATGAATTAAAAACATGTTACGATAATATTAAATTAATAAAAAAACATGCCTGTATAATATTTTTATTTATTCAAATGATCTTTTCGAGGAATGAATTTAAAAAAACAAGAATAATCTATTTAAAAATTGACAATAAAATTTAGTACTCTATTTTGTATTCTAAGAAAAATTATTTTCTTTTTATATGATATATTGCTGTCGAATAATAAAAACGGTGATGTTTTCAAAATAAATTAACACATAAACATTGATTTTTTTAAAATTGGAGAAAATTATAAAATGGGAAAGAATATATTAATAACGAATTGAGAAAATGATTCCAATTAACAGATTTTTTCATGTTATTTATAAATGACATGTAATTATTTTAAAATGTAGAAATGTACACACCAAACTTATTAAAAAAGAAAGTTAACTTATGAACAAAGAAAGTATACAATAATTAATTATTGAACATTTTTTTAACATCCTGTAATGTTGTGGAAATAGTTTATTGCTGTGAAACTAAATTTGCTACAGTTCTAAAACAAATAGTTGTGATATACGTATGTATTGTAAATGACACTTCATTTCTAAAGAAATTATTAGTAGGAGTTATGAAACAAAAAAATCTTTTAATTGGATTAAACGGATTTTTTAATTTCAAAAATAATATTAGTATGAAAAGAAAATTCTGATTAAAGATGTATGTTTCAAACAGAGTGTTTTATGACTAAGATTTTGACAGTTAATTATTTAGGGGTGTATTACAGTAATATAGAGAAATTGAAATAATATCGTATAATCAATGCAAAACTAGTAAACACTAGTTATATTTTTTTATTGAATTCATTTTGCAATTAACGGAATTAATTTCTAATTTTTTACTAAATTTACTAATAAATTTGAATTTTCATGTTTTAATCAGAATCGTTTATTAATCGGTTATAATTTATAATAATAAATTTTAATGTTCTTTTGAATGTTTATTAATATGATATTTTATATTACTTTTATCTGTACTAATCAGTAATAGACTTACGGGACACGTTATACGATTTTCACACATGATTCACATCGTCAAGTATGATTACGTTCTGCCTACTCTCTGCTCTATGTACCACTCGGTGCCGACAATCATGCTAATTGAACACCATAATCCGCTAGTCAGACTACATAAACGTGTTTATGATAATCATCGATTCTAAATTATGTAGGTGTAAATTACGCCTTTTTCAAGTTATTGTATGAAGAAAATTTATGTTTGGAGATAAATGAAAACAATTCTCATTTTACACTTTACTTGGCTCTCACGTACAGAGATTATCGATTAGTATAATTAATTTTTAATTTAATTTCCATAATAGGCATACTTTACAATGACAAGTGTGTTTTATTACACTTACGTTATATGATAACTGTTTCAGTGATTTAATATATATTAAGCTGATAAATTAAGTAATGATTTACATTTTCTTTTAAAAAGTGTCTTTTCTTCTTATATTTATTTAAATGATCCGTTAATTGACTTTTATTTCAATTATTAATTTTTGTCGAAACTCTTTTTTTAATATCAAATTATTTCTTAAAATTATAAGATTTTACATAAGTTTTTAATAATCATTTATTGATCACGTTTTCTTTAATGTTTATGATTTGACTCTTTAAGGATGTTTCCAAACTAAGATGTGATTAAAATGACAACATTTGTAAACAATTGAAGAGATGAAATAAAATTCAGAGATTTATCTAAAAATAATTTTCAAAAATTAATTCCAAAAAATGTTTACAAGGAATGATTAAAAAATTGTAAAATTCGATAGTAGTGGTGTGTATATTGATGAGAATTATTTCGAAGGGAAATATTTTAATTTAAAATATTTTTTTATTAATAAAGTTTTATGACGTTAGCGCAGGTATTTTTTTATTAAATCCTAACATATTGCCGTTGAAAATTTTAAAAATGAAACAAAAAATATCATTTTGATTAGAAAATGGAAAAAATATTCATTAGTAAAATATAAAATATAGAAAATATGATTTTTAAAAAACAGATACAATGTTAGTATGAATTTATTTGTCATTTTTACATAACAGATATTTCAAAAGTCTTTCAATAACATGTTACATTATTATTAAAAGTTTTTATGTTACATATGCATATTTAAACATTGAACATGACTGTATATTTACAATGATCTATAAATTGTATAAATCATACTAAACAAGAGTGTTCAAGATCACTTAAATAATTTTAAATACTGACTCAATAAATCCTTTTTCTTTAACTCTTAAATGTATAAATTGTTAATTTATAGTTGAATGTAGAACATAACACTAATACAGAATGATTCGATATTAGTTGTAGTATTATTATAATAAAATCTTTTAAAAAAAGAATTCAAAAAATAAAAAAAAATGAAATGAAGAATAAATAATAAATATTAACAAATTAGCATCTATAGAGTGAACTATATTCTTGTAGAAGTTAATATATATAATATATTTATATTATTGTATCAATAGTTTTATTTAAACAACAGTGTAAATAAATAATTAAATAAATAAGTAGTATTAGTAATTAATATTATGTAAGGTAGAAAACTTTCATTGTATGTTTACACTAAAAAAATAATGTGAAAAATGATTCCAATTTGCTTGAAGAATTTGTTAAAGTTACAGAAATTGTTTACGAGTATGGCATTGTTTATGAATGAAGACATATTTATGAATACATTGTTTTAAAAAGAAATAACTTTCTTGAGTAATGTTACTATAGATTACTTAAGAATGTTATTGTCAATGTTAACACTAAACCTACCGATACTTCATGTATACCTATTCCTACCACAGCGGGGTCAAATGACCCCTCTTTAAAATGTTGTATATATTACTATGTATAGCGAAAAATATATCATTTAGCACAATTTGGTACATGAATAAAACAATTTTTTTCAAATAACGATTCAAAATTGTTTATTTATTTATTTATAAAACCTATTTGGCACCTTTTTCGCATTTGCACATGATAATCCGAACTTGAATTTGTTGACGTTTTCTGTATAATTTCTTTTTTTTCCTGTTGCTTATGTTGAAAATCTTCGGCAAGTTCTTCAGCTAATTGGAATAAAAATTGTTGTCTAGAAATTTTTTCGCCGGTTGTTTCTCTGTATAAAACCCACGAGTTGATTCCAGCCAGGTCAAGAATATTGAAGAAAATCTGCGCAGGCCATCTTTGCGATTTCGATTTCACGGAGTATTTTCTTGCCATTTGATCCGTCATGTGTAGACATTTTACCGTATTTAGTATTATTGTAGAATCTAATCGTTTCAGGTATACGCTTACCGTTTTTTTCGATGCTTATAGATTTATGCTTTGAGCTTAGTAGAAGCACTTTTTTGTTTGGCTTACTTTTGTAAATGGTAAGTGAACAATGACTCGATTTATAGTTTTGTTGATCATACCATTAGAATTTTGGTAATTTCCGCGGATAGTTCCATAGTGGTTCTTTTTCTAGTAATTTTGCAGCTAGCGATGCACTCCTGTAGTTTGCATCTGTGAACGGTTCCAATAATTTGAAACAACGAATTCCCCATGAAGCTCCTCTGTTTTCATCCTTTCCCAAATATGGAAATCCATTTATAATGTATTTGGTGCTGACGTCAGATGCTAGCCAGAATTTGATACCAAACTTATCCGGTTTGTTCGGCATATATTGCGTAAACCTACACCTCTCTTTGGTTGGGAAAAGCTGTTCATCGATAGTTACATGTTCCCCAGGCTTGTAACAATTTTGGCTATTCTCGATGAATTTGTACCATACTTCAGAGATTAAATCCAATTTATCTGTTTGCAAACGCTGGCTTCGTTGACTTTTTTATCGCTCGCTTGGAGTAGAGTGAAATTCGCTATTCATTCGTCAGCCAACAACAAATATAACGCAATACAGCAAAATATATGATGAAATAGCAAAAATGTATAATGCAATGGTTTTGTATCACAACCACACATACAAATCTTCATGATATCATATGAATCTTTGCAGGGGTCAAATGACCCCATTGCGGTAGTTAAGGCACATTACATTTATTTCTCGGTAAAAAAAATAACAAGAGAGGAGTAAATATTGAAAAATGCATTGTATGTAAATTATATGAAAAGTCATAAAGTCAACTAGCGATGTGATAACGCTTTATGTGAGAAATTTTGAAAAAAAGTTTAAAAAGGGTCATTTGACCCCTCGCGGTAGGTTTAGTGTTAAGAACCAAAACAATTCAAATATTATTGAGTATATGAAATGGAAGTTAAATGAATTCAATTATTTAAATTTTGTTCATCATAATATATAACAATTTTTCAAATGTATCAAATAGTAGAATTTGACGTTAAAGTATTTTTAATTTAAATAAGCTATTATGTTTATAATGTTCTGCAAAAATTATAAATTGTACAACATTATGTATCACTTAATTAATGAAATGTACACGATTCCTGATTTGATCATAGTTGTAATATGAACTGTTTTAATAATACTATTATATACGAATGATTAAATTTAATTATTATAGTGTTCTGTTACATAGTGATAACATTCGTTGGCCCCACTTAAAAATAAATATGGTAGTTAATCATTTTTTTTGATTTTAACCTTTTAATGAATGAAATTTCACTAAATGGATAATTTGTGTATATAAACAAACAATAAATAGAAATTGTGTATATATATATATATATATATATATATATATAGAGAGAGAGAGAGAGAGAGAGAGAGGAAGAGAGAGAAGGGGGCGAATGAGACTGAAGGATAGTAAATAATAGTAAGAAAGTAAATATATGTTTAAACATTTTAGTTTCATTTGGACCACTCTCTCTCTCTCTCTCTCTCTCTCTATATATATATATATATATATATATATATATATATATACATGAGGGGCGTATGTTAAAAAAGTAAGAAAACTAAATTGAAAAATTTAATTAAATTAAACAATAAATAAATGTACCATACTTATCAAACGACCTCGTATATATGTATACATATATATATATATATATATATATATATATATATATATATATATATATATATATAATAAAAGTATATAAATTATAACTAATTGAATAAATAATAATAAGCACAAAACATAAAGGATAAATAAACTAGTGTTTAAGAAAAATATAAATTTTAAACATATTTGTGGAAATATTTAAAAAAATTAATAAGAATGAAATTATTCAAGCTTAAAATTATTTTAGAAAATTCATTTCATTTTTTACGTTTTTATAAATAACTATAATTAATAATTTGTATGAATAAAATCTCAAGTTATCTTTTCTGAGATTTTGCACAAATCAAAAAATAATTTAATAAAGTAATATATCCAAAAACAGAACGCAGAACTCTATATTGTGTGGGGTTTAAAGCAAGAAAATCGCTAATCGCAAGAAAAAAAACTCATATAAGTAAAGTAAATAAAAAAAAAACAGATTAGAGTTTGCAGAGCTTGACAAAAATAAGGCTGATCAATTTTGGATCCAAGCAGTGTTTTCAGATGAAAACAAATTTAATATTTTCCAATGTGATTGCAGAACATTAGTGTGAAAAAAGTACAATAAAGCACGGTGGTGGAGGAGTCATGGTATTGAGCTGTATGGTTGCATCGGGTGTAGGTGAATTAGTTTTCATTTAAGAAACAATAGATAAAGTTGCTTATTTAAACATATTAAAAGAAAATCTAAAGACCAGTGTGCAAAAAGTGGGTTTAGGAGAAAGTGTCTATTTTCAATATGACAATGATCTGAAATATGAAGCCCTTGATGTCCGATTCTTGATCAATTACAACATTCTCCGCAGATTTCTGATTCCCCCACAATCACCCGATCTTAATCTAATTGAGAACCTATGAGAAGAATTTTAACGCCGTAAAGGAACTATCATATTGCTAATAAATCCCAATTTAAACAAGTCATCCTATAAAAATGGTAAAATATAGAATAGGAAAAAACAAAAAAGCTGATTTTGTCAATGCCTTATAGATTAAAAGAAGTTATTAAAGAAAGATTATATTAAAACTACATTCAAAATTTTTTAAATATGTTTTAAAATGTGTGAAAAAATATGTCCAAGCAAAAATATGGTTTATATTGTAAATTTATGTATGTATATATTTTGTGTTTATATTTTATTTCATTTTTTTTTAGAATTCAATAAATAACAAATAAAAGAATAATTTTGTTGAATTAATAAATTGAATTTGTTATACATACATATGTAAATAAAATTTTTAAATGTTATTTTATTTTAAATTCTCAATGTGTGAATAATTCTATCCATCACTGTGTGTGCGTATATATATATATATATTGAGAGAGAGAGAGATCAAAAGAATATTAATCATCGACAGTAAGATTCTCTCAAGTTTATGACAATAATATTATAATTTATTAGGTCAAGGTTAAATCAATTTAATAATATATTGGTAATCTACTATATGATTGCTAAGTTCTTGAATAATTGAGTTCAAATTTGTACTGTACTTGAACTTCAATAATTTAAATCAAATAATCGATACACGTTTCTATTAATGTAACCAGTACAAATACTATTTCAATTATATTTACTTTTTTTTATTGTCATTCAATTTAAAAAAAATGTTCATTATAGAAGTATAATTTTTTAATAAGTGTCACATTTTTTTAGAAAATATATTATTAAAAATAATTTTTATATTTTACAAAATAATTATTAATGGCAATAGACGTGAAGAATTTTTTTACCTTTTTATATTGTATATATTTTATTGATAAATTATATAGAATTCGTTTTTTAGAGTACTATTCCTTATTTATTAACATTACAAATTGATGCTTTTACTTAATATTTTACATAGCAAATTGCAATAAATGTTTATTGTTGGTTATCCGAAAAATTTCGTCTTGTTTTATTTTTGTTCTAAAAAACTTATTGATTGTTAATACACACATTGTTTAGAATCGTTATTTGTGTTAGTCAATAAATTAACAACAAATGCAATATTCGTTTATTTTTTATGTCAATAACTCTACAAAGTAATTTAAAAAATTGAAAATAAGTAATAATAAAATATATTAATAAAGTGTAAAGTTGTTAAAATTTAAGAAAAAAAAACAACAATGCAGTAATTGCTGTGAAATACATATCTAGTGTATGGTACTACGAACGAAAGAATTTGGGGAAAGCGATTAGCTATATTTTTTTTTAGATATTTTGGTTTCAACAATAATTCACGTTCCGAAAGAAGGTTTGATGCTGATGACATAATTCGCATGAAAATAAAAAAAAAACGCGATAAACAGTTTTTGAACATGCATGTGTATTAGTGCTTTATTTTTCTAAAAAAATTGATGGACGGTGTATCTAAATGTGACCCATTACTCAATTGAAATAAAAATGATTCATTTTTTGATTGTTTAGTTAGAGGTAAAGAAAAATCGATAGTATTCAATAATGTGGAACGAAAAAGGAGTTATTCTATATTTGGGGTACTTGCACATGCTATATAAATAGCTGAATTATATATCCAAAAAGTCACACATTATCATCTGAAATCAAAACATGTCAACGAATCATCAATAAATTAAGAAACAATTTAATATCAATAAATAACAGTGCCTATGACTAACCATAGTGTTTAGTGTAAGTGTAGTTAAGTTAGTTAAGTTAAATAAGATGAAAATTTTCTTTCAAACGCAGGCTTTTGAAAGTTTTCCCTGCAATAACCACATAACTACGTCTTCCCCTAACCTTTACTGTTCCGCCATTTCTATAAAGCACAATATTGTATAAAAAACTAATCTTTGTTATAATCTGTATCTAACCTTGTATATGTATTCAAATATTACCAATAAATCGCTTCTGTCTGTTTGTCTGTTCAAAAAATAATGCTTTGTATTATTAAGTGGGATTCCAAAGGCATATTTTTTATGAGTTGCTTGAAATGAGTAAAATTCTAAATTCTTTAAGATTCTGTTATATATTCGACAAGAAAAATACCCCATTCTGGAAAATAGGCGCAGTGTTATGCTTCATAAAGATAATGTGTAACTACATGTTGCGATTAACAGAAAAAATTAAAGACTTAGATTGTGATGTTATCAATCATTCACTTTACTAATTTAATATTGCTTTATCGGACTGTTATTTATTTTATTCTCATTAATACTCACTAAAAAAATAATATCAGTGATATAAAACTACATCTGTATTATTTTTTGCATCGAAACTTGAAAAATTATTTAAAGATGAGATTAAAAAGTTACAAGCACGACTGGGAAGAGATAATCAAAAATAATAGAAAATAATATAATTTCTTAGAAATAAAAAACTTTGTAATATATATTTATTCAAAAACTACACTCTCTTTTTGCATGATTTAATATATGTATGTCTAAAAATAAAATTACAAAATAATATATAGAAAATTACCATTCGCTGATTTTGATTACAAAAAATATTTATTGAAATGCAAAATATGTATTTATTATTATAGAATTTCAAATATTATACCAAATTTTTATTTATTTTTATAATTCTTTTGTAATTAACATATTTACAAAGTAAAATAACTTAAAAATTGTTTTAATATTATTAAAATTAATTACAAATTACTATATTTTCCATGGGTATATTTTAACCATCAAAATAGGTAAAATACTTTATTATTAAAAATCTTGAATATTTTATTAAATAATAAGAATAAATATTATAAAAATATTCAAAGATAAAAAATAAATATTGATACATAAAAATTTCATTTTTCTGCATGGAACTATCGAAAGTTGACTATTTGAAAATGTCCATTTATTGTGACAAGTTATGCAGTATATTGATTTTTTATTTGTTTATATATGTTTAATTGCATTTGCATTATATATATATATATATATATATATATATATATATATATATATATATATATATATATATATATATATATATATAGGAATGAAACGATTATAACAGAATTATACTGTTAAATTTAATTTAAATATTAATGAAACACTAAATTGCTAATGCTGGTACAGATGTATAAATAAATTCTGCTCAATTACAATATCAGATTACATATGATAAGTTACTGTAAAAATATATACAGAATTGACTTATTATATTTTTAAACATATATTTAGTTTTTATTTTTTATAAAGAGTATATATTTTAACGTTGTTTTAAGTCATGTTTTCCAAATTAAACTCTTCTTAATCAAGTAGTTTTACAAAAGTTTTAATAAACTTATTAACTCTCTAAATGGAAAATTTGTTATTTTTATTACTATCTATTAAAAATATATAATTAAAACTAATGAAATACATTTTGAAAAAAAATTTAGTTTAATAAAAAATATAATATAAAATTTGTTCAAAAATGAACAATTTCATGCGATGCAACTTAATAGAATATTTTACAAAAATACATATTATATATATATATATATATATATATATATATATATATATATATATATATATATATATATATATATATGTAATTCATTTATGTTTATAATGAAAAAGTAATATTACATCGTTTTTATTTTCATTGTAGTTATTATTTACGGAAATTAGCAATCTTTTTTTAAAAAAATGTAGTAAAAAACAAGTAATACAAAAGAATATTGAATAAGTCGTATTTTTAAGTATGCAATGATTTAATATGCTTTGTTTTTTTATCATGAAAATAAATGATTTTTTATTTTTAATTTTTATAGATCTTTTCTACAAAATATTAACTATAAAATAATTAGTGAATAAACATAAAATATGAAAAAAATCAGTAATAAAGAGTCAATGTTTGATGTTTATTAATTTTATTGCGAACCTAAAATATAAAATATTTGTTATAAAAGATTTTTCATATACATTTTATTGTTATTGAGAAAAGATATTAACAATTTAAAACTATCGGAAAAATTATTAAAAATACATTAAACACTTGAAATTGTTGGATAGAGCATTCAGAACTTAATACAAAACAAAGTATTTTATGTATGTAGTTTATTTTTATAAAATATAATTATGCAATCACATAGTTTAAAATAGTCTGCAAAAGCTACATAAATCTTTGTCTTTTTTACTGTGTTTATTATAACTCATATAATAAAAATATCTGTTAGTATCAAAATATTATATTATATAATATATATATTTATATATATATATATATATAATATTATTGTATACACACGAATACACACACACACACACACACATATATATATATATATATATATATATATATATATAAATAAATAAACACATATATATTTTTTATTTTTATTCACTAATAAAAAAAACATGAAATAAGTTCTGAAAATCATGTTTAATGAAATTAAATTTCTTAAGATCAAAAGATGGCATTCAGTGATATTTATATTAAATTTTATTTTCTTTTAAAGTATATCAATTTGTGAAATTTATTACAAAATAATTGAATAACTGTTGATATCAGCAAATTATAGAAAAATTGTATAATATACGTCACTTACATATTTGATGAGTTTAATATTTGATTTACGCCTTTCATGCATCAAAACTCACATAACGTTTGTTATTGATCAAAACACAATTTGTACAGAGCTGCATGTTTGTGAGAATAAAATTGTATTGTAGACCACGTACGGAAACTCTATTACATTTCATAGAAAAGTATATCGAACGTCCGATATGATGCCAATGAAAGAGTTTTGTTTGATGGCGCTGTGTAAGAAAGTATACAACAGTAAGCAGATAATAGAAGAAGTATTGCTTTGATAGAATTCTATCACCCATAAACCGCGATACTTTTCTAAGCAAATAAATATACTTGGCTATTGAATTTTCTTAACACTTTATTGAATAGCTTGTAGTAACTTTTTACAGTTTTAAGTTAGAAGCGGTTTGAGAATTTAAGATTAAAAAAAGTCAAAGGATGGTTGCAGTATAATCTCTGATAATAAAAAATTTAAAAGGTTACATCTATTGAATCTAATATCTCCAGGCGACTTCACCCCATTTTAACATAAACACACACATACACACACACACACACACACACACACACACACACACACACACACACACACACACATATATATATATATATATATATATATATATATATATATGTATGTGTGTGTGTTTATAGAAAGTTTTTCATTTTCTTATTGTTTGCAGTAATCAATGAATTACATCTATGTTACTATATGAATATATATATATATATATATATATATATATATATATATATATATATATATACACACGCACACGTTGTCATGTCAAGATGTGCCATAAATTTATGTATAGATTTTGGAATACGAAATGAACAAAAAAGTTTTGTAGTCATATGTTTTTCAATACTTCACTGAAAAAATATAGAATGTTTTACTTTCATGATGGAAATATTTTCTTGTTACTTATTTGTATCTTTTTATTTTATCTAAATATATGTATATATATATATATATATATATATATATATATATACTAAAAAAGTACATGACATTTAATTTATTGCAAATATTTAAAATGCTTTTCTCATTTTAATATCCATGCGTTAAATGGATTTGTATATGTATGAACGAAATTGTGTAAATATATATATATATATATATATATATATATATATATATATATATATATATTTATTGTATATACAATGTGCTGAAAAGATTGTCTACTTATTTTATCTTTATGATTTTGATAGCATTATTTCTCATTTTAATTTTTCACAATGCAATTCAATTATTTCAAAAAATAATGTATTATAATATTGGATTAAAAGAGTGACAAAATTTTTACATAGCAAAATGATAAAAATTAGTTCTTTTTATTTATAAAATGATTTTAAAACCTTAGTTTACATACATATATACATGCATGTATACATGCATATATATATATATATATATATATATATATATATATAATGATTGAATTAAGTTAATATGTTAGTTACAATAATTAGCTCAAATTAATAAACTGTATTGTGTTTCTCTGTAAATTAAAGTTTATTTATTATTACTCTATTATTATATTTACATTATTTACAAGGCTCTTACCTGTAAATTAAAGAAACGACATTCTTTATCGACATAATTTGCGTAAGAGCGGCGAATTTAAAATTGAACTTATAACTAAGGAAACGGCGACACTATTAATAGACGTCTGTTTTCTTTACATATATATATATATATATATATATATATATATATATATATATATATATATATATATATATATATATGTTTGTTAAGTAATACTTTTATGAACATGTTTAAATTGGCAAACAAATTAGTTCAGAAAAACTAAATATAATAACTTTTAACATTTTATTACAGAAATATATTTCATTTCTTTTTCAAAAATGGGATCGAATATTTTATCGAATTTCACACTAAAAATAATCATTTATTTGACTAAATAATAATAAGTATTTAGAAAAAGGAAAAATGTTAATAAATTTAATACAACATTAAAAAAAATTCTAATTACAAATATCATTTTGACGCTATAAAAACTGACAATTTTTTACATACATTTTAACTCTCTATTATATTAATATATAGATGTGTATGATAATATAGAAAATATATATTTGAAAAAAATTAATGCACCTAAGATATTTTCTAGGAAATAAACTGAATTTATTGTGGAATTAATTCTATAGAATCTTTTTTTATTGAAATGTAATAATTGAAACTAATGTTGCAAAAATTAATATGGCTTTTATGTAAATGTACAGTAAAATTTAAGATAAAGTGAATTGTAAAGGAGTGTATTATGCTATGTTATGTAGTATGCTTAGTAATGTCCTTGAACTGATCTTTGTTTGACCCATTCGTAAAGACAGAAGTGGTCATTCTATGTAATATAGCGAACGAGAGTTTTGTTCAAAAAAGTGGTGTACCTAGTGGATAAATGGTGAAATATGTGGGTAAGTGGGCTGACAAGGATAGTAGGTAACATTCCTTCGTTAAACTAAATACGTTCTACATTTCTTCATGGTCAAAAAAGTCGATTTGTTAAGAGATTTTAAATTTATACGTAACTATTGATAACTGTTTCTAAAGTAATCATACAAATATAATATACAATATTTTATCGACTAATATGTAATTTATTGTTAATATTAAAAAAATCAATGCAAACATTTATAATTCTGTATAAAAATTCTAACTGTTGCAATTTACATGAACATATATATGTATGTATATATACATACATATACTGTGAATGACAAATTAGTAAGACAAGACAATGCGTATCCCAAAGTTATTATCCGCAGAACTACAAGAAGTGTTTAAAAAACTAAATTAAATTTAAAGGTAAAAATAAATGGCGAGATACTCAATCATCTATAATTTACTGACGATGTTATTAATTTTTTAACAAATCTAGATGAATTTGAACAAAGAATCGATGAAGTAGGCAAAACAAATCAGAATTGATTTTATGATGAACCACGGAAAAATAAAAGTAATGTATAATGAATTTGCATATCAGAGAAAAATTGAATTAGAAAACATATAAAAAAACGTAAAAATATGTGTTTTACTCCATTTCATGGACATAAAAGATAAACAATTATAGATAAAATGAACAAGTTAATAAAAGATGAACGGTGTTAATTGGAATGGAATTTTTATATTACGAAGTAAAATATTTTTCTATGAAAATTTTTTTTGACTAATATATCTTATCTCTTTTCACTTATGTTAATAAAACATGAACGTTAAATGCTTGGATAATTCAATAGCTCTAGACAAAATAAAGAAGCATGGAAAATGCATGTTAGAAAAAATACGTAGAGATAGAAAAAACGAATGGATCAGAAAAAATCCAACGTTACAGACATAGCTAAAGTGAGAATTTTAAAATGAAAACAGGTTGGTTATAGAACAAAAGGAAAAAATACGTATGGACAAGGGAGGTTATTGATTGAAAACCAAGAGATATATAAAGGCCTTGAAAGAGACTCATGGATAGATGGGATAGTAACATAATAAAATTTGTTAGAATGAAGCAGAAGACAAAAGAATTAGTTTGTTGGAAGTGGAAAGTAGTGAGAGAGATTTTATCCAGTAATAGATAAAAAGAAGTCGATGATGATGATGATATTTTTTAGAAAATAAATTGAATTTATCGTGGAATGAATTTTATAATTAATTATTTTATTGAAATATAATAATTGAAATTAATGTTGCAAAAATCAATGATGATGATGATATTATATATATATATATATATATATATATATATATATTGATATTAAATATATATATATATATTATAAATAAAAACATATATGTTAAGATTACGGAGTAATTAAAAATGGAAATTCAAATTATTTAAATGCATCATAAAATTATTCACGTAACATAAGCTAAGATTAGTTCAGACTGAATAATATCTTTCTACATATATACATGCATACATACACACACACACACACACACACACACACACATATATATATATATATATATATATATATATATATATACATATATACACAACAACCAATGTTTATATAACGTTTATGTGTGGTTGTGTTTGTTATATCATTTAACTGATCAAATAATACATCTACTTTTTTCGTATACTTTTTCTGGATCTTGATACAATGTCGAAAAGATATTGAAAGAATAAAATGAATAAAAGAAAGACAAATATTGGTATAAGGATTATATACTTAGAAACAATAAAGCAGTACAAGATTATTACACATAAATCATGATAGCATAATATTGTATATAAAAATTGAATAAAACTGTGTTTTATTGATATTATGCCAGATTATTTTAAATGTGATCTCACTAATATAGAAATCATTGAACATAGGAGCATATAATTTATATTTATAGTAATTTATATTTCTTAAGTTGTGGAAAGAATTAACTGTTTCAATAATTAAAAAAATGTTTTGTAAATTGTATGAAAGTCTCCAGTGATAAAATTGTAATTAGATTGAAACATTTGGTGTTTTGATTTTTATTGTTCTAAAATATCTATATTCTGATCGTTATAAGTAAAATGATGTTGGTTTTAAAATTAATGGACACAAATTCACAAATGTGAATTAAAGAAAAATTGTATATTATTAAATCGATAACATTTTTTTAAAAAATAGCTACTTATAAATGCTCAATGATTAAGTACTGTATTTATTTATCAGAATAATGGTTTGAATTTTAATATGAATTATTATTTACTCAGATAAATAATAAAGTAATTTGTTACTAGAGATAAACATGGATGATAATAATAATGCATTAAAAAAAATGAAAAATTTAATGAAAGCACTAAGTATGTACAACAGATAGACAGTCACTATTTAATAACATTATAATCAATACTATAAAATTTAGTCGGCCCAAATACATATTATTGATTATAATGTTACTAAACAGATAACTAACTAAATAGATTGACGTACAAAATTGATGGAGTATGTTCAATTTTTTGACCTATCCGACTGTCTGTAGTGTAGATGGAACACTTTTCAATTACATATATATATATATATATATATATAATAGAATTGTATCATACTAACAGTAATGAAAAGCAAATAATTATGCAATAATAGTAATAATTGTGGAATGATGTTCTTTAACAGTATAAAATGAATTCAATGTAAAGTTAAAAGTTATTTTATTTTATTATAATATAAAAATAAACAACTTCACTTCTTTTCTCGTTTAAATGGATTGTTAATGACTTTATGAATTGACATTCTTAAATTTTACGCTTTTTTTTAATCTGGAAACAAAATTTTAAACTAAACTACTGACACTTTTCATGACTCACTAAATGTTTCGTGAAATCACGTAGTAGAAATTAATCCCTTGAGTGACATTAAGATAATCTCGGTTAGAGAAAAAAGCAACAACTGAGCAAGTTAGTTTTTATTAAATGAAGCAGATATTCAAATGGCGGAGACTAGAGATTGTAACGCCAACTTGGAAGATGTGGTGCAAGTTAAAATTACTTTCGTCTAGAGTTCAAATTCGTTTTTACTGACGCTTGTTAAGTGACGCGTAGTTTATTTTATACGTAGAACTGTATTTACACGTTCATAAGAAAATTTAACATTCTTGTTTTATAATTGTGAATTATAATTAGAGTTAAATACACTGATTTAGAATAAAAAAAATTTTAAACTTTTTATTCCAAATTAACTAATAGAATATATGGTTGAAAATATGTTGAATAAAAAAAAGAAAATATATAAGTAAGTTTGAACTAAAAATTAGTTAGATTTAATAATACAGCGCTCTGACGGTGATGACATGGTTATAGAAATATGCATCAGCTTATAAAAAAACGAATGAATAAAACTCAATTATTGTATAATTTTATAATACCTTGTGGTGTTGGGGTGATAATGAATTTACGTAAAAGTGAATTCACCACAGTTTTAAAACAGATAGTAAATTAAATGGATTATGTACAAAAAATCATATTTTTTTAATAAGAATTAACAACACAGTTAAATTATAATGAAGTGTCCCATTGAATCTTAAATCGAATGATTAGTAATTTATATTTATTTGACCTTTTAATAATCAAGTTATTTAAATATACACATCTAATACAGCGAAGAGCAATAAGTACGTTATTTATTTTTAAATGCGGAATAATAATGACATCGTAAAAGTTACTGAATATTGTATAAAATTTGAACTAGCAAATATTACAACGTAAACACGCATCTTTGATAAATCAGAGAGTTATTTTACATCCTATATCTTGATAAAGTTCATTTTTATTCTGTACGAATAATAAAACCAAAATTGAACAGATTTATTCATAATTGCTTTCGTATCTTGCTAACTTATTTGATATTATTTAGTAACATTTTTGTTTATTTTAAGCTTTACATATTTTTATTGGAACATTCGAAAATAATATTTTCGAGTTTTATTCTAAAAATGAATTGTTTTAAAAAAGGAAACTAAAATTAAATAAAGACTTGAAATGTCAAAAACAATGAAAATTATATTTTTACTCAAAATTAAAAGTTGACTTATTTTTTATATTTTATAACAATTTTTTACAATCTTGTAGAGTAATGTAAAAGATAACAAAGTTGATTATATTTATATATATATATATATATATATATATATATATATATATATATATATATATATATATATATATATATATATATATTTATATATATAGTATATATATATATATATCTTGCTATATATATATATATATATATATATATATATATCATATTATATAGTATATGATATATACCATATATATAACTATATATATATATATATATTGTATATATATATATAACAATATATATGCATGTATATATATATATATATATATATATATCATGTCAATATATATATCAGTCCATTACTGACCAAAATCTTCAACGAATGTTATCATTCAGTAGTGCTTGATCATACCACCGTTAACTACTACTTACCAGATAGGTTGGATGGATGCATGTTTCAAAATTATTAAATAAGAATCATTTCTATGTAAAAAACTAATTCTCTGAAAGGTTGTCAATTTTTATACATGTATAGTTGGTTAAAAAATTACTGACATGTTTAATAGCATTAAAATTTTTGTAAGTTTTATAGAATTTGAATTACGTTGAGTAATTAAAAAAATATATTAATACAAAAATGTATTAATAAGCTTAAAATATATTACATATAAATCAAAAGTAAGAAACATATTGAAAGAAAAAGGTTTTATCGTAAATGAATGTGGGAAAATCAATACACAAAAGTACTGACCCATATTTCAATTATTTTATAGTGAGGTAAAATTCAAATTTTTTTTCTGATGGTCTTTTCAATAAATGCATATTGAAGTCAAATACGATTATCATTTTGGTACTATACTTAAACTAATTCAATTTAAGTTATTGGAAAGTAATAAAAATGAGTCAAAATGAGCAAAAAATAAAATAAAATAAATGAAAGATATTTAATTATTTTTTTCTTTAAAAACGTATATTAGTAAAGAATAAAATTGAATTTGGAATACTACGCAGTATTGTAAAAAAACATTTCAAAAGTTATTTATATTACTAGTAATATAACAAGTTATAAATAGAGTAGACAATTTTTTTTAAGTAAAAATAGTGAGCTACAAATTGTAAAATGCGTGAAAGAAAATCCTAATGGGTGTAAGAGAAATTTATGCTAGAGTACAAAAAGCAACTGATAAAAAATGTTGAAATTCTTTGACAAAAAATTAGAAAAAGTAGTTTTATTATTTATATTGTCTAAAAAATTCTTGATAAATAAAGTGAATAGAGATAAAAGGATTGCTTTCACCCAAAAGTACGTGTTTGAGCCGGAATTTTCTCAGGAACGCGCTCTATTTAGTGATTTGGTTTATTTGAAAGAAAGTAGGTGTGGAGAATACTGGGTCAGGAATTCAATAAAGAACACTTATAACCTACAATTAAAGTTGGTGGTAATTCAATAATAATATGATGGTGCACTGTAAAAAATAAAATGGATAATTTTTATTTCGTAAACAGTAATATGAAAAAGTTTAACTATATGGAGATTTTAAAAAGAAATTTTAATGATAATGTAGAAAAAAAAGTTTATGGAACATTTTTTTAATAGGATAACGATTTGAAGTATTGAGCGAAGAATGTGAAAGAATGGATTTTATACAATGTGTCTAGAAGACGACAAACAACAAATAAATCGTTTAATATGAATTCCATTGAATATTTACGGGAAAAACTGAAACAATCATTAAGTAAACATATTATTTATAATATGTTTGCTTAATGATTGATAAAAAATAGTAGTTTTATTCATTGTTTTATTTAACTCCTTATAGATTAAAAAATGTTTTAAAATAAAAACCCTCCTAGAAAAACAATAAATATATAAAAAGAAAAATAATCAATAAATTTAATTTTCTAACTTTTTCTTAAACAATTTTGCGAATTAACACTTAATGTTAATTTGTATATGTTAAATTGTGATGCTACTTTTTTTTAATCTGTTTGTTACTTTCGGTTTAAATATGATATATTTTGAAACTGACTAATAAATGTCTTTACACAAATGAATTTTCACCCCTACACCACAATATTTTTAAGTGTTCAATAATCACTTATTGTTCACTTGTTTTTTATAATTATATAATTTATAATTACATAATTATATCGGCTGATGCATTTCGATGGCGACGCTATCATTGTCAAAGCCTTTCTGGCGTCGCCATCGAAATGCATCAGCCGATATAATTATGTAATTATAAATTATATAATTATAAAAAACAAGTGAACAATAAGTGATTATTGAACACTTAAAAATATTGTGGTGTAGGGGTGAAAATTCATTTGTGTAAAGTGAATCAGCCACAGTTCCAAAACAACTAATTAATAAATGTCTGTAATAATATATTTTATAATTTCTAAAATAATTTAAATTCAATAAAATTTATAATAATTTTTAGATGTGCTGGATGAGTTAATATGTCTGTGACCAAAAGAGTTTTCGTTTTTTTTTAAAAAAAAGAAAAATTAACATAAAACACTTATAGTAAAACTTTACGATCGATAATTTCCATTTATTCGTAAATGAAAAATTTACATACACTTTAAAAAGTTTTAGATATACATGAACTATATTCAAAGGAACAAGTTTTTTCCTTTTCATTTTAAAACAAGTTCAAAATTAAATGCTATGTTTGTTGAACGTAATGGTGGTGTCATTCGTGTTGTTCAAGTGGCGCCTCTATTCGCCGAGTAGTCTAAGCAAACGAACGAGTGTATAGAAGGTCTATGGTTCTGTAGCTTTCATGATATACGCGCAGAGTATCACTTGTGAAAATGCCGTATGAATATTAAACGGCAAACTTTTGTTTGTGCACACACCACCATTCTCTCAATAGCACTTATATTCTTTTTCACGTTGGCCGCGAATTGTTCTCTACGCGTGCCGTTTGTTTTAAATTCAAAAGTAAGTTGTTGTGACTTCATGCCATCTACTCAGAAAAGCTTCAAGATACGCTGACATTTTCATCATAGATTTAATATTTGTAAACGGATAAAATATATTTTGAAAATATTCCAACATTCCATGTATGATAAGTGTGTACATATGCGTGTGTGTATATATATATATATATATATATATATATATATATATATATATATATATATAGGTAACCCCCGTATAACACGGTACTTCTATAACACGGTTTAGCTTTAACACGGTTCGAGAATTGAGGAAAACCTTCATACAACACGACAACTTAAACACGGTTTCACTCTAACACGGTTTGAGAATTAGATAAATCCCCGTACAGTGCTTAAAGTTTTTAAGAACAAAATTCGAAATTAAGGAAATTCCCGTACAACATAGAACGAAATAAGAGCTTTTAAGTACACAAGATATCTCATTGGAAATTTTTCATTTGAGCGTGCATGTCGTATCAGATTTGCTTGGAGAATTTTGAAATTTATTAGAATTTGAAATCCATTTTGTTCGCGGAGTAGTACATTTTAAAACTTTGTGTTTTTCTTTTTACTACATTATATATAGATTAAAAATTTTCGGGTGCATATTATTCAACCTTTTCTAGAAATGGTAATTATGTTTTTCATTTTTGTGAATTAATTTGCAGCCCTGAACTTTGTCTGGCGGAAATAAAAAAAATACATTTACAAAGATATTTCATCTCGGTAGAACAAAAATTACAAATTTTACTTTCAGCTAAAAGCAAACGATCTAAAATAATAGATTTTTTGTGAAAAGTAGAGCATAGAACTCATGATAATGCCGAAGAAAGTTCAGAGGATGAAAATATCTTGTCAAAAAGAAAACGCCTTCGGTTATTGGTGCTTATTAGTGATGATGAAGAAAACATTATTCAATTCATATTAATATGTAATATATATACTTTTGATTAAAATTGCTTTAATAAATATATTTATCCTAATTATAAAAATATAATAGTATGTTTTTCTAATTTTTGGAATCTAATTCGCTTTTTTGCATTAGTTCTTTGTTTCGTATAACACGGATTCGCATAACACGGTATTTTTAGGAACGTAAAACAACCGTGTTATACGGAGGTTACCTGTATATATATATATATATATATATATATATATATATATATATATATATATATATTAAATTGCGAAAGAAACGCGTTCGATCCTCGATCATATATATATATACAGGGTAGGCAGGACTAAGTGGCGATTTATGATGGACTGTGACGTGCTTAATATGTCTGCTCATTGTCAAATATTTTGGCGTGGATTACATTCTACCAAAGATTTGAGAGATTTTTCATTAAAATCCGTAAAGCACCTTGGTTTAGGTTCAATATTCAATGACGTATTTCCGGAACGAAATTTTACAAACCAGATCCATACTTGCAAGTCAGTTATGATTCCTTCACCATACACACTGCATATTTTTCACTAATCTCCGTAACATTTTTTCCCTTGCTTAAACTCCCATAATATTACATGGCGAATATACACTTTCGATTCTTCCATTTTATAGCCAATAATTTATTATTTGAATACGATGTATAAGATACAACTGTCTTAACAAGACTGAACACATTACTCATTTAATTCAAACAAGAAAAAACTTGTCATATGTGGTGAGTTATTGGAATAAGTAAAAAGTAATTAAAACTTGCTCTCAATAATAAAAATTATTTATGACCCAACTCAATATTAATAAAATCATTCTAGTTTTTTTTTGTTAATTTTTTGCATATATATATATATATATATATATATATATATATATATATATATATATAAGTATATATTATCAAAAACAAAAAATAAAAATCAAATACAGATTAGTACAGGTTTAATTTATTAATACTAACATTATATCGAAAAACTTGTATAAAGATAAAAAATCATTTATATTATTGAATTTCAATAAAAATATGTTTCATTTAGAAACAAAATTTTATTGCAAATAAAACCTTATTATCTAATAAAAGAAAAAAATATTTTATTTAATTATTAAAAACAACTATTTAATATAGTAGATATATAATAGTTTCAAATGAAATTAAATTGAATTTCGCAGTATATAAATTTAAAAAAACCTTTTTAATAAGAAAAAAGTACGTTTTTTTTACAAAGACAAGTTTAATATATTATAATTATATATAAGATTGTTTTAGAAAACTAAACGAAATGAATAAAATAGAATAAAAATAAAATATGAATAAGATCATGTACTATTATTACTTTTAATGTAGTTATCATTTGTTAAATGGAATAATATATGAGAGAATTAAAAAACCGTAAAGAAAATAAATACTGTATACGATTGTATTAACATTATAAAAGTTAATAAAACAATTTATTTTAAATCAATAAAAAAGTAAATATAACTATAACAGATCTGGCATTAGAATTTTATTTCAAAAAAATATAATTTATGATTAATTAGTATCGTATTGGTATCAAGCACCACTAAAAAATGTTACTATTGTTATTTATTACAATTATTTACATCATGTTTTGTACGTTAAAATTAGAAATAATTTAGAAATATAAACGATCAAATTATGTCACTTAAAAAGTTACATAATTCTTTAAAAATATAATTTTTAGCCAATTTTATATTTATTCTAAATACTTCATCAATCTTCAAATTTATTTTAAGTATCTTATTTTAACAACGAATAAAATTATGTTAAATTTATTTACTAATGAAATTTGAATTAAATTCTATTATCATCAGAATCCTGCATTTCTGAATTTAGATTATAGATTTTTTAAAATTTAAATTTTCAAATACAGCGATCGACGAAGATGGTATGGCCATCGAAATGTACATTAACGAAAAAGGTGAATAACAAGTGATTACTAAATTCTTTTATAAAATCTTATGTTATTGATAGGAGTGATTATTTTTTTTACAATGAATTTGCCATAATATCAAAATAAATAGTAATTACCAATTTTATTTTTTAAGAAAAATATAAAAGATAATATAAATTATTTATCAGAAAATCAAGAGATGTAATAAAAAAATAGAATTTAAAATAGTAAATTATCTTGCTATGTATAACAGTTTTTAGGAAATATTAGTTTAGTCGTTATCAATAATATGAATGTTTATTTGAATATTAATTAAATTTTATGTAATTGTAATCTGATTTGGGTATATATTTTTTATTTTATTTTATTAATTATGATCATTATTTTATTATACTCATATATATTCCATTTTTGTTATTTATAATAACAAATTTGAGGAAATCTTACTTAAGTTGTACAAAAATATTTTTCTAAATTTACGTAAAAATGTATATTTTAAGTATAAATATTATCAACAAAAATTAATTTGAAACAACGTAATTTCCGATAATTAATTACATAATAACAAATAACAATTATTTTGTAAATATTACTTTTTGTAAGACTAATTAAATCTAATATTTGGTTTATAATCATATCTTGATTTTCATATAATCTAAATGAATAATAATCTAATTATTTCATAATAATATAAAATTATTATATTATTTTACTTTACATTGTATAACATAATTATCAAATACCAGTTTACTCTTATACTTGATTAAAATTATTAATTTACAGACAAATTAAATTAACAATATACATATGTATAAAAACATCGATAATAATACATTAATAATGTACAAAATTACATGATATAATATAAAAAAAATAATAGTCAATAATTAGGAAAAGCATTTTAAGTACATTTTATCTGAGTAGAGTTTCATTTAATATGTTAAAAATAGATGTTGAAAAAATGATTCAAAGATTATTCTCTTTCAAAGAATATATTAAAACTTAGATTAAAGTTAGGCAAACTCTTGAAATTATCATTTATTTTTGAATGAAATCGAATAAAGATAATAAGATTAGATTAAAATTTACAACTCATTAGTTACCAACTCGTGGAAGTAAGTTAAAGTATTTACTGTTATAAGTTCCATTCTAGTTAATCAACTTTTTACTTTGAATAATGTGTTTCACATTGATTGTTTTTAACATTTTTTATACGTAAAATTTCTTATAAATCTGTAATCTGTTCTTATTATCCAGTATGAGAGTAAAGAGTAATTCTAAGAAAAATAATTCTGTTACAGAATAAATAATTAATCTTACTTTATTTTGATATGAATTGAAGAATTTAATTATTTAAAAAAATAAATAATAAAAGAGAATGAATTAAATAGAGTTGTTCACTAGTTATAAATCAGACGTATTTTTTCAAACATTTTAAACAACATAAAATAATAAATAATTTATGTTATTTATATTATTTTTAAAATATTATTATTATTTTTTTAAAAAAACTATAACGCTTAAGAAATAAATTAAGTTATTAAAATATGAAATAATAATTTATTTAAAAATAATATAATTTTAAATATAACCTTTTTAAATTGGTATTCATTAATGAAACATAAAATACTTTAAGAATTCTCAGATAATATATATATATATATATATATATATATATATATATATATATATATATATATATATATATATTAGGATACAAAATTAAAATAAATAATTGAAAATACAGAATGATAAATAAGGTCAATTATTTGAGAAATTATTGAATTAAAATAAAAATATAAAAAATACATATTTCATATGAAGTACACCATATCTAGTTCAGTTGAACAATGGATTCTAGTCAGTTATTTTATTAATTTTTGAACAAATATGTATTTTTAAAGATATAAATTAATTTTATTTCATTATGAACTACATTGAAATAATTTATAAACGATATATATATATATATATATATATATATATATATGTTACAAACAAAATTTTTACAAAGAATGTAATAAAAATGGTTGTGAAAAATATTAATAAAATGTTTAGACTTTTTTAAATCCTATATATAAATATATATATGATTTTAGATAATTTCAGCTAAGTAATAAATATAAATATCTTGTTAAATTTTATAAATAATAGTTAAGATTTCATTGTGATATGATTTCAATAATGTTTGTTAATAGGTGTCACTATTTTTTTTAATATTTATTTTAATAAAACTGGTAATATCTACAATATATTCACATTATATGCTGTGGGCGACTATAGAAGATGAACCAGATGTGTTGGAATCGTTATTATAGAGAAATTCGAAATAAGTGAGTGTGTAGATCGGAAAAAGGTTAATGCTAAACGTAACATCGTAATTCAATATTTGCATAAAATATGGAGGATCCTAAGGATGAAAATTGGTTTTGCCTGATTGGTAGAGGAGTGATAGTGATAATTAGATAAATATTTTGTTCCTCGTAGTTCGATATTAACGACAAAAGATTTTTTTATATGATCAGTAAACGTAGATTAAAAATGGATATAATACAATGATTCTAAACACCAAAAAAATGGTTATTTAGATTTGGGAAGCTTCTATTTTTATACCACAATGAAACATTTTTGAGAACAAGATACTTCATGGCGACGTAGATTTTTTTATGAGATGTTACAACCAGGTCAAATAGTTACCGCAGATTGATATAGTCAACAATTACGACGATTAAACAAAACATTGATTTAAAAACAAACAAATTATACAAAAAAGGAATAAAGTCAAACTCTTTTACATTAATAATAGTCTAAATATTGTGTTGCTGAATCGAAAAACTTTAACAGAACTACAATGAAAAATTTATCCATGTTTGATCAACAATTCGAACATTGGTTCATATATATTTTATTAGTTCTAAAGCTGCATTGAACGAAAATTTCGTTTAATAATTTCGTCCAATTTCAAACAATTTCTGTAGGTTTTGAAATTTTTCCTACAAGGTAAACCTTAAAAACATTAAATAAAATTATCACAAATATTGTCCTTAAATAATATGGCAAAATATCTACGGATAAGCAGCCACTCTGTAATTACAACATATTGTACTCATACATATACGAGTATCATATTACAACAATAAAATTGTTCTGTCTGTCTGTCAAACAATTTATTCAATTTATCATTGGTTTTCAGGTATACAGTTTAGTATATTATTTATGTGGAAAATGGACTAATAATTTTATTCATTCAAAGAGAAAGAATTTTTTACCAAGGTATTTATCTTTTTCTTGTAAGATAGTTAAACAAAATAAAAAAATTAAAAAATATTTCATTAAAAAGATTATCTTTTTAACATATCGTCAAAAAATAATTAAGAAACGATAAAAACTTTTGTTTATATTTAATGTAAATTTTATATATATATATATATATATATATATATATATATATATATATATATATATATATATTCATATATATATATATATATATATATATATATATATATATATATATATGAATTTTAATTTCAATTTTAATTATAAAAATTAAAACTACTATTAAAATATTTCATAATAATATCTAAGTATAAATAATATAATTAAAATATATATCAAATTTATATTGATAAATTATTTATATTGCAGATATAATTTTTAATAGTTACGCATTAATTGTATTTACTTATGTTGTAATTTTTTAAAAAATATATATTTAGTTTATAAAATGCTAAAAGATTAAAAATTCATTAGAAGAATGAATGAATATTCAAATTAAACGGCCAGCGTTATATATATATATAATTTAAATGACTTTTAAATATTTTTTTTGTTTAATTATTCGCTTGTTGTTTATTTATATACATAATTTTTTAAAAGGATACTAAGTAAATAACGACAACGTATTATATATGAAAAGTTTATGAATTTAAATTAATAAGGCAGTTTTTAAATGTTATTTTAATTTTTGAATATAAAATACTAAATAATATGTAAATTTATACAATTTCTATTTTGATAACAATATAATGAATTTCAGATATTTTAAAATATTTTTTTAGTCAAATGTTATGTTCTGAATCCATATAGGTTAGATCGACAGAAGTTTGTTCATATTGCCTGTAGGCAAGTAGTATCATTGTCGCGCGTCAGAGTTTTTGAAAGAAGGAAAAATCATAATAACGACATCGAGGATATGAAAAAGCTCTTCTTTGATTTTCTCCAAACGTACTGAATTCAAATTGTTTCCTTTGTTTGACATGATGAATAAGCGAGAAACATTTAGAAATCGTTTGAAAAATACACGAGAAGTAGATTGTAATATTGTATTGAAAGAAAAAAAATAGTAGTGATATACGTTTTATGCTATTTAAATTGTTTTTTTATTCTTCAAAATCTTTCTTTCTGTATTTGTGCATATATGATGTATGTATGCATGTGTATATATGTATATATATATATATATATATATATATATATATATATAGATAGATAGATAGATAGATAGATAGATAGATAGATAGATAGATAGATATGTGTGTGTGTATGTGTGTAGAGCGTGATAAATAAATTAGTAATAACAAAATATTATTAAGTGAATACATTTTTTAATAGTATTTTAAGAGAACAGAATGTGGTATTTATTAAGTCAAGTAAATATACATCTTTATATCTGTGACAAAAAATTATCAATATTCCGTACTAATTTTTGCTAACTATGTATGTTCTTTCATAATGTTTGAATAAAAAAAAATATGAAATTAGTTGAAGAATATAAAGTGAAAAACTAGAAAATAAAGTAATTTACTTTTTAAATACCAAAAAATGAATTATTATATTGATTTCAATTGTATAAATGGTTAATACTTTCATTTCATTTTGTACAATTTATATTTTTAATATTTGAAAATGGATTTTCCAATTTTAATATACTTAATTTGTTTTTTATTTTATTTTTAAATGTTTTACGTATAAATATATATATATATATATATATATATATATATATATATATATATATGTATTATATAAATAAAAAAAATAACAATACAAACATAAATTTATTTAAAAATGGCTGAAGAATAATAATAAGAATATTCAAGTATATTTTTCATTCTCTTGAATATTCTCCAGATATTTTTAATTGTATCAAGAAAAAATAATCAATTAACTATTTTCATATCCCATATTTCACTCTGAACTAAGTATGAATTAGAATTGGTGAAGTGAATTATTTGACATTTCACATATGTGATAAAATTATCTTTAGGTCCAATACCGTCTAGCAAATGGAAATGTGAACTCACCCTATCGAGTAGTATTGTTACATCCGCAAGCATTGAAACATGTTGAATTTGGACTGTGATAGCTTGAGAATATTCATAGCCATTTCTGTTTGCGATTGTAATTTCAACTGCAAATCATACATCATAATTCTCCCTGTTACAACACGTAGATGTACGTGGTGAATAAATTAAACGTTGTCAAAATGTACGTGCCAAAAAAAACGACAATCAAAAATGATGTCAGGCTTGTTCTTTCTAATTGATATTTCATTATTAAATTACTTTTGTATAATTAAATATTGCTCGTAATTTTGTAAATGTTAGAATCGTTAATTCTTTACAAAATTACTATTATATAAATAAACCAATATATATATATATATATATATATATATATATATATATATATATATATATATATATAGTTGTGCTATATGAAATAGCTGATTTTTGTGCAATCGTAAATGTATTGCTTCTGTATTAAGTTATTTTTCTTACATATATTTTGTGATTTAGACTTTGATCGTATTTATTTAAAAATTTTATTAATAAAATTATATTTATTTGTATGTCTTGTTTTTAGTTTCTTTATCGATTTTCGAACTATTATATCTTTGAAAGAAATTCCAGTACTTCTTGGTTTGAATACAATTTAGGTAACAATGTGTCTAAGATAGTCTGTAATATCAACAAGTCATTTGGCGAAAAATTAGTTAATAAATGCGCTATTCGTTAAAGTGTTCAAATAATGAAAATTATTCCAATCTGCCTTATGGAAGATCAGATACTATTATTGATAACGATCATTTAAGAACTATGGTTGAAGGTAATCTTTGAAAAACCGTAAACTCCATCACCAAGGACTTAAATCTGACGTCTATGATTGTAAGACAGTATGTTAAAATTATTGAAAATATTTAAAAAATGAATAAATTAATACTGTATGAATTGACAAACCCAAAAATTTCGATTGTACTGAAATTTATTTTTTATTGTTGTTTAGAACAAAAATGAAAGTTTCCTAAAACGAAATTTTACTTGTGATGAAAAATCGATTCTTTCACAATAAGTGGGAATGATTTGGATGGAAAATCTATTAACTCAGACTTATACTAAAAAAACTTAACAAATGCAATCAAGCTTTAGATTCTAAGAGGACAAGATTAACCAATAGAAAACGCGTAATCTTTCATCAGAATAATGTAAGATTATACGTAATGTTAAAAACGCCAAAGAAATTAAAATAACTGAAAAGGAACTTTTATGTAATCCTTATTTATTCAACATTGTTCTTTTTAAGCAAAATTTATTTCATTTTTACAAAACTATCCTTAACGAAAAAAATGAATAGTTCTAATAAAATGGAGAAATATATTGCGAATTTCTTTAGTTTAACGCTAATATGCATTTAAAAGGATGGAAAAAATAAACTGACTTAAAGAGAACTGTGATTAGTGCTAAGGGAAATTACATAACTAAATGAATAAAAATCTTTAAATATATAATAACAAAATTTGGAATAATGAAAAAAATTATTATTTTTCTAGCGAGCCTATATATATATGTGTGTGCGTTTGTGATGTTTTATGTGTGTGAAACAGATATTATTATTTATAAACTATAATAAATTAATAAAAAAATATTCGAAAATAATAAAATATAGAATATATCAAATTATATTAAAATTTGTTTGTTTTTTGAAAACATGCTTTAAATTACATATAAAAAATAAAGAAAATATGTTTTTAAATAAAAGATAATTATATATTTGATTAAATGAATTGAAAAAATCATTGAAATGTATTTTTAATATTTTGACAAAGGTTTAATTATCAGTGACAGCAAGTCCAAATTTATTTTAGGAAATTTTATGGAAACATTTTGTTTTTCATGAAATAAGAAAAATAAAACTGAGAAACATACTACGAAAAAATCACAAACAAGAATTGGCTGTGTTTGTAAGAAAATAAAAAAAAAACATATACACAACAAAACATAGTATCCGTAAATGGGGTTCTTTACAACGTTTTATTATGTTCAAATACTCACAAGGGGGTGTTTGACCAAAAATGAAATCGAAAATATGAACAGAATCTTCAAAGCTTTTTTTATACGCAATACTATGTACCATATAATGCAATATCGAAGTTAATAATGTAGTGGCATTCAATTTTCTTTTGGTTTCCGGTTTATTCGAAATGAACTTGAAATTGTCTGAATTTTTGTGGAATATGCTCATGCTGAGTTTATGTTTTTCTTTGAGATGTATTCTGTATGAAAAATAATGTTTTTTGTTTTTTTCAATATATATATATATATATATATATATATATACATAATTAAATGTTTATTCTATAAACAAAGGAAAATTTTTATTTTCAAATCAGTCGCTAGAGAATCACGTTATAAAATTTGATTACATTCAATAATATAGTCTGCTAATGGTGCTGGAATAGTTATTGAAATGTACATCAGAAACTAAAATGAACAATAAGTAATTATTAAACACTTCTATAAAATGTTGAAGTACCGAGATGAGTGATTAAGTTTTCTGAAATGTCTAATTGTTAATATGGTTCAAAAATAGTCATTGTTTTTAATTACAAATTATTCTTCAATATCACATCATATGATTTTGTGAAAGTGTCTAATAATATTATAATTTTTGTTCACATTTTCGATAATGTAATTTTCAATGACCATATCGTTATTTTAAGGAAGTTCTATTATAAAAAGAATGTATTATACAATATCACTTTTTAAATGAAATGATATGGTTACTGAAAAAGGTTATAAAAAGTGATTTTTATAGAGACTAATAAGTGATAGTAAAAAGTAAGTAATAGTGATTATAGAACAGTTATATAAAACTACATACCACAAAGAAATGTTTCATTTATCAGAAAGTGAATTAATTATAATGTTAAATTAATTTCAAATCATCATTGTATTTTAATGTAATAAACCTACAAAACTGTATTTTTTGATTAAAATTTCCAAATATAAATATATAACTTTTTTTTAAAAAAATAAAGTTTGCAATGTTTAAATATATTATATAATATAATGCAATCTGGTAATGATTAAAAAGAAATAGAATAATAAATGAAATATATAAAAAAGTAAAATGTAGTACTGATTAATTAAAAAAGGCATTACTAAAAAATAACACATTCATTAAAAAATGTCCATTATCTGGATGTTAAATTTATTCTACTGTCATTTTACCAGAAGTACTAACAGTACAAATACTCTCCACTCGTAAGCTAATTAAGTGGGACATGTTCAAATTTACGTACGACTCAACATGCAAAATTGAGAATTTAGGTGTGAAACGTAGCTTTTACTTATTTAGTTTACATCCCTATTTCATCTACCAACAAGTACACCGTATAAATTACAAGTATAAAATTCTCTATTCTACCGGAGGTATGTAATATGAAACTAATAAATCAAATCTCATGTTCTTCAAGCCGATTACATGGAAATGATAAACTTACAGTCATACAGCAAGACATATAAATAGTACTTATACAGCGAATCTACTTTTCACAGGTATAAATGTGTGCGATGAAATTACTTAGTGACACCGTTTATGTTGGCGAGTTGAAATTTAATCATGTAACTCGAGAATTCTGTGTCTAACAAGGCGCTAGAAATAAGCAATGGAAGGGGTAAAAGAACGGCGTGATATGGAACACCGGCAACAGCAGTTATATGTCAAGTGTCCTACGTTATCTTATCAAAACGATGTCATCTCATTTTGCTTTTGCAACGTTATATACGGCAGAGTCGTGAGAATTTTTATTGATTTTAACTAAAATTAAATCAATTTATTAACTGATGTATATATATATATATATATATATATATATATATATATATATATATATATATATATATATATCATCATCTTCAGCCATTTTCTATCCACTGCTGGATGAAGACCTCTTCCAAAAATTTCTACATTAACCGATTCAACGCTTTTTTCATCCATTCCATTTTAACAAATTTTCTTCTATCTCTGTTACATTTATCCAAGGTTTTTTTTTGGACCTTTTTATACCTTCAATCAATAATTTCTCTTGTTAATCAATCGTCTTCTCATTTTACTTCATAACCGGATTATTTATATTTTAAACTTTTCACTTTTGCTATAACATTTATAGCTTTTATTTTCTTTCTATCCCTATTATATTGTTTCCAATATGCATCTTTACATGAATATTTATGTTATCTAAAGTAGCTAAATTATTCTGATATTTAAGATCCATGTTTCACTGCCATAAGTAAGAACAGATAAGATGCATTGATTAGATTTTTTTATTTTTAAACACAAAGGAATATTTCAGTCCCTAATATAAAAATTTCTTCTAAATTAACAACATCCTATTTTTATTCTCCTGTTCACTTTATCTATAAATATTTCTTTAGTATTAATGACTTGTCTTAGATATACATTGTTTTCAACTTATTCTATTTCTTTTAGTGTTATTGTTCTTTGATCTCAAAATTTATTGAACATTATTTTTGTTTTGTTGAGATTTCTTATAAGATTAATTTTTTGACGTGCTTTATCTAAATTTTCACTTTTTTAACTTATTAAGGAAGTTAATAATATCGTTAGTAAATATTAAGTGATGAAGAATCTTGCTATTTATTTTTAATCCTTTAGTTTTCTAAATAAGTGTCTTAAATACTTATTCTTATACTGCTGTAAACAGTTTCAGTGATATGGCATTGATCTTTATCACTCCTTTTACAATTTTAAACTTTTCTATTTCTTTGTGTACTTGTACAAAAGAAAAATCATTTTTATAAATGTTTTCTAAAAATTCGATATGATTTAATTTATTTATTATTTAACATATTTATTATCATTGACGTATTAAGTGAATTAACTCATTAATGCATATAGTTTAATAAATTGATTTTCTAGTTAAAAATGAAAGGAAGTGGGTTATTAACAAATTGTTACACTAGTACAAAATTTAATGAAAACAACACACTTAATATATTTTTTCAGTAAAATAGAAGATCAACGTTGACGCCTGTAACGGTCAAATAAGTGAAATTATGTTAACCTACTTGCTATTAGCCAAAAATTGGCGATCCGTTTAAACGGACACGATGCACTAATGGGTTAAAGGTTTTTTTTTTGTAATCAATAAATTTAAGATAGACTGGTATTTGATGTTCATTGTATCATATATATATATAGTATAGGGGAAGATTTTAATTTTATAAAATTCAAATCTAGCAAAATTTAATAATCTCAAAATGATACAAAATTTTTAGTTTTCATTAATTCATTAATGTAATTTTTAGGATATTAAAAGATAACAGTTATTTGTACAAAAGTTATTATAATTTCATTAGAGTTTTTATGAAAATAAAATGCGGTTGTAATTTTTAATACACATACAAATGATGATTTAGTAGAACAAGGTTGTAAATATGTAAAGGTGTTAAAAGAACATTAATAATCATTTTCACCTGTAACTGGTCGCGTGTGAAAAATATATGATATGATTGAAAATACTAGGACATTTACAACATTAAAAATTGTTTTTTAAATTTAAACACGATAAGTTTTAATTCTAATATTTTTAAGAGCAGATATTTTGCAATTCATTCAAAGAGAGAATGTTATAAATTTGTTATAAAATATTTATTGAACTTTTTATGTAATACAAGTTTTAATTGAAAAAGTAATGAAATATTTTAATTTGTTGTAAAAAATAAAACATAACATAGTTTATTGTACATTCATGTTTTTTTTATTAATTTATATTAAAAATGTAAATTAAGTCCTCAGTTAGTTGTTTAAGTTCACTGGATTTAATTAAATATACCTGTTGATTTTATTACTTTATATAAAAAAATGTAAATGTTTTCCAAGTTTACTTTTAATCAAGTAAGAGTATTTATAGGCTTAAATGATCTTTTGTTATTTAGCTGTTCAATAGGTACTTCTTTTTGTATCAAAACAACGTAAAATAAAGTCTTCCTATTATCGTATAACAATTTATTGCTTTCTCGTATTTTATGTCTTTAGGGTTTATCGGATTTGATTTGAAAATTTTTCCAGGTTTTCACCAGAATTTTGCTTATTCTACATATTATTTGTATTTTAAAAAAATATCTAGTATTCTTTTTTTGTACTATTATATCAAGAATTAATAATGTTACATTATATAATGTTAATATTTTTTTAAAAGTGAATTAAAATTGTTTTAATTTTTTTATAGTTCTATTGGAAAAAAAATTTCTAACATAATAATGTTTTATATGAATTGAAAACTAAATAAAGTCAAGTAATATTAATAAGTGAAATTTTAACTAGTAGTTCAAAAAATTTTAATTTAATAATATAGATTTAAAAATAACATAAATGATAAAAGTCGAGATAAATGAAAAATCATTTTAGAAATTAAATTACAAACAATAGTTAAAGTGTTCAAACAAATTGAGATTTCTTTAGATTTTTTTACAATTTATTATAATGGAAAAGTTAAACAATTGTAAAATTGTACGTTGTATGAATTAAGGAATTACTATAGCTGACAACTAGAATTTATAAAAAAAATCATTCTTGGAATTATTGTTATCCAAGAGATAAGAATTTATTTTTTTAGAATGAACAAAAATAATTTCCTTCGGAAAAGCTTGTAACCCTCAGAGAGTGCATTTCTAGTTGACCGATAGGGAAATGTTCCACAGATACCATTAGTAGGAGAGAAATGAAATAAATTCTGAGAAATGATAGGTAAATGGCCTATAATGTTATTTTTTTTGTTACTGTTTTTCATCAGGTATCAGAAAGGCGTACTAATTATTTTATCAAGAATGATGCTTAGATACTTTTGATCTAAGACTGTCATGTTTAAAGCTATTGTACATCCTATTTGAGTAACTTTGTTGTTGCAGAATAAAGCGAATGTAGATAAAAAAAACAATAAAATTATTCAGGAAAGATTATCAACCTACTTAAAGCTGAAATTATTATAGAAATACAAAATTAGCTATTGAATATTAGAACCCAGATAAATATATATCTACCCATAAATACTAGAAAAAAATTAAATAATTTATAATAAATATTAAAATTAATTGTTAATAAATTGCATTTTTTGTATTTTTGCTTCCATAATAGAAAAGAATATACAGTACCAACCATTTGTTCTAATGTTTATGATAAAAACTCGACTTTCTATTTTTGATAAAAAGGCTTAACTTGGCTTCAATACTCTGCGTATTTGGTAGCATCTATTGATATATATATATATATATATATATATATATATATATATATATATATATATATATATATATATATGTAAATAAAATCATATTTATATAAATGTATATGCGTGTTTACAAATTATTTATATATATATATATTTAAAAATATTTATGTTTAAAGTTTTTTTCATAATTAATTTATTATGAAAATCATTAAATAAATTAAAAATATTATAGAATTGAAAATATCCTTTTAAGTATTGCTATGGCGTTAGTAGTTTACTATTTCTACATATTGTTATTATTCTTTTGATTAGAAAATTTGATGTATGAATATAATAAACTTTTTCAAATAATAAACACTATCGAATATTAACAGTTTCATTTATTGTAAATGTTTTTGAATAAAAATTGAATAAATAATTTCAGATTTTATACTTCTAATAAAATATTTTATACATTACAAATATTAAATATTTTATTACAAGTCGTATAGTTTCAATACTTTTTACAAAAATAAACTAATGTTGGTTATATAAAGTATAAATTTATTCTTTTTGAAAAATGTTCATTTGTATTTATTTGAAATTTTTATTTACTTTCGACTAAAATCAAGTATGGCCTTATGTTTGATTATTGATATACGATAAATTATGTACATAGTTTGTATTTCAGATACAGATATAATATCTTGCATTTTTAGGAAGAGAAGAGAAAATCTATAAATTTTTATAGCAACTTTTACGTTTCAATATTTACAGTCAAATCGGAAACTTTTCTAGCCTTATGTCAAACGTGGTAAACACAGTTATATTTTGTATATTTATTGTATGTTTTATGAGAGTTGACGTAATTTGAGGTGGAAAAGTAAATATTTTCAGTAAAACAAATAAAATACTTTAACCGCTTATGGTTTTGTTGAAAGTTTTATTTTCTTTATTATACATATACATTTTTCGGAAAAATAAGGTTTTTATCGTTCAATAAATTTAGAACTAATAATATTGGATATCTGGTATTATTTATATGGAACAATAGTTATTAACAAATGATGTTTAAATATGAAAAAGTAATAATATCAGTGTAAAACTGTATTATATTTCAGTAGAAATAATTGTTAATAAAGTATTACTATCTACAAAAATAATTTTAAGATATTCTTATATATATATATATATATATATATAATTTTTGTATTCAGAATTTAAATTTTTAAAAGCTTTCCTTACGGAACATTTTAAAAAGTATATCTTATATAAATAATTACATTATACTAAAATTATATAATAAATAACGATATAGATTTTTTCCATAATTTTGTAAGTTTTTGTTGTTTGTTGAACGATTGATGTTCTTACAGAAAAAATCTTTTATATATAAAATCTGATCTCTCAATTTTTAATCTTAATTGATATGACATTACATTTTATTAAAAACGATGTCAACATTTTGTATAGAGAAGAAAATCTTTATTTTTTAAAATTAAATTCATATGAAAAATAAAAGGAGTTAGAGAAAAAACATTATTCTGTATTTTGAAATATAAATTTTAAATTTAAATTTCTAAAATACGTTAAGCATTACAAAAAAATTAATTGGTTCATGGATCTGCAAGTTTGATTTTTTTAAAAAATAGCAAATCCTAAAATGTATAAACATAATCAATGAAATATTGAAAAAAATATATTAGTGGATCATAATATGTTATCATTTATAATACCATGTTATATAATAATATGTTATCATATATAATATCATTTTTAATAAAGGGTTTATTTATTATATATAGCTGAAATTATTGATGAATTAGATATATTGTTAAGATATAGTTTCTATAGAAATAATATTTTAAGTTAAATTGAATTAAAAAATATTTATTAAGTATTGTTGTTAATAATAATGATTATTTTTTAAGACACTTTTAAAATAAAAACGTTAAAAAAACAAGTACAATATTTCCAAACGATTTAAATTAAACATTAATTTGTTCATTTTTGTCAAATATATTTCATTATTCTTGGGTATTTTTTTCAAAAAACTAAAAAGCTCTGAAAAATTGGTAAAGTAATTTAGTTAAATAAATTCAGTTATTCTAAATGTACAATAATTAATGCATTTAATTGAAAAGCAATAAAAAACTTTAATTTTTCCGTACACCATTATATATTTAATAGAATTTTAAAATATACGTAAAATTATCATTTTCTAAATAATTATTTTTTTGCGTTAAAAAATCTTTGGAAAAAATTATGTTGTTTAAATGTTTAATGATATAAAATATTTAAATGACTATTTTTTGTAAATTATTATACATCATGCAGTTATGTTAGTACAAACTAAATGAGGTTGTTAACAACATCTGCAAATGACATATCTTTAGAACTTGTATAATTAATCAATGATATTTCAAAACATACAGTGTACATAATTGAAATACATACATACAGACATATATATATATATATATATATATATATATATATATATATATATATGTATGATTTATTTTATATATTCATTCAAGTATACTAGAATTACTTCAAATTATAACTTCATTTCATATAATATAATAATTTATTTATTTACATATTATATATATATTTACTATTAACAGCAGAATTTTTCTATCCACTGCTGTATAAAGATCTCTATCTGAAAAGTTTTTTCTTCAAGTGATCTAATGTTTTTCTTTCCATTCTATTGCGACAAATTTTCGTATGTTTCTGTCTCATCATAAATCCGTATATCTTTTCTTGGCCTTTTTTAAATATCCGGGTCCCTAATTAATAATTTTTCTTATTTATCCGTTATCTTCTTTTGTTGCTGTATGAGTGTTCTATTTTCATTTTAAATTTCTCACTCTTATTATAACGTTTGTAATTTGAGTTTTTTTTCCAATTCACTCATCTGTTTTCTTTTTCTATGTATTATTCTTCACATGTATCTTTCATGCTTTTTTATGTTGTTTGGAGCAGCTGAATTATTCTGGTATTTGAAACTCATGTTTCAGTAGCATAAATGAGAACAAATAGGACATGTTGATCAAAAACTTTTTTCTTTAAATATAGATAAATATGTGATTTTATAATATGAGAATTTGTTAGAATTAAAATCTTTTCTATTTCTTTGTTCACTTCTTCTATTATTGTTCCTTTAATATTCATAAGTGATCTTAAATACATTAAGTTTTTAATTAATATGATTTTTTTAACTTCTTTACTTAATTATTTCAATTTGATTTTCCTTAAACTGAAAATTCATTGTATAATATATTACTTTTGTCTTGATGAAGTTCATCACAATATTATTTTTCAACTTTTTTTATTTAATGCTTTCATTCTTTCTTCAAATTTATCTGAATTTTTTGAAAAAATGATAATGTCATCAGCAAAAATAACTAAATGTCTCATACTTTGTTATTATTTCTTCAGATTTATATTTTAGTGTTTTAAATATTTCTTCTAACATATGTTTATGCAAATATTGCAGTTTTAGTGATATTACATCAACCTATTTCATTCCTTTCAAAATTTAAAATTTTCCTTTATGACCCTTAATGAATGCTGAAGGGTCATAAGCTTTTAACGAGATTTTACAAAAGATTAGGAATTGGATTTATCGGATTAGTCACAAAATATTATTAAAACTTCAAAAGATACATTAATTACAAAAAATCCAATCAAATCAGATCAAGAGAAGTTTTAATACTAGCAATTGTAAATAAAAGTACTTTCAAAATAAATTTACTAGATTTCATTATTAAAAGCCATATATTAAAAAAAACACACAGAAAATTAGTTTCCAATATATTTGCGTTATTATTTTATAATGAATTTTACTTTTGTGTTATAAACTTATAATTGTATAGGACAGAATTTTAAGAAATATTGTATATTAAAAATATTTTTAACACATGAGTTGCATCAAATCAAATCAAACTTGACTTGATCTAATCTGACCCAATCTCAAATATAAATTATTAATAATGAGGAAGGGAGTGTTATTGATTTTTACCTCGTAACTTTAAAGTTTTGACTATGCTATTTTGTATATATATATATATATATATATATATATATATATATATATATATATATATATATATATATTTAAAGTAAAGAAAGTGTTAAGTGAAATTTGATTTTTTTATCAAATATACGAGGCTTGTTTGATAAGTATGGTAAATTTAATTATTGTTTAATTTAATTATATTTTTCAATTAAGTTTTTCTTACTTTTTTACCATACTTATCAAACGACCCTCGTATATGTGGATAAAATTATTTTTATTATGTACTGTAATTGCATTACATAACGTTTTAATTATATTGTGTAATTCTTTACTTAGTTTTGGGGTTTAAAAGTACTCGTTCTTACAAAATTCTTCTATGAGATATGTTTTAGTCATTTGAATATATTTATATATTTTTTCTCACTGAATAAAAATATTCAAAAAGTAACTTAAAGTATTTCCATCTTTGTTGTAAAAATGATTATAGATTTATTTAATTAAAAGATTATACACAGTGATGTTTTTTTAGTTTTTTGAAAATAATTTTTTACAATATATTTAAAATAGAGGCAAACTACAATCATAGAAGAATAAAAAAAATTAAGTAGAAAACTTAGAATAAAAAATAAAAATTCGAAGTAACATTACAATCTTGTTTCTTTGGTCAATACTTATATTATATTTATTAAATTTGAAGATATTTTTAGAAAGATTTTTTCCATATGACAGAAAATAAACCATATATCATTTTTCATATATAATATTTCGATAAAATATTTACGAACAAAGTACACTAACGTAGTAAAGTGACTTTCCTTGTTCTTTGAATAATATATTCTATTATTTCAAAATATTTTCTAATGGTTTCGAATATTTTGTGATGGTTTAGAGTTTATATACTTTATATATATATATATATATATATATATATATATATATATATATATGTCCAATTTAATAAATTTTCAAAAAAAATTAATCCAATATTTTCATAAAAGTGAAAAGTGATAATTCAGAGGAAATAATATGTATATATATATATATATATATATATATGTATGTATGTATGTATGTTTGAAAAATTAATTGTGTGTGCGTGTGTGTGAAATTATATAAAGTTCTTTTAAAAGTTCAAATAAAAATAAAATTAAAATATTAGTATATTTTATTATTTCATTATTTATAAATATTACTATATTATGTTATGATATTATTCCATTGATTTACACATTTAAAAAACACATTATTATGAATAGTTCAATTTTTAACGAATAAATCATATGATAACGTAATATTTTTTAAAAAAATTAGATCAATGATTGTTTACTGTTCACCTTTGTTAATAGGTATATAAATGGTCATAACATCATTTTTAGAAAACGACGTTGTAATACTGGATTTTAAATAATACTCTTTGAGGATGGTAATTATAAAAAATATTGTTTATATTATATAGAGGATATTTCAAAGATTTATTGTATTCTAAAAATATAAAAATACTACTGAAGATAAGTTAGTTAAATAAATTTTCTAGTTATATGTTAAATTATAAATTATTAATATAAGTTTCTTTTCACTAAAAAAAGCTGCTGGTTTAAAATAAACATTTTAATAAAATACAAAAAATGATCATTTAGATAATGTACAATTAGATTACTATATATATATATTGTTAAAGAAAACTTATTTTATTTGTTTTCATTATGATGATGAAATATATAAAATAATTACAAAAGAAAAAATGTTTGTGCTAGTTTTATATCTACATTTTTTAACACATTCTATGAAATATATTAAAATATATATTTCTTGTTTCATAGTTATAATTATTGTTAAAAAATATTTTTAGAAATTTATACCATAAGAGGTTATATTTAGTTTTTAAAAAAATAAAAAAAGGAGTAAAAAAGATTGATTTTATATACTTTTAGAATAGAAAAATTAAAAATTAATTTAAAATGTGAAAATATTAATTATAATTATTTATCAACAGAATTTATTTACTTTTTTTAGATAATTATTTACATATATATATATATATATATATATATATATATATATATATTTATTTATTTATTTATATATAAATATATATATATATATATATATATATATATATATATATATATATATATATATATATATATATATACCTGTCCCTTAATTTAAGCGGGACTTTTTTTATGCGTTTTTTACGCGGCAAATTATACCTCTATTTCCGCGGTATTGATTTACGCGGCACTTTTTATACGCGATCAGATAGATTTCATTTTATATAATTTTTCATGGCATTAATTATATAATCAGAGTGACGCAAATTGTTACTTGAAATAAAAGCACGATATAAATATATAAAAGGTTGATTGTTTTCAATTACAATAGCGATAGTGACACCGAATAAAATTTATCTATTTTTGTTTTCTAAAACGTCATTATCTTTTTGTTAAGTTATGTGAAATAAATATGTGTTTCTACAACTTTACTAGCTTTTATTTTCAATATTTTTTCTATTGTACTGACAGATTCAATTTAAGCGATTTTCATTCGCGTTAAACAAATCCACGTGGAACGGATACTCCGCGTAAACTGAGGAACGGGTGTGTGTGTGTGTGTATGTATGTATGTATATATATATACATTATCAGCCTTTTTAAATCCATTGCTGATTGAAGGCTTTTCTCAAAACTTTCCATTTCGATCGATTTAAAGATGTTTTCTTCTATTCTGTCCATTTTATTTCCTTATTTCCCTTCAGTTCATTTTCTTATGTCTGTGATATATATATATATATATATATATATATATATATATATATATGCTCTAATTTTAAAATTTTCTGCCTCAAAATGGCTAGTAATGTAAGTGTGATTCTAAGAAGAAATACTGCAATATTCTTTGAATATTGGTAGGTCTAATCAAGCAGAGAAAACTTAGAAAATATTCCCGATCAAAGTAAAGTGGTACTAACACGTGAGTAGGATCAGCGCGGTGAGTATATATCTTAAACCCCCAAAAAATTAAAACAATGAAGTGGAATGTTTTTTTTCTGTTTAAGGGGAAGGGAGATTTATCTATCATTAGATTGAGAGAAACTGATAATGATAATACACACACACACACACACACACACATATATATATATATATATATATATATATATATATATATATATATATAAACACATATATACATATATTTATATACATACATTATATATATATATATATATATATATATATATATATATATATATATATAATGTACATATACATATATGTTTTCATATTTTACGTAATATAAATATATACATTTCTAAGGTAATTCATTGTAAAGTAGATACATTTTATTACTTGTTATTTAAATATAATTAATAGCTTGATCGTTACGTCTAGACAAAAATAAAAAAATCTATACTTCATATTCCATATAGTACTACGTTTATATATTATTGCTCCAATTCATAACATAGAAGCGGAGAACTAGAATTGTTCATATGCTTTTTAATTGAATTTTAATCCTAGAGAATCATAATACTTACTAACTATAATATTTTATACATAGATTTATTATACTCGGAAATATATTGTATGCATTAGACAGGATCTAATTAAATATGTAAAAATAAAAAAAATGATTATTTAGAATAATTAATCGTTGTGTTGAAATTATTTTATATATGAAGAAATGAAGTTATTTACGTTACGAAAAATATTTGTCTTTACACAAATGAATTTTCACCCCTACACCAAATTATTTTATATATGAAGAAATGAAGTTATTTACGTTACGAAAAATATTTGTCTATCAAATTCAAAAACAGGAAATAGTATTTTTTATAAGAGCAAATAGTTACGTTGAAAATGCCGATATTATTTTTTTATTTCATGAAATCACTTATTTGAGTGTAAAAAATAAGTATATCTAATGGCACTATTTTCTAAAACAAATTGAATAATGTGTCCTACCTGTGCTGCAACATGTCCAGCTTTTAATCTCGGCAAATCGGTGTGTGACCAGGCACTATTCGACCACGGAGAAACGTTTCGAAGATCTTCACTGAACCGAAAATCTTTCAGCTTATTATGTAAAAATTTACGTATGTTCCACGGTAAATCATTGTGACCATCAATCAAAGGTACTTCTTGTAATAATCGAGATGCAAATTCCATTCTTTCTTCGAATGATGCTCCTGCACTAATTCTTAGCGCGATTGGTACTCCTACACCAGCTGCAGCAGCAAGCAAGAGTACTGTTACAATGATCCACCAATGACGAGTGGATAGATCAATTCCTGTAATAAAAATCGATTTTAGTTTATCTATTTTTTTATATTATTATTTAAAAAATATTGATTACAAATAATATAGTTTCCAGTTATGAACATGAAGTAATAATCGTTTAAAAATGAATAGAATGAAAAAAATATATTAATTTTCAAAACTTTTTATGAAAATTTATAAATTATTATGATGTTTAGACTTATAATTGCAACTTATTTTTACGAATTTCAATTGATCTATATTGTTATTTATTTGTTTCATAGTGGGGTTGTTATTTTTTATTTATGAATGAAAGCAATAATGGATTCTAAATCAAAATTATTTACATTGAATGGAAAACAATAAAACTAAATTATTATATTAATGTCCTAGCCAAACACTATTATTACAAAAAAATATACAAATTTTTAATATATTTTTGATTTTGTTATAAACAATAGTTTTTTTAATAAATATATAGTTGCAAAAAGTATTTTTGAAAGTATTTTATATAAATAAATATAAGCTTTTCTGAATAATATTTTTCACAATTTAATTAAAATATTGACATAAACGAAAAAAAAGTAAGGTTAATTAAAAATCTATTAACATTATTAAAGGTATATATTATAATGATATAAAATATTACACATTTTTAAAAATTTAAATATTACTTAAAATTAAAGAACAAATCAAATACTTGAATGAATTGATCAAACAATACATGATAAAATTAGTGTGTAAGATTTTAATTTAAAATTCACTAATCTACGAATAACTTGAGAAAAATCAATATATTATCTGAAGATTGTTTGCAGATTGAAATAACAATAAATAATTCTATAATGTGAAATGAACGCAAAAAAAGATTACACGATATATGGGCCGGAAAAATAACTAATTCCAATTCTTCTTGATTTTTTTCTTTGAATGCTATTGACAAAATTGATGATAACAATATTGCATTCATTTAAAACTTTAAATATAAATCGATATATTTTTTTATAAATTGTGCTGTACTTTTATTACATCTATTTATTTATTTGTAATTATACCGGATATTTCATAAAGCATTTTAATATTAAAAAATAAGAACAGAACTATTTATTTTATCCAACTTTTATGAACATACAAATTTACAATATATTCAGACTTTTAAGTGGTATAAATTATCATATCCAAATGTCGATTTCAGGGCGTTAGCAGCTGTAAATCGATAATACTCGTATAAATGTCAGAAAACGTGTTAATATATAGCGTGTGGAGTTCTCCCTATTACTGTCTGAATATTATCTATCAAATGGTTAATTCACTGTAGTATACTTTAATTTTAAGATAATTTTGCAGAAAAAAACAGTGGGGGTAAATGTAAATTTCTGGAATGCCAACAGATGTCACCCTTTTGAGGACTTGAAAATTTTTTAAGAACTTGATATAAGAAAAATTTTTTTAAGAACTTGATTTTCACATCCACTAAAAATCCAATGGATTTGTAATAGGTTACACCATCTTATTGAAACTAGATATTGAAGTCAAACTCATTGGATTTTTTCAAAGTTGGTGTTAAATATCAACTTTTATTACTGTATATCGAAGTGAATTAAATGTTAGTGCATACTTTCTAAAAAGTAGGTATCTATAATATTTTTAGATGACAATGTTTTTCAATTGATGACTTTAAGGCTATTAAGTGACGTTAATAATTTGTTGAGTATTCCTTTTGTTTCGGGTTGTTTGTTAACATGACTATTTAAAAAGTAATTTTTGTCACTGAATAGGAAGTTGATGGAAAAGTTAAATATTTCTAAGATTTCAATAACATACATCAAACATTTATAGTAATCATATATCTTCAGTTCGTAGGTTGTTGAATGGATGCAGATCATGTGACGTATCAAAATTCGTTGTACAATCGTCTTCTTTATGTTTAAATTCTTTTCTAGTTTGCGAATAGTTTGTATAGGAGAACGATTTACAAATTAGTATCACTTATCTTAAAAACATATTGTATCACAGTAAACACTAAAAGATTTTTCAACTGGAAATTAGTATTGAATGTTTTCAATCACTTGATAAATATTTACTTTTACAATTTTTTTTCATTTACTCACTTCCTCTCTCCCTCCATCTCCCTTTCCCTGTATTCATATAAAACGTATTTTATTAATATGATTATTAATATTTATTCAGATTTTATAATAAACAAAATAAACTCCGGCCGAAGAACAGATACAATCACACGTGTTCACGAAAATAGCACAATAGCGGGAGCATTATTATGTCGGTACGAGACAGTATATATTCGCCTGCTATTTTTTAATTAACACTGTTTTTGTTCGCGAAGCTTGTTGTTTTGCTCGCCACGTAGCAATTTACAGAAATGAGTAAGTATAATAACGATGCCCATGGCAACCCGTTGTTACACCTCTCTGGAACCCCTAGTGCTTGTTATGGGATAGGTGTTTCGCGAAACAGACTTTATTATTCCGTTGTTCGGGTTCAATTTTCTTGCTGCGGGATATGATGCTTTTAACGCTCGCGTAAAGTAATTTCAGACTTTCTCGAATACTGCATGATCGGTACTATCAATTTATAAATTTTTCAAGCTCGTATAATGTATATGTTTTTAAAATAAGAATGAGAATTGAGTTTTTTTATACATGTTATTAAACATCATATTTGCGAACATTTCGTTTTATGTACTTATTATATTTGTCATGTAAATTTATTAAGAAAACCTATTAAACAATAATTAGGATTATATAAAAATTTCTTTATGAAAAAAACATTTTAATAGCATGAATTTTAATCAAGATTATCATATTTGCCAATGAAATTATTTTATTTAAAGTTATTTATTCTATACATGAAACAAAAGTATCTTATAAAATAATGCTGCTCAAAAGTAAAAAAAATAATTAAATAAACTCATTTAAGAATTAATGAGTAAATGTATTTAAAGTGAAATATTATTTAAATATTATCCAATATTTTTTTTAATCATTGTATATATATATAAATTTTAATATAATTTTTTTAGTCATTGTATATATATATATATAGTAGATATATTTACATATTGGCGAGAAAAAGCATTTGTCACATAAAATACGTTCATAAAAAATTAAAAAGGCTTTTAATTTAAAATCCTCTTTTCATTTAATAATAACTATATATATTCATGATAAATTTACCAAATAAAAATGTTACGTGTTTATTTAATATATAGAAATATTTTATATTACACCGTTATATTTTCAAAGGGTAAAGTATTCGTCATTTATAATTATCAAAACAGAAATTTTAAGTAATACTTTTTGATGATTATAAAATATTTATAATTTTTAAGTTATATATGCATATTATATAAAGAAAACGTAAGAGAAATTTCCATATTGAAATGAGAAATTTTGAAAATGAGAGACATATAGAAATGAGAAACTTCAATATTGAAATGAAAATAAACATGTACTATTGGAAAAAATTAATGACATTGCAAATATGGTGTTGAAGAAAATAATCACTTAAGTGCTTTTAAAATAACGATAAATTTGAAAATCAATATATTTTTGATAGTGTGGCAAATTATTTTAACACAAATGAATCATTCATTCCTAAGACCACAAGATTTTATTAATGTTCAATAATCACTTATGTTTATTTTACTTACCGATGTCTACACTACGTGATGATATATTTATGTTATATGCTCGATGACTATGTCATCTGATTATTGAATACGTTAATAAAATCTTATGGCTTTGTAGGTGAATGATTATATTGTCTTAAAGTTATAAAATCAGTTTAAAAATGATCTATAATCTATAATTACATACGAAAAATAGAAGAAACAAATGTTAGTAATAATAAATGCTAAAAAAAGAAACGTAAAATGAAATTTCTTATGGTATAGTTAAATGAGGAAACTGAAAAGGCTATTATAAATATCATAAATATTTGAATTTTTGATAACAAAAATTCATGTTGACTTTCAATAAATCGAATAAGAAAATTAAGTTTAAAAAATATTGAAAATTTTCGACTCCTGTAAATAAATTTAATATTAACATTTCAATATGAACAAAAAATGTTTAAGATTATTTAATTGTATGAATTGTGTTGGTTTTTCTTAGAATGAATAAAAATAAAAGTCATTTTCAATATTTTTCATTTTTTTAATATTTAAAAAGAAAATGTGTTATATATATATATATATATATATATATATATATATATATATATATAAGCAACAATCAATGTATACTGTTTACGATTGAAACAACATTCATTACTTTAGATTCAGAATTGCATTTGTGACTAATTGCTTTAGTTACTTCTGTTCAAGAACTGCATACAAGGGCTTTGAAAAGTCTAGAGTTGGTGATATATTCCTTAAGTTCTAACAATATTAAATGAACTTAATTTATGAGAATAATCAGCTTTATATAACATGCTACTTACAAAAACGATTAATGAAATAGAATAATATTATTCATAAATCTTAAATACAAGATAAAATTAAAACTTTTTTATTATAAATAGTTCCAACAAAATATATTAAATATTTTAAATAAAAAATAAATACCAGAATTTGAAAAAAAAACATTTTCTTCGTTTGCTTAACCGAAATAAAAACTATTATTACAATTATTAGTAATCCTTTTATATAATGAATACAAAATATATTTTATATAATATATGAAAAAACAGCCTTTAATATTAATAAAAATATAAATACAAATAAAATTTAAAGTATAAATTATGTATATATATATATATATATATATATATATATATATATATATATATATATATATATATGTGTGTGTGTGTGTTTCTAATAAGCGCTTCAGAAGTTTAAAAGTTTAAATGAAAATAAAACAAAAACTATTAAATTAATTAGTTATTTTTACTTATTTTTAAGTATATTGTATGGCAATAATGATGGAATACAATTTCACTCATGACCATCATGACTTTACTTAACAAGGTGCATTCGTTTAGGTTAATGTTTAGTCATTCTTTTACATAATTGTGGTACAATTTCATGAATTACACGTTCAATATTTATTTTTAATTCTGTTATTTGTGGTTTATCAGCATAAACTAATGATTGCTTATAACTCCACAAAAAATAATTTAATGGAGTTAAATTGCCTGATCTTGGTGGATAATTGATAAATCCATTTCGTGAAATAGTCGACTCATTAAACTTTTGTTTCCATAGATGTATGGCACGTAGCACCGTCCTGTTGAAACCGCATATCGTGCAAACCATTTTCAATTATTTTTGGAAAAAAAAATTCATTAATCATGGTTTGGTAACGCACTCACATTCACTGTACGTGATCTCCAGCTTAATTTTGAAATTTTCATTAACTAAAGCAATATTGGCCTCACTTCTTGCATTTCTTAGTCTTGCAGACACGACTGTATCATGTGGAGCAATATTTTAAAATTTTTCAAAAATTCGATAAATGGCATGTTTACTTGAACGATTAAGTTTCACGAAGCGCACGTGATAATTTCACGAAGCGATAAGTTTTACAAGCCAAACATTGATTTTTATAATAAGTTTTTACAATTTCTAAGTGTTGTTAAAGTATTAACCATTTCATGATAATATGTCAAACTATAGGGAATTGACATGTCAAAATAAGTTTAAAAAAAATCAAACATAGCTGCCACAAGCTGTCAAAGTTCTAACATTCTTATTGGAAAACTCGGTATATTATTCATTTCTAAGAGAATAAATATGGGATGATGTTAATTTGGAAGAAACTCTCATATTATAACGTTGGATATTCTTTTGTATCTAACATTTTTTTTTTGATCAATGTATTTCAAAAATCTAAATAATTCAGTGACTTTAGACAATACAAAAAAGAATGTATAGACGCTGGCTAATAATAATATATAGAGATAGGAGAACAGAGTGGATAAAAAAAAATAAACTTTGTAGAAAAATGAGAAAATTACTATGATAATGGTTAAGTCATATAGTAAGAAGAAAAAATCAATGATGGGTGAGAAACTGGGAACGTACATGTAAAAAAATCAAAGAAGAAATCCTTGTATAGATGGGATAGAGACATAAGAAAATTCATTGTAATAAATTAGAAGAGAAAAGCATTAGATCGGACAAAGTGGAAAGTTTGGGAGAAGGTTTCATGCAGCAGTGGATACAAAGAGGCTGTTATTGCTGTTGTTGTTTATATACATACACCCGTCCCTCAATTTACGCGGAGTATCCTTTCCACGTGGATTCTTTACGCGAATGAAAATCGCGTAAATTGAGTCTGTCAGTACAATAGAAAAAACATTGGAAATAAAAGTTAGTAAAATTGTAGAAACACATATTTATTTCGCATAGTTTAACAAAAAAATAATGACGTTTTAGAAAACAAAAGTAGATAAATTTTATTCGGTGTCACTATCGCTACTGTAATTTAAAATAATCAGCCTTTTATATATTTATATCGTACTTTTATACGTTCAAGTAAGAATTTGCGTCACTCTGATATGTAATGAATTCCCTGAAAAATTATATAAAATGAAATCTATCTGACCGCGTATAAAAAGTGCCGCATAAATCAGTACCGCGTAGAAAAAGTCCCGCGTAAAAAAAGTCCCGCGTAAATTGAAGGACGGGTGTATGTGTATATATATATATATATATATATATATATATATATATATATATATATATTAATATGTAGTTAATAATCAATTATGCAGATTTTTATTTATTTCACAATGTTTATTCATTTTCACAACAGTTAACAGCATCTATAGACAATAACATTTGTCAATATTTTTAATTATTGTATGTAGATTTAATAAATATATGAATCTAATTTATCTTCAATTACAATCATTGTGCTTGATAATAGTGTTTATTATATTACATTCAATTTTATTACGGTTGCTCAATATATATGTGTGTATATATATATATATATATATATATATATATATATATATATTGTATATAAAATGTTGATACATAACGTATGATAATGTTTAAGTAATTATAATGATAATAATAATAATGACGGTTTCACAATTCTATTAAATATAAAGCTACGTGTGTTCTTGAAAATTACAAATTTATATTAGCATTTCTGGAGAAAACACCTTATAATAAAATTTAGCGAACGGTTAAAACGTTTCATTATATTGTAGAACGGACTAAGCTATAACTCATTGTGAAGCTAATGTGCACTCTCGAGTAGAGACACGATAGTATTTCTTCCCTCTTTTATGTGCGAGTTTGCAGCCATGCTGCTTGTGATAAATATCATCCACGCGACTAATGTCTTTCCCGCAACAATATTTAAATAATTATTCTGTCAATATTTTAGATTATCTTCCCTGTTAATTTATTTCTGTGTAAATAGAAAACAGTCTTTGATATCTTTTGCTGACAAAGTAAACGTAGCTGTTGAATTCACTTTTAGTGTTTAAATTTGTATATATTAAATTGAGTGTGAAAGAAACAGTATATTTTTCAACACAGAAAATTATATATTAGTAGAATATGACTAATAAAGAAAAAACAAAACTTGTTGATATTTTCAAATAAAATAAATAAATATAATTTCTCAAAGTGATTATTTATTTATTTTTTTTAAATATTAACTTTTGTGATATAGTTCATATTTTGAATAATTCATTTTAGAAAAAGAAATATTATTAGAATACGACAAAAAGTAAAAATAAGTGAATATTTAAAGTATTCAGTAATTAGTTATACTTTAATTTTTTTTAAATATGCGTTTTTTAATGGCGATATCATTATTTTTATAAGATATTTTATATATCAGTGTTTCGAAGATGATTTTATTTATTGTACATTGAAATACATTTATTTAACAAAGAGTGAACATTAAAATATTACTGAAAACTTAAAATAATTTCATACTTTCAATGTGATAATTATGTTATAAAAAAATATAATATCAATTTTTATTTCAGTTGTGAATACAAGAAGTTATTTTGAAAAAAATCACAATATATTAATTTCATTATTTATTATAGTTCAACATTAATGAATTTATTGTGTTTTATATTTTTTTATACTTGGCTAATACATTAGTATTTTAATCTAAATATATTTGATACTTATAAATTTTATATGAGTATTCAATAAATGTTCTATTTAATGTTATTTTATTAGAATATCAGCAGATATGTTGATGTATTATATCATATATTTATGTAAAGATTATCAACTGATTTTAAGAAAAAGAATTGATTATATTGTTTTTAAATAAAAAAGGAAAATAGTGGAAAGAGTTTTTTTTAAGAGAAACAAACATTCGACCTAGCGTAAAAAACATTCGTGACGTATTTAGATAAAAGTACTGTGTTGATTCCAATCTATTGAAGATGGTTGGATAAATTTAAATAAGATGATTTTGATCTCAATGATAAGTCACATTTTGGATGTTTTTTTTGTTATTAATGATGACATTGTGAATAATTTAATGTATAAAAACCTATAAATTTTATTAAAAGATGTTTTTAAGAAGTTACATGTTTATAGATCGGTTATATTTTGAATTTTAAAGACAGTTAAATACACTTTGTAATTCGATATTTCGGCTCGATATTATATTAAATGACAAAAAAGAAAAAAATATGTTATTTCTACATGTGTTGCCTTCTTTAACCAACTAAATATTGAATCGTTTTTGGGATTTTGATAAGTGAATGGGGTTAACTATGATAACGTGGTAAATAATTGAGTTTCGAGACAATCAGAACTGTTATTCCAAAGGATGGTTTGAACCTTCCAAAGGTGATGCTATTTGCTTAACGGGATTGTAAGAGTTTAGTTTATTAAAAATTAATACTAACTAAAAAAATAATTATTTCAGAAAGATGTTTTCATTATAAATTAAGGTTGTAATACAAAAATGGCTAGTTTTGAACATTCGTAAGTCATTATGTTGCATCACATCAATGTTAAGAGTTCACATTCTGTTGACGACGAGAAAAACTTCCATGAGTTCAACTGGGAGATCGTAAACATCAGTCATATTCCCTTGATATTATTCTATCAAAGTATCGTCTATTCCGTTCTTTACATTACAGTATAAATGGTAAAAGTTCTTGTCGTTTGGAGCATCGAAAAGACATGTTTCTTTGTTTTTCGAAATGAACAGTTAACATTTTTGTAATAAAAGCATTTCAGTGCCACTAGAAAAGATAAAAAAATAAGTGACGATTACCAGTTAAATTAAATAAAAAAGTTATTTAAAATAATGAACTTTGTCTTTTTATAGTAAAACTTATCAGTACATTAACACCCATTCACTATATAGACGATTAGAAAGTGGTCAATAAACGATGATTGTAATCTTTTATTGTATGTTATATAATGATTTATTCGTCAATAATATATTATATATATACGAGAGTCGTTTAATAAGTATGGTAAATTTATTTATTGTTTAATTTAATTAATTTAATTTTTCAATTTAGTTTTTATTACTTTTTTACCATACTTATCAAATGACCCTCGTATATATATATATATATATATATATATATATATATATATATATATATATATATACATAATTAAAATTTTTTTCAAGAGTAATTAATTGTATGTACAGCAACAAAAGAAAGGCGAAAAGAAAACATGTATTTAATACTCGTATATTAACGTTCAGCTGAATTCTTTTGATATAACTTTCTACAATGTTAGTTATCACCCGGACTAGAAAATGCCAGCAAGTAATGCTTCTGGTCAGTGAGGTGTTCAATATAAATATCTCTTGACCAGCGGGTCGTTTCGGACCGCATCAGCTAACCATTATTAGCGTGTACTAATCGGAGATCAACAGAGTTATTTTCGACTTACTTCAATCGATTATAAGTTTTTAAAAATGTTATAACTTATTTGACAATTTTCTAAAGTGTGAATGTGATGCATTTTTTTATTCTGGTATATTATATTTTTAATAAAAAAATATTAAAATTATCACTAAATCTGATATATATATATATTTTCAAAAGTTTTTACAATTCGTATTGAATTTTTTTTACGATACTTTATAATTTTATCAGTAATTGAAATTATTTACTACATCAGTCTGTATGTTTTCAATTTTTAAATATTATTTGAGTGGAAGAATGTAATGAAAATGTAACAAATCAAATAAATAAGAACCTTGGTACAATAGGCTATTAAAAACTCATAAATGACAATGAATTCGTGCGGAAGATAATTACAACAAATGTTAATTGTCTTGTTTTCGGTACTTTGAATAATTTTTGCGTCATTAAATACATCAAAACTCTATTAATCATTCATTCATAAATACGTTTCTATTGATAAATATATTTATACGAATGATTAAGTCAGTTTGAAAAAATAAAAAGCTATTATGTATATCTAGTTCATTTAAATAAAATTGTATGATTATGATATTTTTTATATTTATTTTATAGATTGGTTAATTTTAAATGATAATTATGCATAGATAAGATATACAATAATTTACAATTTTTTAAAAAAATAAGATTTTTAATCTATATTTTTTTCAAAACTTTAAACTTACTAAAATAATTAATGAACTAGTTTTCTGTAATATTGAATAATATTAAATATTGTTTAAACTAAATAATTTAGAGATATTATTAAAATATATATCATACAGAGTATATTATTATTAGCTATGTCATAAAAAATATAATTAAGTTATTGTACCAAGTTTAGACTTGATTTTAAAATACATTGATTTATATAAACGTGTTAGATATTTCAAAATCACCTTTTTGCTCTGTTATATACACCTATTACATCTCTCTATTACACCTAGAGATACTTTGAGTGTTTATAGATGAATAGTTCATTTTGTAGGAAAATGCAACTGCATAAAAACACGTGAAAAGCAGTTTATGATAGATGTGTCAGTATTTTTTGCCATATAGACTATAAATCATCGAGAAAATATCCACTTGCGTCGTTGTACTTAAGTATAAGCTTATCTAGTATAATGTCTCTTTATTGGAATATATTTTTATCGTATATAAAATGTTTTCTTTATATGATATTTCTTTCAGATTTAATGTATAAAAATATTTTTATGTGCATAAAATTATTTTATGTATATATTATAAAGAAAATACATTAAGATTTTAAATACAGTAAAGAATAAAATATATATAAAAAGAATACATTCATAATATAAAAAATCTCTTATACAAATTTTAACATACAGCGACTCACAAATGTCATGGGACAGAGACCTTAATAAAACAATTTAAATATTTAAAATTTTATATTGAAAAATAACTGAAATGTGATAAAGTTTTTTAGTAATATTCGATTAGAAATATATTTTTATATTATCAATTTCCTTTTAAAAAATATTTTCATAAAATTTTTGAAGTAAACATGTCTTTACTTTATAAATTTTGAGCTCACAAAACTCATGGGAGCAAAAAATAAAATGAGCGAATTACATGTTTGATCTACATGTATTTTCCAGATATTTTCATTTATTAGTTTTGCATAATAATACTCAGCAGCAAAAAAAGATCGTAGTGTTAATATACAAAACTAAATCCAATTTGTTATGTAAACAAGATGAAACGAAGAGAAATGTCAGAAAAAGTAAGAAAATTAATCATTATTGTTTATAAACAATACAAAATTGTAAGAGAAATTGTATAAATAATTAAACTAAGTCGGTTTACTATTGTTAATATAAAAAAAGTTTTAAATTTGAGAAAAGAGTAGAAAATAAAGCTCGATGCGGTCATTATAAACTTTTAAAACAATCCGATGAAAAAACGATTAAAAAGTATAAAAATTCAAAAATGAATGCATCAAAATTGATTAATAATTCGCCATTATTTATAAAAAAATTATAAATTTACATATTCTAAGGAAAGTTATTATAAATTCAAGTTTTAAATAAACTATCAGACTTTTTCTTCTAAACGAAGAAGTCTCGAAAAACAATTCAAGGCTTTTTTTGTTCACAAACAAATTTTAGTAGTTCTTTTATAACATAAATTTATAACAACTTTCTATAAATTACCTTATAAATTTATAACTACATTTGTTTCTAAAAGTTATAAATACACACATATGAATATATTTATATATAAATGTATGATACATTTCTATTTTAAATATATCAATTTAATATATACTAACATATATGTGTTTTAAATTCTGAAATTTAATATTTATATTTATGTATAGAATTTGGAGATAAACAAGTTTGATTAAAGTGCATCGACTGGAATATTCATAATTATATCATTATTTATTAATGATAATAATTGAAAATCAAATTCAATACAATTTATCAGTAAGATTATTAACAATAAATAAACTATAAAATACATACAAACTGAAAGTAAAATTGACAAATATTATTCAATTTAATTATGCTGAGATAATATATAATAAACATTTCATTTCAATTCCGCCATATTTCAATAAGTGTATTAATTTAATTCAATAAAAATCAAACAAATGCTTTGATACTTAATACACATTTAGTTGAAGTACAGTAATTTATTATCTATGATTACTTAATTTTATTATATGAATATGGTAGTACCTAATTTGAATTTGCATATCTGGATTTTACATTTAATTTATTTTATAACAATTAAGAATATACAAAATAAAATAACTGAAAAAAACTACATTTATTTTAGTGTTCTCTTATAATTATTCTAGATTATTAAATTTTATGTATTGTATAATCTCTTCGGTATTTATTTTTATAAAAAAGAACATATAGTTATAAGATTCGATTTTACTGTCATATAAATCATGTTTTCGTTTTAAACGAGCATTGTTAAAATGAGTTAAGGATATTATTATTTTTTTATTACAATTATCTTTTAGTATGGAAAATGTAAAATCATAAACGAGAATTATATAAAATACAATTAAGATATATTTAAGTTTATGTTTTATTCATTTTTATGATAAATCATCTTGACATTTTGTTTATTATCAACAGTTTTATGATGGAGATAAGGTTTATTTTTTTAAATGAAAACTGAGATTTTATTTATATTCTTTTTAATCATTAAATTTTATCTTAATGGTACGTGATTCTTATTATTCAGACAATAACGATGTTAAAAATTTTATATATTTATTATAATATTCAGTAATATAGCCATAAAAATATTTTTAATACTTATATTTTTACGAATTTCAATTATAATGATTTTTATAAAAAAGATTTAAATATGAAATATTTTAGAAATGTTTCAGAAAAGATAAAATACAAAAATTTTAAATATATATATATATATATATATATATATACAACAAATATTTTGCTCTTCAAAGTAATGATTCTCAAAATAGATCATTTTTATGTGTTTTAACATTAGTAAAGCCGCTTTTCTCATTTATAATCAGAATATTTTGTCTTTTAAACTTTTTTGTTATTAAATTACTTTTATGAAAAATTAAAAAGATATTACTTTTTCCACATCAAATAGATACTCTGGTTTTGAAATGATATTTGATTCATTTATACTGAAAAGCTGACAACTAGTCATATTATTGTCCCTATGTGTACTGTCATATTAAAATTATATTTATTTAATTGTACACTTTTGGTCGTTGTATGAATATTGTTAAGAAAATGAAAAAAAATTTACCATTATTTTATTTCTTCACTAAAGAATTAGTTATAATATATTCACTTCTTATTTAGAATCCACATTTTTTATGAAATAGAGAAATAGATATCAGAATAACGCAATGCATCATTCTTGTTTGTGTCTTGAAAGGATATTTTTATATGGTTGCATAAAGAACAGCCAGAATTCGCTGGTACATACTTTCGGTGATAGAAATTTGAATAATTTATATTATCGGTGCAGGAAATCGATGTTATTGATTGAGTTTGAACATTGAGATCGTTCAATGGATTATTATACAACTCATGATCTAGTATAAAACTTTTGTTACGTTTGAAGTTTGTTGTATAGCCGTTCTTTCTGTATTAACAATATATTTTAAAAGAGAATATTCACAAAGTGGATTTTTTAACCAAACAAAAGTCACAGTTTGTTTTGGAACTGTGGCGAATTCACTTTAACACAAAGTAATTTTTATCCTCAACACCACAACGGTTATCAAGTGTTCAATAATTACTTATTGTTTACTCACTTATTATTTTTGTTTATAACAATAGTCGATTACTGTGATAGATTCTTAGGTAATTAAAGTAAACAAAAATAACGACTTATTATTTAAAAGAAATAAAAAAAAATATGGATATTAATGTTAAAAGAGACAAATTATTAAAACTCTATAATTGTTTGTATTAGTTTAACAAACAAGGTATATAAAATAATGGAAAATGTATTGATTACTTATGGAATTATTGTTTATTTAAAATTATTTTGTTAATATGGGTTAAGATCTATATGCACATTAACTATAAAGATTATTTTAAGATTGGTTTTATCTTCTCAATACAGGTGATCAAATAGATACAATTTCAATTTCAATTGGTTTTTGAAAACATTTTGATAAAGTTCTCAATTACTTAATCATAAATTATGTATATTATTTCAAAAGATCATTGAATATACACCTACAAAATATTAATAAAAGCTGGCGTATTTTTATTATTACTCAGGTAAAGAGAATATTATGTTAATTATTACATTCTAATGGAGATCAATGTGTAAAAAAATATACTATTTATATATCTGAAATTGTTTTGAATAGTTCTTGTATTTATTTTAAGTTAAAAGTAAAAATTATTAAATATATATATATATATATATACGTATATATATATATATATATATATATATATATATATATATATATATATATATACAATATTTTTTAAGCGTGATAGATCTTTGAACAGAATCCTTATCGAAAATTCTATCTAGCCTTGAAATTTAACCTTAAAATGTGTGTATACAATATATAAAGGTATGAAAAAGCATGTTTTTAGGTTTGATAGAACTTTCGATAGGGATTCAATTTAAAGTTCTATCACGCTTAAAAAACACTCTCTCTCTCTCTCTCTCTCTCTCTATATATATATATATATATATATATATATATATATATATATATATATACACGAGTATATGTGTGTGTGTGTGTGTTTAATTTTATAGAAATTTTATTAATATTTTCAAGATTTTCGTAATTGACTTAATAAGATAAATAATGATCGGAGGCATATTTTTCTTTAGATTACATTGAATAGTGTCGGATATAAATTCATTTTATAATCATATTTCGAACAATAGCATGAACATTAAATGATTTGTACATGATTGGTGAATTAATTGCAAACGTATATAAACAGTTTTTGTTATTGATTTTCGATTTAACATTTTTATTATTCTTATCAATTTTATAATTAAACTGAATAATTCAAATTATGTATAATAAAATTAAACAATAAATATATAGTGTATTGTATACATACATACATGCATACATATATATATATATATATATATATATATATATATATATATATATATATATATATATATATATATATATATATATATATATATATATATATATATATATATATATATATATATATATATATGTATATATATATATATATATATATATATATATATAATATATATATATGCATGTATATGCTTATGTAAATTGTATTATTCTTATCCATAGAAACAATCGACAAGAGACAGTGAAGTCCCGTAACAAACTAAATATTCAAGCTATACAAAATAAACGATCTATACAAAGAAGAGCTCAGAGAATTACCTGGCAAAGCGAATGCCTTAATGAAACGCTGGCTTCAAAAACGACGCGTAAAAATATTTCATTTCGCACGGAAGTCACCTACGTTATATGAAAGATTATAAAATTTACGTTCACGAAATAAATTATTTCGGCGTTTTTTTTCCTCCCCACTGGTATCGTGTTGCATTTTTAATACATTGGGATAGGATAGTCTTATTTATCTAGACAAGAAATTGACGTAATAAAAAACATAATTATGCGATTTATGCAATACAGAGAAGGTGTTGTTTTACGTCATTCGCGTCATATTGGTGTTTCGTTTATGATACAGAATGATTAACTTTGTCAAATTATGTATTAAAATATTTAATTAAAAGTATATATTTTTATTAGTTTTTATGTCAGTATAAAAGTTTTGCGAGCCATTTTTACTACATGTTTCATTTCTAATGAAAATAAATTCGTAGAATAAAATGTTTCTTTTTATTGTACTATAATTTTTGTTTTTAAAAAAGTTTATTTTATCTTGTGTTTTTATAAAAATAAATATTAATAATTTATTTAAAAAATATTAAAAAATACATAATAGTATATAAGAAGTAAAACCACGCATCCGTGTAAAGTAAGCTTTAGACGGGGAAACAATACAAAGAGCTAATAGGGTCGTTATTTAAACGAGGGTTATGTTTGCTCCATACCGCTGTTAGGAAATCCAGTAACCAGCACTTTGTGTACCCACAAGCTGAGAGCAATAGCCAGAAACTATATCTAAATGTGTCATTGCAGATTTCAAGTATACTCACAGCAGAAGTCGCCTGACTTATTATATAAGCGTTTTAAGCATAAGAAATTTCACAGTGCCTTAGAGATATTCTCTTAAATTTAATGACTGATAAATTTTTCTTTCTTTCTCTATTTTAATTTTTCTTCTCTAGGGTTGAGTTTTTTAAAAAAATATAGGTAAATAAGAAACAAAAAATATTTTCTTGAGATTATTGTAGATGATCAAAAGTAAAAAATTCAAATAATCATCTTTTCGTATTAAGAAAAATATTAAATTGATTTCTGTTTTTATTTATTCTGTATTTCATCAAATGTTTTGTTTTTATTTAATATTTTATTTACATTTTTAAAATTGGTTGATAAATGGAAATCCTTAATATTTTTATTTTTATAAAATAAGTGAAATAAATAATATATACTATTTATAATATGAAAAAAAATATGAAAATATGATAAATTATATTGACAGTTATAATTTTATATAATAAAATGAATAAAAGTAAAAAAATATAGATTGAAAATATCATACATGCAAGATATTGAATAAAGGTTATTAATGTATATTTTGTAATACTCGTATAATATTTTTCCGTACAATATTTTTTTAATGTAGTATTTTTTAAGCATTTTTTCCAAAATTTATATACAAAGAAAGTAATTTTAAACACTTAAATACTAATTTTATAATTTTTTTAAAAAATATCATATTTGCGTAACTTTTAAAAAAATTAAATCTAATCTATATTTTCTAATTCAAACTAACTTCCTTGACATTCTCTATATAATTTAGCCTTTGATTTTATGTTAAATTTTTAAATTTATATTTAAATTAATATTTACTGTTTAAAGTTTATACATATTGCATATTAAAGAATATTTAAGAATTTGAGATTATTATTGATGTTTTTGCCAAAAAGAAGTTCCTTTATTCAGGTTTGAGATTAAATAATTAATATGTCATTTTAAAGTTAACTAAATTTACTTAAATGTCATTTAAAATAATTAATTATTATTTATTATTATGATTAATTTTTGACAAACACATATAAATATCTAATTAATTAAAGAATGAATAATTTCGTAAGACAAATACAAATTTATTTGTATAGGAAATGTATAATAAAATAAGAATCATACATAAAAGCACACATACACACACAAACACACACACACAAACACACACACACATATATATATATATATACAGATGTACATATACATGTATTACATAAAAGGTTTTGGAATATTTATAATACAGAATAATAAGTGAATAGAAATAATTAACATCTATAGAGGTCATTGATTACATATTAATTTCATAATATTCATTTACACTGTTTTGCGTTATATAAAATTTAATAGAATTCTAAAGTAACATTTAAAAAAAATTATCGCTTTTAATTTTTTTGTTAAATAATTATTGAATAAATGTTTTAAAATTGAATAATGTTTTATTGAATAATGATTTTGTAAACTCGAGTTTTAACAATACAATTCGATTTTTACTCATTTAATATACATTATATTGTATTATATTGTATTATATATGTATTTTATATATATATATATATATATATATATATATATATATATATTAAAAACTCAGTAAAAGCATTGAAAATTATAAAAATAAATCTAATGAAAGATTTTGATTTAATAAATTGTGATATATTGGAAATATAGTATTTTAATTTTATAATACAGCAGATTATTTTGATACAAAATAATAGAGAATATTATCTATTCATTTTAATTTTTGTAATTTCATTCATTAATATGTAAAAAAATATAATTTATAATACTATAAAATAAAATAGGGCTAATTTAAAATGTTTAGTATATAAAACACATAGTTGAAACATTTTTTTTAAAAAAACAATGAAAATCTATGACAATATTGTACAAAATTTTACTTTACAAAAATATATATTAACTACAATACATCTTACACTTATAACATCTGTACATATTTCAAATTTTTCTTCAAAAATAATTTATTTTCTGATATTATATTTTATATATCTACGTTTTTTTTTAAAAAAAACTACCGATATTATGAAAATAATACTAAATATATTCATTCAAAATTAATAATTAGTATTAAAAACTTTAAGCAACATTTAAGAAATTGTATTAAAAGACTGAGTAGTACAAATTATGCTGTATTAAGAGTATTTGTGGATATTTATTAGAACAAGAGTATGAACACAGAGTCTATAGTTTTACAATAAAACTGTTCACTAATTTTTTTAATCTAATTTATTATAAATAAATTTATATATGTATATATATATATATATATATATATATATATATATATATATATATAATGTATGTGTGTATATGTCAGTATTTTAGTACTTTTTTAATTATCTATTGTATTTACTCAATATAATATAAAATTAATTACTTATTATTTTAATATAAAATTACATTTTCTCATAAGATAACACAGTTATTATTATATCATACAAATAATTTAATCATCACAATTTGAAAGTCAGTACTTCAAAATACCTTTAAAATTTAACATCATTGTTTTTGTTTACAGGAAAGGATAATGACAGTAGGAAATTGCCTATTCAACTGAATTAATGAAGAGATTTTATACTCGGTATTGTTATGAAAGCTATGAAAACTGATCAGTTATTATGAGAATTGGAATATAAATCAACGAATCGTTTAATATGTAGAGTTAAAAAGATATTCATTTGAAAATCACTACCGAAGGTAAATGTTTTCTTTTCAATTAATTATTGTTTATAATTAGAACAATATTAAACAGAATATCAATAAATTTTATATTTATTACAATATATTTTTAATATTCTCATTTCTTTTTGTTCATTTTATATCGTATTCATTTTTGAAAGAGCATGAAATAAAATTCAAATATATGGATTAATTCGATTATATGGATTAAGTCTTTTCATTACAAGTAATATGTAATTACTAATTATAATTAAAACTAAAAAAATACCTTGAAATAATCTAATAATTTTATTTTAAATAATTGGGATTGGGATTAAACTACAAACTTCAAAGAGAATAGATAATATAAATTCTTGCTTGTTTTTCTGAATTTGTATACACACACACACACATACAGATACAGATATATATATATATATATATATATATATATATATATATATATATATATATATATATATATATATGAATAGAAATAAAAGTTTAATTTTAAATTAAATTTTTATTAATTATGTAGTTTAAGTTTTATGTCGTGATTGTAGATTTCTGCAGAAATAGTTATCGATTGTGTGTAGTCGTACGTCATTAACAAACGGTTGCTTAGTGGGAAGTGATATTTGTAACATTGCTGTGACCTGGCAATGAAATCCAAGGTCTTATTTGCTGTAGGTCAAATTATATACTTAAGTTTAGATTCCTATTTATTATAACTAGTTAAACAACAAGGAATTAAAAATATTTTCACAAATCTATAACGTTATTCATTATTAAGTGAATTTAGTCACTGATAGTTAAAAAGTTTATAATATATTAAAAACATTCCATTTTATAATTTATGTGCAAATGATTAATGAACAGTATTAATAAAAACATTGCTTTTTAATGAATACATTTTTAATGGTTATACTAATTATTATTAATGATTTTATGAAGTAATAATCATTTCAATAGTAAAATGATATTATAATTATACATTTATTACTATTAAATAATAAAAATTATTACTAAAGCTGAAGATACATCACTAAATTTTAATAACATATTGCTTTATTGGACTAATGTAAATATATATTTTAATTAAATTACATTTGTATATTAATCAATATAATTATATAGAAATACACTTTGATATAAAATTAAAGATTATTGTTTTAATGTCCATTTTAACTCAAGTTTTTTAATACTATTTTAAAGACAGTTATGAAAATTAAAATAGTAAAATTTTAATACAATAATTTTGTAAATAGTAAAATTCTAATTAGGACTTAAATGTAAAACACAATGACATTTTTATAATATTACCAATTATATACCCAAACATACATAAATACATATAAATGTATATTTATATATGTATAATTTGATTTACAAAATATTTTTTATTTACAATAATTATAATATTCTTTGTCAATTTTATTTGATTTACGTTTAGGAATTTTTAATTTAATATTATTTGTTTATTTTAATTAACATTTTATAATTGAATAACCCGTTGTAATTTCATTTACACAACAAATTTAATTTAAATTCGGTACAACATTAATTTTAATTTTAGCATTGGTACTATTGATATACTTTTTTAATATCGTGTAATTCGGTCAAGTGATTCTTTGTCACTTCGTTCCATAAATAAAAATCAATAGAGAAGAATTATTTGTACCACTAACATTACAGAAATTTATAAAATTATTTAAAATATAATATAAAAATATATTTTGAACTTACATGTATTTTAAAGATATAATTTTTAACTAATTAAATATTATTACTAACGTTTAATATTTAATAAAATTGAGATTGATTGGAAAATAATTTTGAATTAACATGTAATAAGTAATTTAAAAAATAATATTTTTTCTATGAATGTGTAAGAAAACAGTTGAAAATAATTTCACTGATTTAGGCAAATCTATTAGTTTTTTCATAATATAAATTATATTAATTAATATTGAAATGTGTTAAATAATTTAATATTTATATCAATTTGGAATTATCCAAAATTAATTTTTAATATATTATTAAAAAAATAACTAAAAGTAATTTCAGTGTTTAAAAGAAATTTATTTATGGTTATTAGATAAAAAATATATTAACTTAATATCGATGTATGATAAAATTATTTAAAATATGCTTCTTATTCAAATATATTATGTTTCGTAAAGAGTACTTTTTTTTAAAAAAAACTTAAAGGATATATTTTTGTATGAGGTATTAAGATTAGAAAAAAATACTAAATTTGAATAAAATTTACTTTTTATATGTAGAATTCAATCATGAATTTATTTTAATTTTTAAATTTCAATATAGTTATGTTTAAATGTTTACTAAATATATGTATATTTTTTGTCAACATTATTCTATTATTAGGCTTTTTAATTTGTCAATATATTATTTAAATATATAAAAATATGAACTATGGTTATGAATTATTTCAAGTTTAAAAATTATATATATATATATATATATATATAAATATATATATATATAAAGCTTCAAAAAAAATTATAAAATAATTATTTGAACATTGATATAATTCCATTTTTTTACAATATATACGTATTTAATTGAATTATTTACTTTGCAATGACGAAATATCATTGACTTTAAAATAAAAAAATACTGATCTAATTATCAAACAAAAAATACATTTAACTAATAATAAAGTCATATATTTAAATAATTTCGCATACAAATAAATCAACGTTAAATATTGTTCATTTGACACAAATTTTAATTTCATTCAAATGCAAACATTTAAAAATAATTATTTAAATATTTAACTTTTAGTGGTTTAAAATTTTCAATTTAATAAATCACCATCGAATGACGTATCGATTGTTAGATAGGCACTCTATTTTCAAATATTGAAACTGTATATTTATTGTAGTAGTTGATTGAATATTCATAAACCGAAAATGTCTGCTTATATTAATAACAAATTATATATTGTATAAAATACACTTATAAATATTATAAATGTATTTTAAATTCATTCGAAAACAATTTGTTTAGTTATCGTTTTGTAGTACTATATTATTTATATTGACATGTATATATATATATATATATATATATATATATATATATATATATATATATATATATATATATATATAAAACAAGAAGATAAAATTGGCACAAAAATATTAAAATGTAAACTACTCAAGTAGAACAAATTACTTAATTTACTAAATGACTATTAACCAAAAATTAATTGCTTTTAAATCAATGCTATTAAATAATAACAAACGTTAAAAAGTGAATTTAATAGTGTATGTTTAAATCTAATTTAGATATATTCAATAGAACATTTTAATAATTATGAAAAAAAAATTGTTAAAATTCTTTACTAATGTCAACAACTAGATAATATTCATTTCGATAAGGATAGTTAAAATTTGTTTATATAAATGGAAATAAATATAAAATTGATACAACCAGAACATGTCTAATATGTAATATAAAAAAAGAAGAAATTTATATGAATTTCTAATAGACATTCTACTTTAATCCTTTCGCCACTAACGGGACCTGAGTGTCCCATAAAATTTTCTACTCACTAAAATATGTTTGTTTTTACTATTGGGACAAATATGTCCAACTTAAATTACTGATGGGACATATGTGTCCGTAATTCAAATTTGAAATCTGAAAATAAAAATCATTTTTTTTGCCCAAAAATAGATTACTTAAGTAACTCAAACGAAACAGAAGTTTTAAAACTGTGGGTATGGTAAGGATGATTATAACGAACACTAATAATCAGGTTTAAGATTACAAGGCTATACGTTTATTGATACAGAGTCGTAGCGAAGGTATTGTTCGGTGACACTGGCAAGGAGAAAAAATGCCCGCGTGTAGATCGGCCGAACGTTGTCGAGAGGGCGATTCTTTATATCCTCTATGTGAAGATGCAGTTAGATGCATGCGTCAACTGTCGGGATACAGGAAAAGGTCAAGGTATAGGCAGACGAGCTGGATTTTGGAATTTCCGAATTATTTTAGTGTTTTATGACGGTTAAAAGGTATCGGTGCAATTAGACGGTTGGGATTTGGGATTTTCCAATTATTTAAATTAGGTAGGTAGTAAACGCTACAAAACTAAAAATATTTAATCTGTGATGAAAGGATTAAAAATCATTTCGACATTCTTATATCAAAATGAATATATTAAAATTATTATTAACATTAGATAAACCAACCGGTCAAAATGACCGGTTTCAAAACTGCGCTAAGAAATGTCAATAAAGTAAGGGAACTACTATTACTACCATTTATCATATTATGTAATTTGAATATTTAAGTAAAAAATATAATTTATTATTATTATAAGTACTTTTTTTATTACTGCTTGCACTAATTGACTAGAAATTGCAATTTTTTCGACTAAATACCAACCGGTCAAAATGACCCGTTGATAAAGATAGGTTATATCAGATTTATCAGTATAGGTTTATATTAATTCTTGGTACATTTAGTGTTAAAGACGTTATGAAAAATGATTATAAAAATGAAATAACTTGAACTATTACATCTTGAATAAATTAATATGCTAATTCTGTGTCGATGACCAGTGATTAGCATTTTAGCTTTCAGTGGTTTAGTAGGGATCATTGATGATCGATATTTTAAATTAAGAAAACTACCTTAATTATGTACAAAATGCCAAAGTATAATAAATATTATGATAAAAATCTAAAATAATAATTAAAAATATTAACATATTAATATATATATATATATATATATATATATATATATATATATATATATATGGTTTACATGAGACTGAAGAATAATCAATGATAATAAGCAAATAAATGTATATTAAACCCTTTGGTTTCATTTCAACCATTCTATCTAATATATATATATATATATATATATATATATATATATATATATATATATATATATATATATATATATATAGGAATATCTCGCATAGTGCGGCTTTGATTAACACGGTTTCACTATAGTACGATTTGAAATTTCAAAAAAAAAAATAATAAATTATACTCATACGCACATTATACGCATCGCATGCGTAGTTCTAGTTTTGTGGTCTTTTTCTTTTTCTATTAGTTTTCGATTCGTAACTTTAGAGTAAAGTCGATTTTTTGATAATTAAATTTTAATTTAAAATGTATTTAAAATGAATGTATAAACCCCTGATTTTGTTTTGTTGATACATGCAAACATTTGAATCTATTACCCTCGTTTTATTTACTCAAAAATAGGAAAAAAATGTTTGGAACCAATTAACGTTTTTTGTATTTAGTTAATGATTCGATTAATCCGGTTGGAAATAGTCCGGCAAATCGGTGGAACCAATTAGCCGTATTATGCGAGGTATTCCTGTATATATACATATATATATATAAACTCAAATAAACGTACCATCAAATGTACACAAAATAAAAAAATACTTCATGTTCAGGAATAGACGAATTACATTTGTAAATTAACGTGTTAAAGTCGAAACGTTTACAGAACAACTAATAGATTCATAAAATAAAAAAATACATTCATAACAAATAGATTCATTAGAAAAAAAGAAATATTAGTTATGTTTTTAATATTTGCACTAAACAACTTAGATTGTTAAATATATATATCGTATTTGTTAACAAATGGAAAAATTATTGGACTGTATAAATTTATTTCCTAATAGGAGAAAAATATTATTTGTTTTTAATATTGCTTGTATTCTTTATGGCTTCTAATTGAATATTATAATATTTCTTGTTTAAAACATCAAGTATTTGGAGATATGATAATGGAGAAAATATATTTTTATTTTATTTTTAAAATGAAAAAAAGAAAAGAACATATTTAAATCTGATAAATTTGTTGGAGATAACAAATATTGAAATTCTTTATAATTGTTTGTTTTGGAACTGTGGCGAATTCACTTGAACACAAATGAATTTATATTTATATTTAGCATTGTGGTGTTGGGGATAAAAATTCATTTATGTTAAAGTTCTTTATAATCTTTAAAGCAAGTATAAATGCTGATGTCAGTGTGTAAAGAGATTTTATTCTCTTAATATATATCATAATTTTGAAATAATGTTTAGAATACTGAATGCATTAAGATTTTTAAAATATTTAAATAGTTATTGCAATAATTCCATTATTCAGACTGTATAAAAAGTTAGCATAATTCTAAAATAATGCTTCTCAAATTAAAATAAAGCTAACTCCATGCTTAACACTGAAGCAAAGAAATATGGAATACTGGACGTTCTCCAGCCAAGCATCTGGCCTTACATACATAATAAAGTAAAATACGAGTTATCAAAGTATATTTGCATGTCATTAGATATCCAGATTTTATTATTCACATACCATTTTCTTACTTTATAATTGTTTTTAGTAATTAGCGGTTGAGAAATTTCCATTCAGCTGAGTATATAATATTCGTGAAATTCCCAATAAACTGTTTTACTTTTTATTTATTTATTAGAAAAAATAGTTTCCAAAGTGTTTACTGAGTATTTCTATCATATTTGTTGTATCAGTCCTATGATTCTAGGAACAACTATTTTTAATATACGGAAATATTTAGCGTTCAATTTAGAATTTCGGCATGTGTTTCTTTTACTATGAAATGAATTTTTATGATTGTGTATACTGTATTAATTTACTGAATATTAATGCTTTGAACAAATATAGTAATGTAGCAGTTTTGATTATGGATGCTCCATATAAATATGTATCAACAATATGTCCTCTTTTAAAATCTGTTAAATCAATCGTTTTTTGCAGCACACATGAAATATTAATTTACATACCCCAAGATATACAAAACAAGATTTTACACGACAAACAAAATGTTGTAGTATTAAATAACATACATGATTAACATTTTTTTTAATATTTCCAATAAAAATATTTCTATTACATATTTTTGTAATGTACACCCGTCCCTCAATTTACGCGGAGTATCTGTTCCACGTGGATTTGTTTTGCGCGAATGAAAATCGCGTACAATAGAAAAAATATTGAAAATAAAAGCTAGTAAAGTTGTAGAAACACATATTTATTTCACATAGCTTAACATAAAAATAATAACGTTTTAGAAAACAAAAGTAGAAAAATTTTATTCGGTGTCACTATCGCTACTGTAATTCAAAACAATCAACCTTTTATATATTTATATCGTGCTTTTATACGTTCAAGTAAGAATTTGCGTCACTCTGATATATAATAAATTCCATGAAAAGTTATATAAAATGAAATCTATCTAACCGCATATAAAAAGTGCCGCGTAAATCAATACCGCGTAAAAAAAGTCCCGCATAAATTGAGGGACGGGTGTATATATATTTTATCATATAAAAAATAAATATGATAAATAACACTTTAGAAGAATTACAATTGAATAAATTGAACAAAATTATTTTGTTATATTCCTTTATCCCATATTGAAATATTTTTTGATATATTTCTCTTGAAACAGTTTTGCTATAATCGTTAAGTAGTTTAATACTCATACATCCGATTATCTAGTATCGGATTCAATATCAAGTTGTCTAAAAATGGTACAAATTCCGGAACTGGTCATGGCAATATACATTAATAATGACACAACAGTGAATACTCGAAGCGAACAATATCATAATCAGTAGAGTATGAACACAGTGTTAGCTATAAAATACATTTTCTATTAGTAATAACATCTACATTAATCGATTTATTATTTCATTATATCTATTGAATTTTTAAAATTTATTCATAGTTTTCAATATTGCAACTGAATCCAATATAATGAATAAAAATTAATCAAAAAGTGTATAATTACTACAAATACTTGTTCAAATAAATTATTTTGTAAGTTATATTTCAATATAATTTTTTAACAAGTAAAAACCATTAGAGTAACATATTTTTTCTAAAGTATAATTATAATTGATGTCATTTTGTAGTTATTTAATTATCAAATAAATATTGATAGATATCTAAATGACTATTTAGATGAAAATATTTCTAAAAAAATCAATAAATAATATATATATATATATATATATATATATATATATATATATATATATCACATAATATTAATATGTGTGCGAAAGAAATAACATTACAATGTATATAGAGAAAAAGAAAATCAACTTAGTTGTTATTATATATAGTATTAATAAACTATAAAGAAGAGATCAAATAATACATCCAATTGTCGAACATGAAAAACATAAAACGAGCAAAATTGTCAATTATTGTGTATTATTTTAGTTACAAATATATGAAAGGACATAAAATAGTATATGAAGTAACACTAACCAAGACTAAGATTATCAACATTAGTAAGATTAGCAAAATATATTTTTGTATTTTTGATTATTTTTTTATAAACAAATAACAACAGAAAATATGTTATCATTTATATATAATAACATATTTTTTAATATAAATATTGAAAATTTATTTAATAACATATTTAATAGTTTAAATATCAAAAAGTTCATTATGTTTAATAACAAAGCGAAAGCTTACAATAAGAGAAGGTTATATATATATATATATATATATATATATATATATATATATATATATATATATATATATATATATATATATATATATGATATAAATTATTTAAGAGAGATTAAAATGTATTCAAAGTTATATAAATGAAGATTATTATTGACTTTTGTGTGGAATTAGACAATATTTCGGGTGAAATATGAAACCGTAGAATATTTTACATACCGAAATAAATTTATAAATTACTTTGCTATATTACCAAAGAACAAAAATTTAAATATATTCATATGGTAAATTTCTGCATATTAAATCATAATATGAAACATATAATTTGGAATATAATTTTATTTTCTGGAAATAAAATTCCTAATTACATTTTTTTCGTTATTTTTAAATTTATGTGGTAGTGAGGGAAAAATGTTTATTCTATGCAAAATCATTTATAACAAGTAAATAAATAATAGGAAAGAAATAAATATTAATTTTATTTTTTGAAAATATTTATCAATTTTTTCTTTTATAACTTCTTAATTGATATATACTTTCGTTTAACATAAATATGACAAAAAAAGTATAAAAAATTGAAAAATATTTATATAAAAATGCAGATATTATAAAAAATCAGTTTCTCTTAAGAATCTTCTAAGTGATGAATATTTTTATCCATCAAAGTGTATAAATTATAAATAAACATTTTATTGTATATGTGCTAAATTATTATTATTTTTAGATAATATAATAAATTGTACTTTATTTATTAAATTACATTACACTATTTGTTTACTAAACTGAACTTAATTTATTATTTAAAAATAAAATAAAATTAAATGGCAGTTTTACTTTTTTCGTCTTGCTAAATTTCTCTAGTAAAATATTAAAAAGACGAAACAACAGTTGAGGATTATTTTCATTAATAATAAATATTTTTGTTTTATTTTTCCGGACCGACATCAAGACGAAAAGAATCGGAACTAATTCAGATTTTTCTAAATTTAAATACGATTTTTAAAAAAATAAATTTAAATAATTTTTCCTTAAATAAAAGGGAACGTAGTTAGACAACAGGTTAATAATCCTTACACAATGGCCGAGTCACGATCGTTACTAGGTTAACGGATACGGACTCGTCGTACGTAACGCCAGATCTAGATAACAATGGGGAAGGATGATTTGTTGAACAATTACATGTGCGGAAGGGACACTCGCTGCGCTTTCTCCAATACATATAACAGTCTGTTGGTTCCAACGTGTGTTTACATTTAGTTTTGGGAATTACATAACGCTGAAATATCTGTATGTACGCGGATCAATGCGTATATCTCTTTTACTTGTTAAATGTAGAAGTGAAACAGAGTATAACAATGAACGCTTTGTAAAGTTCTATATACATACATATATAAATACAGGCATACACACATATTTATACATATGTATATATATATATATATATATATATATATATATTTCTGTGTATGTGAGTGTTTGTAAGGACGCTTGTGATTAGGCATGGTAGTTTCTAAATGATATTTAAGATATAATGGTGCACTGAGAGACTACTTATAACGCTCGTTAAGTTGATTCGTTCTCATTTGCCTTAGTTGCGGTAATTACGGATTGTTAGTTAAGTCAGTAACTCGTGTAAATATTTTATTACTAATCGTTTAATTTCGATAATTTATTATCGAATTGAATTTCATTTTCTTACATAAATTGTTAATTAGCACATTAAAAACAGAATTTTGTTTTAATGATTATTAATAAAAATAATCGTTATTTAGGAATTTATACGATTTATGTTGGATATCAAATTCTTAATTGATTATATTGTTTTAAATAATTTCAAAAAAAAGTTTCATATATTCTTATAATGACTAAATTCATTTTTAAATTAAGATCTATTTCAGAAAAAGTTTATTTATTAGTGAAGTAAGTAATTTATAGTGAAGGTAAAGATTGTTTTTATAATTTTTAATACAGGTGACGATTTTAGAAAAAAATAAAAGAAAAATTATTATATTTTATTTACGACTGGAGAAAAATTGTCTAAATAAATTGTATTATTTGCATATGTTTAAACTTAAGATATTATTTAAAAAAAATGATTGGATAAATTAATAAAATATTATGTACGCTAGCCAAAATGACACTAAAGGGTTTAGACATGCATTTGCTTGCTTATTACTATTTACTATTTTTTACTATTCTTCAGTCTTATTTGAGCTATAAATTTAAATTTATATATATATATATATATATATATATATATATATATATATATATATATTAATAAAATATGAATAACAAAATCAGTTATTATATTATTTGTCGATTATAAAAGATTATAAGTACTTTTTTTAATAGAGGAATCTTTTTTGACTCAAATTAATTAAAAAGCGAAATTAAAATCAGAAGAGTTTTATATGCATAGCAATCAAATTAAAAACAATAATGTTAATTGGATATTGAAAAAATGCTGATTACAAACACAAATAAAAATGCTCAATTAAAACATCATAGTATGGTATGCAGTAAAAATGAAGGTTAAATATTAAGAGTTATTGTTAAAATTTTTGTTAAATTGTCGACATTCGTTCGATAATGGAAAATTAGATATTGTTTATATTGTGCAAATAAGGTAAATATTGATTATGTTACACAATAATTCTATTAGAACACTCATTTGGTCTGTATGAACATTATTATAATTAATTATTATAATTATATTATAATTATGAAATTTAATAACTGATGGAAAATTGTATAAATGTTAATATATAGCATTTAAAAATGTTAAGTATTCCCAATTAATCATTATATATATAATTTTATTTGTGCAAATAAACATTTTATTATATAGGGTTATAGAACAAAAATTTAGATTTTGTAAAGGTTTGCTTTATTATAAAACAGAAAGGCAATTAAAAAAATAAGTTAGTATTTTTACTTCATAAATAAAACAAATATCTGCAGCTGTTATAAATTAATAATGAAAATGTTCGAAATTATTTTTTTATGTATTGAAAAGCAATATATTATACTGTTAAAATATGTACAATGTATGAAGTAGTTTTTAAATTCTCGTTAAATTTATTAATGTTATTAGTTCGATATTCGATACCAAACATAACGAGCAAAATACAATTAACACAAATATTTTTTGCGACTCTTGCATATTCTAGTGTAGTAGCATTGTAGTATCAGACATTAGCTAATCGAACCAATGACATGTTTAATAATTGAAGGGGTTGGAAATTAATGTACAATTTAATTTGCATAGCTGTTTAGTACGTTTGCACTGAGCCCCTATAAACATATATTCAAATCACGAGTCACTGCAAGCAGCTTGTTCATTTTATAACATTTAGGGATGTACAACTGAATTTTTAATTCGAATAATTGTATTATTTTAGTACAGTTGGGCTTATGGAACACTTATTTAATTAAGTTTTGATTAAAGGTACTTGATTTAATATTTTTAAAATTTACAGTATTATATATATATATATATATATATATATATATATATATATATGTATAGTTGTGTATGTAAAAATTAATTAATTATTATATAAAAAAAATTAACTATTTTTATTATTCAAAAAATACTAAGATTCGATAAAATATTTAGAAATTAATAACAACAAGAAATTAATAAAGAATTTTATTTCATTTGTATTTGACATATGTCTTTATAAAAGAATATTATTTTTACTTCATTGGTTTTAAGACATTCACATATTATCAAGGATTTATTTTTATGTACGCTATAAATGTCAATATTTACAATTCAAAATAAGATTTTTAATCAAACATTCGACCAATAATAAAAACAACGCTATAAAAGATATAATAGTCGTATGTGTAGAATAAAAATCTACATATAAGTTTTTTTAATTTATTTTATATAACTTCATAGATTATTAACTCGTGTGAATAATGAAAAAGTTTATATTGAAATATATTTTGGATAAAACAAAAATTTATGTACTGTTAATAATTAAATGAAATATTTATATTATATAATAGAAGCTTTACTGTTAAAATATGTTTTTATTTTAATAAGTAAAGAAAAATTCAAATCCAAAAAATAATTCAGTCAAAAATATTGGTTATATGTATAATAAAAACATAAAAAAATATTTTAAAAAAAAAATTGAAATACGAAACTATTTTAATATTCAAAATATATTTAAATAAAATCTAATTTGATATCTGTATAACAAATATGAAAAATTCTTATTAAGAAAAAATATTAATATTTTCATGACAATGTATTATAATTATGTTACTATTCAGAATATAAATATAAAGTTATCTCAAATGTTTACGAGTATTTATATTTCTCTCTCTCTCTCTCTCTCTCTCTCTCTCTCTCTATATATATATATATATATATATATATGTGTGTGTGTGTGTATATGTATTAAGTGTAAAAATAAATTATATCTGAGATTTGTACTTTATGTGACGAAAAATAACTTTCCTGTATGAATTATCATACGTCATTTAAATATAATTGGAATGTTTGTTATGTACGTTATATGTGATTGTTAATGTATTGAAAAAAATATTTATTGTAGTTGACATTCAAATTGCTATTAAAATTGATTCGAGTATAAATCACTGATTATAAAAATTACCCCGTTTACAATTTTCTGATTCTTGTGTAATTGCTATCAGAATATAACATTATATGTGTACATTATAATTATATTTACATTTTTATAATTATTGTATATTTTTTGCCATTTTGTAATTTAGATAATGGGTAAATGAGTTACAAAAATGTTTCGTTTGTAATATATTGTACAAAGAATAAATTGTAATTAGTTATTTTTACTTAACTTGCAACTTAATGGACGATAATAATTTTTATTTCTGTATCAAAATGTTTTTAAAAAAGTATTCTTCACTTTGAATACTCACAAAAATTCAAGTATTATTTTTAAATTAGGTACAGAGAAATTTATATTCAATATATATGTATATGCAGTCGGAGACAAAAATATTCGTACTATTCTTAGTTCATAATATTTTTACTTTCCACAACTAAGTAAATAGTAATAGAAATTAAATAAAAAAATATGTATACTGTATTTATCATTCATTTTGATATATTTTTAAGGAAAAACATTTTTAATTCTATTTTGTGGAATTTCCAAAATAATTGTAACTTTCTATGCCGATAAAAATATTCGTGCTTTTACATTTTAATTCATGATTTTATTTAAATAAGAGATTTAACTAACTTTTATTTGTATTTGTTGTAAGTATTGCTGTATAGTATAATTTATTAATATTTTTAATTATAAAAATATTATAGTTTGTGACATTAGAGTAGACAATATGTTAAAAACTTGATAAATTCTTAGGGATATAAAAAAATTGATTGTAAATGATCACAATAATAGATTATAATTGGGTAATATTATAAATCTTATAAGTTAGAAAAATCAATGGCTGCATTCATTATTGAAATATATAAAAAACAACAAATTGCCATTGATTCGTGAAAAAATGGCAGAAAACGAGGATTTATCAGTGGGAATGATGTTTATATAGTCAGAAATATCAAAAGGATCATAAATTGTAAGTAAAGCAAATCAAAGGAATATTAAACTATGATATTTATGAAAATACAATTAAACAAAAATTAAAGTAAACAAAATTAATAATTAAAGGTTCAAGATTTATAAATAATCTCAAAAATTCTGCATTTCTAAGAATAAAGGGGATAATTTTGCAATTTTATATGGAACACTGTATAAAACTTAACAGAACATATCTAAATATACATTTTGGAAAAATATTATTTGGAGCGATAAAAGCAAGTTTAAGATCAAAAAAGAACAAAAGGTGGAATAGAATTTGAAGAAAGCCGAGTAAATTCTCAAGACTTCAAAATGTTTAGTCTATTTTGAAGTATGGAGTTAGGAACATCATCGTGTAGTGCTATTTCGCTTACAATAGTACGGAAAATTTGTTCAAATTCAATGAAAAGTTAACATGTGAATCATACATTAAAATATTATTGAGTTATTTAGGAGCTTCAGTGTAAAATTTGGGGTCGGGAGATGATTACATCTTTTAACATGATAAATACCCCACATATACATATATTTGTCAAAATTACAAAGCATTACTTCAAAAAAATAAACGTAATTGAAGTACTGAAATGGCTAGCGCAGAGCTAAAATCTAAATCCTATTAAGCATTTATGCATTTATTATGTACGATTACAAAGTACTAGGATAAATGTTGTAGCATTAACGTATGTATAAAAAAAAGAATTTAATTATAAATAACATTTTCCTTTCTTTTTATAAAAAATCAGATTGTTTTTAAAATTAAATTAGAAAGATTAAAAAATCCTAAAAATATAAATATAAAAAAAGAATTAAATTTCTACACATTTAAATTAATAACTTATTTAGTGAAAAGATTTCAAGAGAGATTTTGTTATAGTTAATTCTAAAGAAAATAAATAATACATATATTATTCTTATATTTTGAAAATATCTCTTATATATCAATAATTTAAAACTCATTTCTTGTCACTCTCTTGTATGTTATAAAAGTGCTATATTTTAAATGTTTAAAAAATATATGAGAGTGATAACAAATGAGTTAGATGTAATAAAAGGCAGTTTGTGAATTAAAATTAGGCTTTATTTAAGAACTTTACAGAAAAATATTAGAACCATATTTTTGGCTTATATATATATATATATATATATATATATATATATATATATATATATATAATTTTATATTTTTATAATCAAAACATAAAGAAATTTTAACATTTTATACAGAGTTTTTATTATTAAAAAAATCATTAATTATAAAAATTTTTTACTTTAAATCGCATTTTAATGCATCTACATAATAAATATACACATATGCAATTTTAATTAATAAAACATAGCCTTTGATGTAATAAACGTTTCTAGATCATTTAACATTTAAATACGAATGTATTTCATTTGCACTAGAACTAGTAACATTAAAACTAAAAACCTGCTATTAATTTTGAGGAATTTAAATAATAAATTGCTGCTTCAATTACAATGCAGTTGGTAGAATGAAAACTATCCTTAATCGAAAATAGTTATTTCCAATATATCGAATATATGTTTTATATTATTAAAATGATCGTGATAAATGTACTTAAAGTGATTGATTTTAATTACATTATTAATTAAATCGTTACTTTACTCATTCCCTGTATTTTTCAACTTATTTATTTTTTTGCAAATAGGTTTTTATAAATGTTTTTTACTTTTAATTCAAAATTTATCAATATAATAAATAATTTAAAAGTATATATGTACTTGGGAATTTTACAATATGTTCTATTTCATATATCCGAATATTTTATTACCAATAGGACATGAGTACAAAATAAATTCTGAAAGCGGAACGCTACACTATGTAGGTATTCAACAAGTTGAGATCAAAACTTTTTATAATGAAAGTTTTCATTATAAAAAAAACTGAATATATTGCAGCATTTTACATAGTATTCCCATTACTATTTCATTTAATTTAAAAATACTAAATGATAAAAATATATTATTCAATATTATTTTTCTATTATTTTGTGTTATAATTTTATGTACTTTATACTAACTGATTAACCAAAGTATTTTTTAATCAACTGAGTAATTGAAATGAATTTTAAGAAATATTAGAAATGTATTTATATTTAATATTTATATAAAAATGTATTGTAAATATGAATGTTATGAGGGAATAATGATATCTGTAAGCATGCGAATATATTCACACACACACGTACACAAAGAAATATTATATATATATATATATATATATATATATATATATATATATATATATATATATATATATATATATATATATATATATATATATATATATATATATACGAGGTCAGACAATTAAGTAATGCGACCGAATTTTTTTCTCGGCCTGTGGTAACACTGCGAACCTGTAACTCCGCCACCGTAATAGCAGATCCCTACTCTCTCGATTGAGACCTTGACCACCCTCGTACGATCATTTCTTCGCCAGCTGTTTAGTGTTTTGTAACAACGCGCGAGTAGTGCATGTCACGAAAATGGAACAGAGAAATTGAATGAACATCGCTCAAGATTGTCTCGAGCAGGTTGAAAGTGATCCTACTCTTCTCAATCGAGTTATTACTGGTGATGAAAGTTGGTTCTTTCAATATGACCCCGAAACTAAACGACAAAGCCAACAGTGGCTGTCCCCTGGAGCACCAAGGCCAAAGAAGGCGAGAATGAGCAAGTCCAAAGTGAAAACCATGTTGATTTGCTTCTTCGACAGCAAAGGGGTGGTTCACAAAGAGTTCGTACCACCTGGACAAACCGTAAATCAAGTATTCTACCGCAATGTGCTCGAAAAATTACGAAAAAGGGTGCTCAGAGTGCGTCCAGAGATCGCGAAGACTTGGGTTTTGCATCACGACAATGCTCCCTGTCACAGTGCGTTCAGTGTCTCTCAGTTTTTGGCGTCTAAAGGCATCGCAACGTTACCACAACCGCCCTATTCACCGGATATGTCACCCTGCGACTTTTTCCTATTCCCCCATATGAAAAAATTCGTCAAAGGTCAACATTTTGACTCCGTTGAAGATATCCAAGAATCTGTGACGAGGGTACTCGGAGAGGTCCACAAGAAGTGTTCCAGAATTGTTACGAAAACTGGAAAACTCGCTGGAATAAGTGTATAGATGCGGGAGGGGACTACTTTGAAGGGGATCGCAGCGATGTACCTTAATTTTTAAATATACTCGATTTTTGAATTTTGTCGCATTATTTAATTGTCTGACCTCGTATATCATAAAAATAATACATCAAATTATTTTTTAATTTATAAATAGTGTTTATTTAGTTTAAATCTAACAAGTCATTGTTAGAACTTAAGTATAATATAAATAACTTGGTGGATGATCATAATGATAAATATTTCTTTGTAAACAGGTGATTATAAAAATAAACAATGACTGAAAAATAGTTCAGTATTTACAGATTAATAACATTGTATATTTTATCTTAATTTAATAACAATTTCTAATTTTTTAAAATGGTGTAAAATATAGAAAAGAATAAATTTCTTTTCAAAAAAGAATTATAATTTAAATAATTAAAGAAAATGATGGTATTTTATATTTTGAAAAAGTTTTAAATTATTCACGATGTGTAGTACGAATACTATTTGACGATAAGAAAAGTTCAAAATAATAGAACTTAAAAGAAAAAAATCCCACTATGATAAAATAATTGACAGTAGAGGCCAAATCTGATACCAAAAATAATTAAAAATATATTGTATATAGAGTAATTTGACGAATAAATTGATTAAATCTACATATAGGAAATTGAACAGTAGTATTACAAAAATATTATATAAAATATTAATGAACCTTGTAGAGATAAAAATTTGATTATTACACTGAAGTGCATACGAAATAATGATTTGAAGCAATCGTTATATTTGTTTTAAAAAGTTTCATGTTCATTACATTAATGTTTTGTGTTAACTGATATAGAACTCTAATTTAAATATATTAAAAAAATTCTGAAAGATAATAAGATTGTAATAGCAAATAAACAACATTAATATTTGTATTAACTAAGGACAATTATAAGAAAATTTTAGCAAAACATCTATCGATTTGTCATTATTTAACATTAAGCATAGCAGACATAATACAATTAAATAAATCATTGCTTATGCAACAAAATGAGAACTATTTATATATCTTTTATTCTTTTTCTACAATTTAACAAATACATAAGTAACTTGTTTCTGTAACCAATATCTTGTTCATAGTTATTTATAAACCTACACAAACATACATACCTCTCTCTCTCTCTCTCTCTCTCTCTCTATATATATATATATATATATATATATATCTACGTTTCTAATTAATAATCCCTCTTGTCCATCGGTAGTTTCTTCTTGCCATATAAATGACCCATTTCTTTTTCAAACTTTCCACTTTAACATCCATAACTTTTATTTTTTCCGATTCATTTAGTACTCTTTCTATTCTCTTTTTCTATCTTTGGATCTCTCTCTTATTTTATATATATATATATATGTAAATGAAAAAAAATTGCATAGGTACGCAATTATAAAAGATATATTATTACTACAAATTTAATTCAAAAAAATAAAAATAAAACCAATGTTGAATAAATACGATAAAAATATACTATTCGCTTTGGTAACGTATAAAATTAACTTTATAAAAAATAAATTATTTATCTCAAGACCGTAAAGTTTCACAACATTGTTCAATAATTATTTATAATTTATTCTATTTTTTGATGCCTATTTCATTGACCATACCATTATTACTTAACATTATAAAATCTTGTAAATGCTTTGATCCTAGAACAGATATTCGTGAACTTATATTATTTGTGTGAGTCTTCTATTTTTTATTTTGCCAATACCAGAAAAAACCTCAAGAAAACGTGGTGATTTATTCAGAGTGTTGCATAGAGTAAAAAAATCGTCCTCTCATCACACTCAAAGATAACTGAAGAATCATAACTTGATTATATATCTACTTATTTATTTTAAAATAAATAAAGTGAAAAATAAGTAATTATTAAATATATGAAATCTTAAAACGTTAAGGTGTGATTTGTTTTTGTTAAAAAGATAAGAATTTTATAAATTTATTTATTATATGAATATTTGAACTTTGTTAATTAAATTATGAGAAGAATAAGAACATATATGTTTTCTTCTTATATCTTTATATATGGTTTTCCAATAACAATGTTAAAACTTTGACAACTAGGGGTAGCCATGTTTGAATTTTCTTAAGTTCATTTTGTCATTTAAACTCGGTATAGTTTGGAAAATTATTATGAAATGTTTAACACTTCAAAAACATTTGGAAATTGTAAAAACTTCAGTAGACTTATTGAAACACAAGTTCAATGAATTCATTATTTTACGAAATGGACCCATAAATTGGACATCAAGATCGTGTGATTTAACTCCACTGGATTATTTTCTGTGAGATTATGTGAAGTCATTGGTTTATACTGACAAACTACAAACAATAGAAGTATTAAAAATTAATATTGAACATATAATTCATGAAATTGAACCACAATTATGTGAAAAAGTGACTAAAAATTGGACTAAACGACTGTACTATCTCAAGTGAAGTCGTGGTGAACATATAAGTGAAATTGTGTTTATGATTAATAATGCCATAAAATATGCTTAAAAATAAAAAAAATAACTAATGATTTAATACTTTTTGTTTTATTTTCATTTAAAGTTCTGAATTGCTTATTGCAAAACCCTATATATGTATTTATATAAAGATATGTGTACATATAAATAAATGTATATATATATATATATATATATATATATATATATATATATATATATGTATATATACATACATTTTTGGTAAATATTGAATCAATATAATTTTAATGAACGTATTTACGTATTTTTGGATAATAAGGATATTATTAGTTTGTATATAAATAAAAATAATTTTATTCAAATTATAGTCCCAATTCGATTAAAATGCAATAATGACGACTGAAAGCTGTACAAATAAATTTATTAGGAAACCACCAATTAGATTACTCGTCATGGTCGTGTTTTGTAGTACAGCTTTAAAGAACTGATTCTCTTATAATTGTTTGCTCCATTTTCTCTGACACCTTTCTACTGTGCCTTCCTTTTCGTAATTAAGTAATCGGTAGTAAACGTAGAAACACCTGTTCATTGTTCAACTGAAAGTAACAAAGACATACAATGCGGAACGGAATTTGGTTAATTTGGTAAATGAATGTTTTACCACAATCGGTTACATTCTGCCGTCTTATGTTACTAATTCGATTGAATAGGTATGTAACACAGTGGAAGTGAAGTAGAACGTAATATCATAATATTCATACTATAATTAATTATTCAATTACAATAAAGAGAGAAAAAATATAAAAATTATATTAATGAATAATCAATGCATTATTATCAAAAAATAGTCAATATTTAAATATAATCTTGAAAATATTATAAAAGATAAGTTCTATATACTATTTCGAATAACTAAAATCAATATGGTGGATTCGTTATTTACTTCAAATTAAATAGAATTATTTTATAAATCAGTTAGCTATTTATATATAAATATTATTATGATTAAAATATTCAATAATTTATTACTAGTTATTTTAAACATTTAACTACGTAATTGAAAATGGAATTCTAATGAAGAATTTATAATATTCAATAATATTTTTTAAAAAATAATCTTTTTCAAATAATTAGAATAGTAGTTAAAAAGAATGTTTTAATATAAAAATTAATTCAATCAAGGAACAAATCTATTTAATAAATTCGATTATGATTATATATTCAAATATAAACATGCCTACCCCTGAAAAAATCCTAGTTTGATCTTTCTATATATTAAATATTAATTGTAATCAACACTTAAAGCTGCTTTCAGATTAATAAATATTAGGTCTACAGGAAGTTTTGTCCGTTTTTTAATTTAACAAAATAATACAATTTCAATATATTTATTAACATTTACTGAATAATATAACTTGTCTTTCGTTACTAATGTCCTTTCCTAGCGTGATGGTAATTTGTGAATTTCATTTCTGTAGAATGACTCATCTTTGAAACTTTAGATAACCTTATCGGACAGAACTTTCCGACAGACCTAATATTTTCGTTGCTATTTAAATGTAGAAAATTACAACATAAATTTTTGTATAAAAATATTTTTTTATGTTATTAATATTTCTGTATGATGTATTATATTTGACATAATTTTTATCTGCATTTGAAAATTTATTTCAGTATAGAAATGTGTATCGTAATCAACACATAATTTTTTTTCGTAACATAATTTCCTCAACACGTATTTTTTTTAAAAAAAATTAAATAATACAAAAAATTGCACCAAAATCTTGTAAGAGTCTGAACTTTTTTTAGCAGGTCTCTAGTGTTGTTATTAAAAAAGAAATATATTATTTTATAATGAACTACTAATTTAAACATAAATAAAATAATTTTTAAAAATAAAGTGTATTTAATTAAAAATGAACACATTTCTTAAATTTCTTAAATGAAAGCCTAGTTTATTTCATTTTCATATTAGATATTTGGATACATTAATTAATTTCAAATGTTTCGCTGTTCAAAATTCCATATATTAAACAGACAATGAATTTGTTCAATATAGCAGTTTGTAAATACAATTACGATCACACACGCTACCATAATTCTCTATTACAGATCTCATTAGTGACAGACATGAAAGGTTCATTTATTTTCGAACAGCTTTTAATTGCTCTTATAATAATTAAGAGTTGCAATCAACAAATTCCATATTATATATATATATATATATATATATATGTATATATATATATATATATATATATAACATATAATTCAACATTAGTGCTGAATTGTTATCCTTAATTAAAAACTTAAATTAATTAACACTTAATAAGTACAACAGATAATTAAATTTTCTCAATAATTAATTGCATTTATATGATTAATTAATACAAGAAATATATACATGCATATAAATATATGTGTACATATATATATATATATATATATATATATATATATATATATATATATATACAGGATCATCCAAATGTGACGCCTAGATTTGTGTTTTATTAAAAAGAAACATTTGTAGAGGGTGGTGTATAGGGATACATGTGTATAGTTTCTTTTTAATAAAACAAATCTAGGGGTCACATTTAGATGACTCTATATATATTCTAATGAATATATGCTTATATATAATAAAGTATAAAAATTAAAAGAATTGTTATTAAAAATTATTAAATTAATCATTTTAAATTTACTGTCAATGTATTTAATGGTTCGTTCTTATTTTAATATATTATTGTTGCCAAGTAAAAAATATCCATTTTACTAAAATCTTCCATAACTGAACAGTGATTAAGTACATACGTACATGCATACATATATATATATATATATATATATATATATATATATATATATATATATATATATATATATATATATATATTACATAGCAATAGCATTAGTTGAAAGTGTAATTAAGGAAATGTGTATAAAAGTAAGTCATTATCGAAACATCAATGAAGTTAGCATTCTTTTTTACAAACCTTAATATACTTCGTAATACAACTACTAGTCATTTATAAGAAATCAAATTGTGTGTGTTTTGTTAAAAAAACTAATGAGTGTTGAAACTTTGTCATTTATTTAGAACTTTTTCATTTATTTTTCCGGCCGCTTTTCAAACATATGCCTGGAATCACACCAACATCATGAACACTGAAACTGCTCAGCGAAATATACTGTGAACAGTTTGGTAAATGGCCTGAAGTGAAGTATTGTTTTGCCGACACCGCATTGACTTCGGGCTACGATAAAAAATGTGAAAAAATCTACACAGGAAAATAGACGCATTTCACAAATGTAGTTGTAATTTTTATTCACGGGTTCAATGAAAGGTGTGGTTTGTTTAAATTTAGAAGGGAAATCTAAAACTCATCATTCCTTTGTAGCACATACACACACACACACACACACACACACACACACACACACATATATATATATATATATATATATATATATATATATATATATATTCATTTATATACACATTTAAAGAATGCATATAACATGAAAAGTTGTAATAATAAAAATAGAAAATTAAAATTTCATGATTTTTTTAAAAAAAGGAAAATAAATTATTGTATTAATTTATCTATTGAATTTATTTGAAAATGTAAAATGTATTTCAGTTGAAATTATTAAATTGATACGAAAAAAATATATTTATAAAGACATAAATAAATATTCTACACCATTCTCAACTGTAATAATATGTGTGAGTGTGTGCATATATATATATATATATATATATATATATATATATATATATATATATATATATATATATATAAATCTCCAAAATAATTTAATCCGAAATGTTTGCAATCAATTTTAAACTCATATTACTACTGTTTTGAAAATGTTATTTATAAAAATTAATGAAAACGATTTCATAACTTCAAGAAAGGGAAAAATGCATTATTTAATTTTAATTTTTTTAATATAAAAATAATATTTAGATTAGAATTATTATTGCCCTCATACTCAAAGTGATTAATTTTAATAAAAAAGATATTTAAAACAACATACAATTTTTATTTTGTAATAATATACATGAACGATGTGATTTTTACTTATAATATTATTAATAAAATAATATTATTTCAATTAATAAAAAAGTTTCAATTGTGCATTTAGCAATAATGATATTTTGAATTAAATTTTCCAATTGTTTAGTTTTTATCTATGAATTATTTTGTATATTTTTTTCTCCCTTTCTGTTCATATATATATATATATATAATAAATAATATATATATATATATATATATATATATATATATATATATATATATATAATAAATAATATCAACAAAAATGAACGACGAACATTCAATTATATTTATAAGTTCTACTATTAAATGAAATTAATTTCGAATATGTATATACAATATCGATTTAATATTTAGTATTTTATTTTTAATATTTCAATATACAGTATTATAATTTATTATAAAATAAATTGCAAGATTACGTGCTGGTCTCATATATTTTTCTAGCAGATTTTAAAACAAATCACGAGGTTTTAATTTAAAAATAATGTTATGGAAAACCAATGAAAAAATTAAAATTTTAAATTAAATTTCGAATGAATTTTTCAGCCCTTGTTTATTGCATATGTTGTATTAATCAAAGAGCTGTTATTTATCAACAGACAACAACGATTAATTATAAAAGACAATAATTTTTGATTGATTTTTCGTTGTCAGATATTATTATAACTAATGGAAACGATTAATAAATCAATGTTAATTGCTAGTCATGTGTTAAATATTAATATTAGATAACTTTATATTCATTTTAAAATATTTATTAATATTAATTTATTCACAAAATTAATATTGCATTCAGTATAATATTGAAAGGGAAAAATTGATTAGATTTATTACATATAAAATTTAAAAAAAATTATATGCAATATAAAACACGCCAAAAAATAGTGCAGGATAAGAAAATATGTAGTTAAAAATAAAAACATTCAATTTATAGTTAGAACTAAAATTAGTAATTTTGAAGTAATAATGTTTTACGTTATAACATTAACTACTAATAGCTTGAATATATAATTATTAAAATATATATAAATATAGCTATATATATATATATATATATATATATATATATATATATATATATATATATTATATATTATTATTATTATATGTAAGTATGTATGTGTGTGTGTATACGCATGTGTTGTTCTATTGCGTGCACACATTTGTCTCATAAAAATATTCTATATATAAAACCTGAAACAATTTAATAACATTTTCATAATAAAATATTCCTATATCATTAATAAAAACGATAAGTGGAAGTATCTAAACAACTATTACTCTGTGTCTATAAAATATTTTGTTATCTTGTAATTACATAGGAAGAGCAGATATTTAGACTTCAAAAGTCTTAATTAACCACGTGTTGCTGCAAGTTATAATTCTTACTACACGAATCACTAATAATTCGGATAACATGTAGCAAAGAACGACAAAAATAAGTTTCAAAAGACTCTTTTTCTTTTCTATACTCGACATGTTAGCAAACTGCCTAGGGGTAAAGGTTATACTACTCACAGACGAAATATACGAGTAATTCAGTATATCAATTCAGTTATTCTTTCTACTTTTCTTTGTATTTTACCATCTATTAATGTTATTTTGAAGTAATAGTGTTTTTATAATTCACTATAATAGGATTATTTTTTTTACAATATATTTAATAATTTAAAATATCCTTTCTTTTAGTTTAAATTAATATATACTAAAAGTAATTATTAGTAAACATGATAAAATTGTTATATTAAAGAATACAAATATTGTTCTATTGTATTTATTATTTAGACGCAATATTTTGAAAAAAAATTAAATTCATATACTAATTAAAAATAATAATACATAGAAAGTAATATATATATATATATATATATATATATATATAAATTACTAATTATCATATTTGAATGACTTTTATTTTATGAAGACCAAAATAAAGTGGATTTAAAGTTCAAACCGATACACAACATAATTTTCTCAAAGTGAATTCAATCCTCAAATAGATATAATATCTGTTTTTAAATATAAAACATTATTACTATTTGTTATAATTATCAAATATTGTAATAATTAAATGAAAATTGAAAACTGGAAATTCAATATTAACTCATAATTAGGAATAACATATACAGATAAGAAGAAAAATGAATGAATTTGAACGAAAACAAAATTTACTGACGTTATAATAAGACTATTAAATTTAAATAATTCAGATATTCAGTAATACGAGATGACTATTAATTAACAAAATGTATTCAAAAATAAAATTAAAATTTAAAAATATAAAAAAGCTTTAAAAGAGTCTCATGGATAGATGTAAGATACATAAAATAATTGCTCGGTGTGAAATAAAATAGAAAAACATTGAATCATTGGAAATGAAAAGTTTCTTCCAAAACTTTTCAATTCCAGCGATTCAGTACTTTTTTCTTCCATTTTATACAAACGAAATTTCTTATGTCTTTATTTATCTAGAGTTCTCTTGCGAATTTTCATATTTTTGAGTTCTTATCAATAATCTCTGTTAACAATTGGTGATATTTTCTTTTTGCTTTATGGTCAGCTGAATTCCATTTTAATATTTTCACTCTACTAAAAATGGCTGTAATTTTTGTGTTTTCAATTTTTAAATCTCTTTTTTTTGTCTGTGCGTATTATTTCTAAGAAGCATTTTTTCATACTTCCTTGTGCTGTTTTGAATCTTCAAATTACTCTGATATGAAATGTTTATTTCTTCAAAATAAACATCTCATTCTCTTTTCTGTAAATATACTCTTTGTGATATATACTCGTGTATATATATATATATATATATATATATATATATATATATACCAAATGAATATATGTTTGTGTCTATATGTACATATAATATTTTCTAAAATATAATTTTGAGAATAAATTTAGAAAAAAAAATTCATAACATATTTTCATAAAAATATCTCTATATTCTATAAATATCGATTGAAAACCAGTATTGAATAAAAATGAACAGGTTTGTTACTGATATATATATATATATATATATATATATATATATATATATAAAACTTCCAGAATAATTATTATATATTTCACGTCTTCAATTTTTATATTTAAAATACATTAAATTTTGTATAATTTAAGACAAATATACAGGTAACTTAATTTTAATTCAAAACTGCTTTAAGAAATAATAGACAATAACAATGCATTTAAGGACTGAGAACTAAGTAAAAAACGATTATTTATTTTTTAAAAATCATATCAATATTTAAAATATATTAACAATAAATATTCATATATACCTCATTCAATCTTTTGAAGTTTTAAAAATAAAATAAAAAATCAAAAAGATAATTTGAAATCAATATCTTATTTTTTAATGTTAATAATAGCAATTTATAAAAAATTAATTTAACTAAAGTTATTTAAATATTGAAGTGAATTTAATATTATTTTTAAAAATATATATATATATATATATGTGTGTGTGTGTGTGTGTGTGTGTTTGTGTGTATCTGTATTCATAAAATATTCATTTTAAATGAATTGAATCTCATTATAAGTTTACAGTCTCTAACCAACAGGAAGATTAAGTACAAAATTTACTTAATTTACATTACTCTTGAGAGTAATATACATATATTTGATTTAATTCCAATATTTAATATCTTCACATAGGTAGTCAGTGTTATTCGCTTTAAAAGTGATATATGATGTTTGTTAAATAATATAAATTAATAATTTATTAGAATATATAATTGATATTGAACTATTTAATTATTGATTATAGAAATAAAAAAAGAATTAAAGATTATAAATTCAATTCAATATTAAATCTGCATATTTAAAAAAAGAATTTTCTAATTTAGTAATTATTTCCTTTAGAAAAATAAATTTTAGGATTTGTAACTAAAAATAATAAATATAAAATATATTTAGAATTTATAAAAAAACGAATTAGTGTTTGAAAAATAGAGAATTAACACAACCATATTACTAGTAATTTGAAATTTTATATTAAAAATATAACTGTAAATTTCGTTTCAAGTCTTACCAATTAAACAAATTGTTAAAAATTATAAAATTTGTATATAAAATTAATCAACTAATCCCAATGAAGGTTATATTACTTAAAATTGTTTAAATGAAAGTTAACATTTTTAACTTATTATTTACAAAACTATGTATAAAGTGAATTTTAATGCCATTTACCTTAGATTACAATAGAAATTCGATAAATAAATTGACACATATTACTAAAATGAAAATTAGTGAACGTAAAATAGACTTTGTTTCCTTTAATTCTGTTGTGTTACTTGAATCTTCGTAGTGATTAATATTGTTTCTTTCGTTTACTTCTAAAGTGATTTCAGTGGCACTAAAATGAATCTTGATATATTATCAAGCGATTCGATTTTGAGAAAAACCGACTTGTAACATTTATCGCTTTGTTCTGTTCTCTCTAACAAGAAATCATTCTTTCTATTTACTGATAAGCATTTATCATTCGTTTCAATTTTATTTCAAGCTACGTTTATTTACAGACTGTATAAGTGTAATAAAGAATGACTACTTTCTTTATAAATATAATTTCATTTGAATCATAATTAATAAATAAAAAAAGTATATATTTACAGTTGGGAACATAATATAAATAAAAGTAATTTATTTTTGTTGTTTCAAAGAGTACAAACAATATCATTTCAGCCACATCATTAAAAATTTAAATAATTATTTATTGTTGATTTTTTCGCTTATGCCAATTTCAATAATAATACAATCTCATAATATAGTGGCACCAATTGTTAAAACAACAGTTTATTTTAACACAAATTAATTATTCGTTCTAAAGCAACAATTTTTTTTACTTATTTTTTTATATTCAATGATTTGTATTTCATTATTATCAAAGGGTTATATTGTAAAATATGAAAAAAAATATACTAAAGTAATATGATGATGATGATGGGTTTTTAAATTCGCATCAGCGAATAAAGTACACAATAAGTGATTATTAAACACTTACACAATCTTGTGGTGTTGAAATGAATAATTTTTCATAGTACCAAAAGAAGCAATGTATTTCTTTATATTTTTTTAGAAAATTAAATGAAATACATAAATAATATAGATTTAATAGAATGAATATATCTAAAATAAATTTATTTCAAAAAATATCATCAAACTTTATCTCTAAAAATATGTACTTGTAAGTGAATTCGAATATTTTTTTATTTATAAATAACTGATTTAATCCTACATAATTACATAACTAAATAATGATCACATAATTAAATAATGATGTTATGGTCATTAATTGCTTACTAATATATGTTTTAATGATTATTTTATTATTTTTAAAACGCAATATTATAAAATTGTTAGTAAAAAATAAAGTAAGAAATAATTATTGAATATTCTTGTAAAATTTGATGATAATATTGTGAATAATTTATTTGTGAAAAGTGTATTAGTTGTAGTGTTAAATCAATAGTGAAGTTTATATTTTCAAAACCTTTTCAATCATGTTATAATTCTATCTAGTGAAGATCAATATGAACTTTTCCAATATCGCCTTACTACATTTACTAAAACTTTTTTTAAATTTATTCAGAAGAATTTTCAATACTCTTAGTATGAATAAATTTTAATTTTAGACTTTTACATAAAGAAATATTCAATATCAATCATATTTTGCATTAAATATATGTATATATGAGTATATAATAATTATAAGTGCTGTATAATCATATTAAATATGTCTATTTTTATAAAATTGATTAATCTCAAAAAAATAAAAAATAAAATCATAAAAGTTGAACTAAATATCTACGGTTTTAAGTAAATATTAAATAAAAATATACGATGTATCTAACAAATTAATATTAAAAGATTCTGTTTTTTATGAATATATAATTTTAAAAATAAATATAAATACTTTTTACAAATACGATCTATTTAACTAATTATCATTTTTGCATTAATATTTTTCAAATTTGGAAGATGCACTGTAATGTAATAAAAAATATTTATCGTATTTTAAGTAAATTTCTTTGTTATTACTCAAAAAAAGAAATAATATTTTAATAAAAATATTTTCCAAAATTTTATACCGTCTTCTGGTATTTTTTAGATAAAATATGAATTACTGTGGTAAAAGAAGTCTAACGTCTGAACAAATGAAATTACCGATCCAGTTTAGTAATTTTTCTCAATTAATGAATTGTGTACTCAAAAGCTCGTGTAGCATTGAACAAAATAAGTGAATAGAATGGAAGGACCAATGTTCGGATTGTAAGTCGAATGGAGCAGAAATAGAATTGCATTTTTCATTGCAGCTGTGTTAAAATTTTCAGAGTTGGTAAAGAAACGTGACTTGACATAATCGTGAAAGAAAATAACTATTTTGTTTTTCTCAGAATATGTTTATTTTTGAACAAAATGTTTGTTCAGTTACCTCAATTATTGATTATACTGATCTGAGATGACTGTTTGATTTTATTGCAACTCTCATGATAAACAATTCCATGTATTTTCCATCAGATAAACACGAAACTTTATGCACATGGATATTTATTGTGGTGTTGAAAGAAATGTTTCGATAAGATTTACCTATGATTTTTTGAGAATGTCGTAATATATTCATTTTTCGTCCTTAATTATTGTACGATAATAAAATTGTCATTGGTAATTAAACAGCACAAAGGAAATATTGTTTTTCTTAATAACGTTATTTTCTAAAAATTCATGTGGAACACATTTCCATTTTTGTTTTTGATTTTCCTAATGCATATAAATGTCGAGTCACGGAACTTTGGTTAACATTTAGCTTTTTTTAAGCTATACACTCATTATGTCGAATTGTGTTTCACATTGTGTCAAATTTTCCTATAGCAATGCTTTCAACTAATTTTATTTTGTCTTTTGCGGTTATTCAGAATATTTTTCATCATGCAGGTGAAAATAATTATTTTTAATTTTCTAAACTACTAATGACATAAATTTCCAGAAAAAAATCATAACCTTTAGTTTGTATATATTACATATATAAGTATTTCGAAACTACTCAGAATATTTCTATTAATGTATTGTTATTAGTTTAACAAATGATTCTATTGCCTTTTGTAAAAGTATATATATATATATATATATATATATATATATATATATATATATATACTTTTTAAACCTACACATTATTTTTGTACTTTATATTAACATTATCCAATAATTATCAAAAAAATTAATATCAACTTCAGTAAAGATTAATATTAATATTTATACTTCATTTAAGAAATTAATTTAAATTTTGATTCTTTACAGTCTTTGATAATATAATCAATCTAATTACTTATTGAGTAGGTATTTAACTATAGGATATTTTTGTTAACATTCATTTTAATTGATTTTTAATAATATATATATATATATATATATATATATATATATATATATATATATATATATATATAATACGAAGTGAAACGTTGATGAAGAAAATATGAGTATTAATAAATTTAATCCAAAAGAAAATTCTACTTTTATGGTTCAAATTACATTTGTTCATAGGCTAGAAACGATTGCGTTATCCTGTAATATAATATAGATATATTTGCTGTTTTATGATTCTCTCGAAGGTTACAGTACTGTAACATTTCGTACAGTATGTCACCACTACCGAAACAACAATATAAAGATTTATGTTCCCGTCATCATACTGCTTTTTACTTACTCGATGAGCCGGAAGCGGAACTGGAGCTGTTGCTGCAGGTGGCGGGAGTGGATGACGAGCGATAAAACGTCACTTCCTGTTTGCCGGTTGTTCCGCCGCCGCTGCCGCTCGAAGCAGATACTCCACTTATGCCTCGTCCCACTCCTGGACCGACTCCTTTCGACATACTCCCGACGACGTTACCGCCAACGACACCACTGCCGAACTCGACATTGCCACCTTGTAGTCGTCGCGTCACGTCTGGTGCAGGCGGAAAACAGTGTTCTTCCTGTCGACAATAAATACGGATTTCAGATTATTGTGGACGTGGATGTCGAAAAAAAATGAAATATTGGCCACGCACTTTGATGTATACGAAAAAGCAAACAGGAAGTCATTCACATCAATGGTATTTCCGGTTTGTGGGTTTTATTTATTATGATTTTATTTATGATTTTTTCTTTTAAACACAAAATGTACATTGAATATTAAATAAAAAAATTGTAACTGCAAACAAACATAACATAGATACATACATACATATACATATATATATATATATATATATATATATATGTATGTATGTATGTATGTATGTATGTATGTATGTATGTATGTATGTATGTATTGCAGATAAATTTATAATTTCTAACTCACTATACAGTTAAACGGTTATTATCAAATTTATATTCAGATATAAATATATACATTAATCTCTCTCTCTCTTTCTATATATATATATATATATATATATATATATATATATATATATATATATATATATATATATAAATAAATATATATATTTATGTATATATAATCTTTGAATAATCAGTCATCAGTACGAACATCATCAGTCATCAAGTGTCTTTCAAGTACATGAACTTAAATTTATAGTGCTGAAAATGTAGGAGCATAGAAAAAAGATGAAGTAAAATGGTTTACAGACAATGAAATAATTATTATCATAAATTTTTAAGCATAAAAAAATTATTTCAATTGTTTCTTAATTAAATAACTGATAAATAATCACTATTAGTTAATTTCATAGTTTAAAATCAATTTAAATTCCAACATCAATCAAATTTTAATCAAAGAAAAGTATTGATATAGTCATATTTTAATGAAAATAAAGAAAAGTTAATACTTTCCGTGCACTTATTCCTTTAATCATTTCTCTCAATTAATATGACTGAATGAAATATTGTTTTCCGAAAATTTGTTTGTACAATTTTGTTTTAATTTCATAAACTTTTTTTAATTCAATTTTTCAAAACTTAAAACTAGTGTGTTATACAATTGTTTTTTAAAGCATGATAGACATTTACATTGAAATCAATATATATTTCTATTATGCTTCAAAACACCTATATTTTCAAATTCACATCAAAAGAATTCAATTAATTTTTTTTGCGAAGATTGTTTTATAATTATATATATATATATAGGCTGTAAATTACAATGTGCTATTGAGGGGTAACAAGCTCTAGAACAAATTGATTTCTTTTTTTTTATATTCATTTAATATAATATATATTCCGTAACCACCATTAGCCTCTCTCAAACCACATTATATCAACATTATCATTATTAGTTCTTCTCAATCCATGTATTTATGTATGTATGTATGTGTGTGTATATAAATATATATCAATATGTGTATATATATATATACATAAATATAAATATATATATATATATATATATATATATATATATATATATATATATATATCATCACTCACATCATTAAGCCCATATCAATCCACTAATGGACGAAAGCCTTAATGAATGCTACCATTTACTGGTATTTGGTCATATTCACCACTCTGACCAGGTGGATTGGTGGAGATTTGTTATTCGGAGTTTATGTATATATATATATATATATTTATATATATATAGAGTGGTTTAAATGAGATTAAATAATATTAAATAATAGTAAGAGAGTAAATATATGTCTAAACTCTTGAGTCTCATTTGGGCCATTCTATATTAATTTTTATATTGTTTGAATGTTGCAATATAAAAAATCTTAAAATAACACGTGTACATTTTCAGAAATATTATTGCCCTTTCAATGTATTTCAAAAATAGTTTTAAACTATCATTTTTATCTTATTAAAACCGATATATATATATATATATTTTAAAATTGTCATATTTTATATTATATTTTATGTCGCAAATTTAGTGATAATATATATATATATATATATATATATATATATATATATATATATATATATATATATACTACTACTAAGTGCACTACTGCTTCATATTCATCTCTTGGATAGCCTTCTTATAATACGTGCGTCATGCGTCGTGGGTTTCGTGCTCGGCATCAAGTAACATCGGGCTCGAGCTATTGTACTTATCTGACGCAATCAGTCAAAAGAAAAGTTGTTTTGGAATGATAATTTTATTATATACTTTTACGTTCTATTATTATATGATAATTTTTTTATAAAAAAAACGATTTGTTTATTTTATTTTGATATAATTCTGATTCTACTTTATTGTCAATTCTATCACATGACAAGTATTAAGATAATATATATATATATATATATATATATATATATATATATATATATATATATATATATATATATATATAAATATATATACAATATTGCACATAAGTCATGGCACACATGGTAACATAAGCAATTTATTGATATAATTCGATGAAGTCAATAAATTAAAAAAATATTTAAATGAAAATAAATATAATATTTATTAAATTTATTCATTATATAATATTCAGTATATTTATTTTCAATAAAATATTTTTTTAATTTAACGACTTCATTGAATTATATCAATAAATTGCTTGTTATCCATGTTTGTCATAACGTATGTGTGCGGAATATATATATATATATATATATATATATATATATATATATATATATATATATATATATATATATATTTCTATCTTATTATTTTTGTAGTTTACACTTATCTCGTGTTTTTAATATAATTGTTAAATTTCTCTTAAATGATGTTTTTTTTATTATGAAAAGAATATCACAAATAATCAGATATTATAAATAAATATGTTAGAACATTTTTGTAGAAATAAATACAGATGAAATATATAACAAAAATTGACATAAATACATAGAATCAGGTAATTAGAAAAAGCATAAATAATTTTTGTACAAATTTGTTCCATGTCGATGATTGCCAAAAAAGATGAATTCCAATAGATTTAAACAAGTAATACACTATAATCTATCCTAACAAAACATCAGTGAACACTTCAAACCTTTGATCAATGAGTTTCACTAACGATAAACATAGATTACAAGAACTGTCAATAGTACGAAGTGTCCTTAAGATAAATGGATGTATCTATTGTTATATGAACAAAAATGCGAGGAAACGAATTTTCTTTTCTTATTGTTTTATTAGATTTTTTGATAAGCTTATGATATCTATTATATATATATATATATATATATATATATATATGTATATATGAGAGTCGTTTGATAAGTATGGTAAATTAATATATTGTTTAATTTTTCAATTTGTTTTTTTTTTACTTTTTTACCATACTTATCGAACTACCCTTATATATATATATATATATATATATATATATATATATATATCAGATAAATATGCTGTTTTATATTTTATACTATACAAAATATTAATATAATATAAAAAGTAATATAATATAAAAAAAATATTAGGAAAAATATATGTATGAGTAAACATTTTAAAAAAACAATTATATTTTGATTTTATATATATAGGATCATCCAATTGTGACGTCTAGATTTGTGTTTTATTGAAAAAAGAAACTACACACATGTTTCTTTTTAATAAAACACAAATCTAGGCGTCACATTTGGATGATCATATATATATATATATATAGGATCATCATAGTATATATATACTATTTCTCTTGCTTAAAATATCTTCAGAAAAATCTTCATTTTACCTATTTACAAATTTGTTTATTTTTTCATTTATTCAACATTTCTAAACTGGATTCATTAAATTAATTTTTATTTCAAGGAAGAAATAAAAATCACCTAATGTAAACACGTGTAAATAAATAAATGATTATAATAAGTAATAAGTTTTTTGTAATAATAGCATAAATGTATGTTTATAATTATTGTACAATTATACTCAGTTTTCTATTTTTTAATTATTGTCAATTTAGGATTTTAAACAATAATAACATTAAAAAGGATTTGCCAAACTATTTTTAAAAGTATTGAAAGGAGATCAAATAAAATAAATATATTGTAGTTTTAAAATTCACAATTTTTCCTAAAAGAATATGAAATATTCAAAAAAATAAAATTAAAATATATTTCTCAGGAAAATATTTTAAATGAGTTTACATACATACATACATACATACATACATACATACATACATACATATATATATATATATATATCACACATCACATCATAAAGCCCATATATCAATCCACTACTGGACGAAAGCCTCAATGAATGCTACCCATTCATTGGTATTTGGTCATATTCACCACGCTGACCAGGCGGATTGGTGAAGATTTTTTTTTATTCGGGGTTTACTCCCTTTTCGACAGTTATTTTTTACAAGATGAGGTTGTCGGCCTTCATGCTCAACCCTCGAAAAATGAGGGACTCTCCGACTGGGACTCGAACGCAATCTCCCGCATGACACGCGGTGATGCAAACCACTGTGCTACCCAGTCTGTATATGTATATGTATATGTATATGTATATATATATATATATATATATATATGTATATATGTATATATGTATATTAAAAAGTCCAGTGGTTTTTTCACTTATTTTTTGGTAAAATTTAATTTTATATTTTTATGGGCAGATAGTAATAAGAGGTTCTTTCGGACCACATGACCCCTCAATTTATCATCAAGAAGACACTTTCTAATAATAGTTTTAGAAACTGAAGTCTCTGTTTTATGCAGTAGCTCTCGAATTTCTCTTACAATTTTTTATATACTTACATACGTACGTACGTACATACATACATACATACATACATACATACATACATACATACATACATACATACATACATACATATATATATACATGCATGCATACATACATATATATATACATACATATATATATATATATATATATATATATATATATATATATATATATATATATATATATATATATATATATATATATATATATATATTAAAACTGAAATTTGTATATATACGAATTTAAAAAATGATATTGTTCAACGTACAAGTACAACTCAGATATAATCTACTTAGAAACAAGTATGTCGTTAACATACACTTCAATATATTGAATCACATTTAGACTGGAAACGTATTTTATAGCCTAATTCAAGTTTATTACGCTTTTTCTACTTTACTCGGTCAATTATTTTAGGTCAACACGTACAGACATCAATCACACTTTCCTTTCTTGTACCTTTTCCATCACTTCACGTACACACATATGTTGGATATAAGACAAAAAACGAATAAAACGAAAATATACTAGTCTTCCAATATATGGTTGATATCAAATTATTTATTAGTTCGGATTTTTTCAACCATTCTAGAAATAATTTACTTTCAGTCGGAAAATATTTATGTTCAATAAAGTTATTATTTTCAAACCAACTTTTAAAGTAGAATAGAGAAAAATAAAACTATTTTTTCAAAAAAAAATAAAATAGAGAAAGCTAATATTTTGTTCAGGTGAAAATAAAAATATAATATATTTTTCTATAAACTTTTTATTAATAATCTGAGGCGAAAAATGGATTCTTGACTCGAATCACAAGTTGTTACCACTAGCTGTTATTATATAATCTTTTGCCATGGATAATTAAAAAAAAAAGTGATTTTATGAAATATTCTGCTATATTATTTTATAAGGGCAATTCAAAGGGCTGAAATTATGTTTTAAATTAAAGTGAACATATCCAGATACAGTGAAAAATATAAAATAAGGTATGTACTTTGTTATTCAGTGAATGTGGCGTCGTAAGCAATCATATGATGCATATGATATATGCAAAAGCGAAGGAAAATATTTGGTTACATAATATATATATATATATATATATATATATATATATATATATATAAATTCAAAGAGAGATATATGAGTAGATGGGAGACAGACAAGAAAATTCATAGGAGTAAACTAGAAAAGAGAAATTTTAGATCAGTTGTAGTAGAATGTTTTGGAAGAAACAAGGTTTTGGATAGTAAAAAGCAGATGATATGCACAAGTTATATGAAACACATGTAACTTTCCCAAGGTTGTTCCCACGGGAATAGCATATATAATCCACGCGTTAATTGTTGACGAATAAGTCCGTTAGTAATTATTTAAACCTATAAAAAACGCGACAATCAATTTTTGATTCTCAAGAAAATATCGTGATAATAAGAACTAGAGGTTTCTTTGTTACTTGTTACACTGGGTAACATTAGTTCTAATCTGAATGTTGTAAGAACAACATACAATTCTAGCCATGAGATTGTAACAACGACAGATAGAGCTCCTCGAGCCACAGTTGTTGACTGATGGATTGATGATTGCCCAGTATTTTGTTGAACGCTGTTGATTGATTGATAAAAATAAATATGTTTTCTTTAAAAATCGTACTTTTGATTATTTAAAATAAAACTCTCTCTCTCTCTCTCTCTCTCTCTCACACACACACACACATATATATATATATATATATATATATATATATATAATTATATCACAAAATTAATATAATTAATCTATTTCGAACATTAACGATTATCTCCTAGCTTTAACGATTGTAAATAAACATCATTCACAATTACAAGTATCAGGGTGGGAGTAAGGAAGGTGTAGTTTCATCAGGGGTTGGTGAGTGTACAAAATTTGTACATATATATATATATATATATATATATATATATATATATATATATATATGTATGTATGTGTGTTTGAATTATATATCAAACATATATTACTCGTTTTTTTGTTAAATTTTTGTCTGATTTGTATTTTTATTATGAAATATTATGTTTTAAAATGAAAAATGAAAATGGCCTAGTTTTTAACTTATATATTGCATTTATATAGTCATTTATTTGTTTGCTATTTTAAGGCAACATAAAAATTATAAAACCAAAAATAAATATATATTTTTATATTTATGACAAGATGAATTATCCCGCCAATAAATTTGTCACACAAGCCAACAATGCCATTAATATCAATTGGCGGAGTGTAATCTTCCATGGAAAATCTGTCATAATACGAGCATGCGAGTGTAAACAGGTGTCATGAATATTTTAGCTTATCATATGTCAGCGACACTAGTGTTGTACCTCGGTTCTCAGGTGTCTCTCGTGTCGCGACATAGTTAACATTCAACACGAGTGGCGCACTGTTATCGTATCAAACTGCGGCAATCTTCACTCCTTAATTTTGGTAAAAATTTCAGATAGAGTGTTTGTTTTGCATTTGACACGTGATTTCGAAGAATATCCGAACGCAAACAAACGACCTAATAATGTCATGCGTTGCCTTTATATTAGAATTTAATACATTCCGCGAATAAATTATTACATGAACAGAATTTTTATAACTATGTTTAAAACGATCATATGTTAAAGATTCTTAGTATCAGCGTTATAAAACTTCTGAACGATTTATATTCTGAAAAACATTGAATATTTTCAATAAATTAGAAAAATAGTGGTACTTTAGATAAAACGGATTTCACAAATAACTTTCAATAAATAATAAGAAATAACTTTTATTTGTTATTAAACAAATTTAAAGTAAAAAAACCGTAAAAAAAGTTTATACTATTACATATTTTTCAACAAAAAAATTAAAATTTGTATTATATTGTTGTATATAAAATGGATGATTTTATAATGAAATTTAAAAATATGTAACTTTTAAAAATATTTTTTATTAATCAAAATAACCACTATCGAACTTATCACAAAGAAATGTAAGTGTTAATAATGGCAGTTTTGCACAAACACAAATTTTTACATTCAAGAAATTCTTCAAAAGTGTTTGTAACTGTTTGTTTATTGTTGATTTTATTTTCGCCAAAAAATTATAATTTTTTTAAAAATGGTTATCCACTAGTAAGAGGTCCAATAATATGTTGACTGAGGAAGAGCGTCAACTGAAATTCCTGTAATTTATGAATTGTTTTTTTTTTTGAAATATGTGGTCCAACGTTGTTATGAAGCAATATGATTCCATATCTGTTGACCGATGCAGGTTGTTTAATGCGTAATTGCTGATACATTTCCTCCATCCAAGAACAGTATTTTTGGCATTATTGGTTTTATTAGATATCAAGAACAAATAATGAATAATTCTAGTTGAAAACCATTAAACAATCACTTTCATTTTTCTCGATTAAAGGCTCGATTTTGGCATATATTTCAGAGCCTCATCAGCATTTAGTCATTTTGTAGATCGGCGATGTTTAACATAAAACCCAATTTTCATCATATGACACTACTTTGCTAAAAACGACACATTTTTATTTTTAGCGAGTAAAGAACTGAAAACTCTCAGTCGATGAGTAGTGTTTGTTTCAGTGAGCTCATGAGAAATCCAATTATTGAGCTTCTTGACTTTTTTAAGTGTTTGCAAATGACGGAAAATCGTTGACTAGTGCATGCTTCTCTGCAATATCTTACACATTCGAGAGATAGTTAAACTCTACTATTGTATGTACTTTATCGTTGTCGACAGATGATGTTGAGCATTCTCGGTGCTCACTTTTAAGGTTTATATCCTCCTGAGGAAAATTTTGAACCATTATTGTGTAATGCATTCTCTCACTATGTAAGATACAAATGTTTTTTAATATTTCTGATATGATATGTTTAAATTAAAATTTGTAAAGAAAAAGTATGCGTTTTTGGATAATTTCCATATCTCCAAATCACTTTTACTGTCTGCTTACACTGAAATCTGGAGTAAAAATGATTTCATAATTTTATGTAATGATAGTTATATTGTAATATGAAATATAAGCTGCGCCAAAAATAGCCATAATATCAATAAAAGAAATATTTATTCAAACATTAGAGTTGAAAATAATACCATGTGACATATTATTTATTGTATATATTTGCGCCTTATTCAATTTTTTATAATAAAACAATCGTTACTTAAAAAAAAGAAATTAGAAAATGTTTAGAATTTATTACACTGAAGTTATGAATTATGGATTTTAAATTTTTTCTCGATGACTTTGGTAGTCTAGAATAATTTGTTTTATCAGTTTCTGATTTCTATGAATAATTTACATTATTTGGTAATTGTGTACGTTTTTATTTATTTTCATGTCTATTTTTTTCATTAACGTGCGATTTTCAGAATTTGGAATATTTTATTTTACTTTTCTACACAATTCTCTATTTTTTCGTTTACTTATTTTCATGAAAAAAATTATTAAAAAGTTAACATATTTACGAAAAAAATTTCAATGTGAGTTATTGTAGAATAATAAAGCGTATAAAGGCGCTGATAATATACAATGAATGATTTTACTGAAAGTCTATATGTGCCAATTGCATTCAAAGGATTACAGAATTATAATATATTGAGAATAAAAAAGAAAATTTTCATTATAAAAGCTTATATTTCAAAAAAAATAATTTTAAAAATTAATAAAATTTACAGAGAATATTGGAGGAAAAATGAAATAAATCCTTTTTAAATTTATGAAAGAACTCAACGTTCAATGAAATTTCGTTAATAATTCACTTCATTTGATTAATTCGATTATAAATATAAATATATATATATAAATATATATATATATATATATATAGGGTCATCCAAATTTGATGACTAGATTTGTTTTATATTAAAAAGAAACATGTGTAAAGGGTGGTGTACAAGGAGACACGTGTATAGTTTATTTTGTTTCTTTTTAATAGAACACAAATCTAAGAGTCTCATTTCGATGACCCTATATAATAAAGCGTAAAATTTATATTTATTTTTTATGTATATTGAATTGCAAAATTAATTACTTTTTATTATTTTCTACAAAACAGAAACATATTGATATTAAATATGATTATATTTTATTGAAACAGTGAATTGAAAAGTTTTCCAATAAATTAAACTCGATTTTTATTTTTTTTACAGTTATATTTATAATATAAATAACTTTATGCGATATATTTTTACTTTTTTAAACATTTATAATCTTGATTTTGTAATTATACTCGTATACTATTAATATGCACAAAATTTATTTATTATTTTTGTACATTACATTTTTGTTTTATTTTGTACATTATTTTATTATTTTATAAAAATATAATTAAATGTATGTTAGTTATTATTGAATTTAATATTAGTTAATATACTAGATAATATATTTAATACAAAAAATAAAATTATATTACAAATTTTTAGTAAACAGAAATATTTAACATTCTATATTTCTGGAAAATTTAGTATCATCCCATTAGTATAAATGTTCTTTCAAAAAATATTATTTTCGTTCTCAAACAAAGGCACAAACCTACCCTACTTGTTTCATTTCATTGTCATTAGAACATTTATAGCTTCTTTACACTTCTTTTATCGTCTTGAAGAGAAAAGACAATTTAAAAGGTTTCAGGTTTCTCAATAACGGAACACTGAAGTATGTTGTGCATTTATAGCTCAGCGCTGTTCATCTCGTTGCATTTAAAGGAAAATAAGAAATAATAAAACTTGGAATTATAAAAGAAATCTATCGAAAAATAAGCGAAAAAAATAATATATGTTGATAAGACATAAATTACATAGCGTTTAGTTAATTTTAAATTATTTTCTATAATTTTTTAGATATATTTATAGGATTCAAAAGACATAAGTTTTTACGTTTAAAGTATTAAAATTGTGTAAATATATTTTTTATAGTATTAAACATAAAGAACAAAAATAAAAATTTCGAAATTTGTAAAGGACCAAACACACCCACATAATATATATATATATATATATATATATATATATAAATATATATATATTTATAATTAAAGATAAAGATGTTAAAACATATTTGATTATCTTAATATAAAAATTGCACAAAAAGTAAATATATTCGTTGGACTAGCTTGTTAATCTAACTTAAATGTGTGAGGCATTTATTTTGTAATAATTAGAATAACAAATTTTACATATTTAATCATTTTAATTATATTTTTTCACCATACATTTATTTATTTTTTGATATTTCTCTCTCTCTCTCTATATATATATATATATATATATATAAAATAGATTGTAAAATACAATTTATTTTATTATTAAATTATTTTACTTTGATTTTGAAATATTTTTAACACTAATAAATTTTTATCCTCAACACCACAATGGTTATGAAGTGTTAAATAATCACTTATTGTTCACTTTTTGTTTATAAAAATAATCGGCTAATGTGCATTTCGATAGCAATGCCACCATCGTCAGAGCCTTTTTGTTAAAAATGTATTATTAAATCTATGTTTAATATAATTAAGATATCAACGTCTTTGAGTTAAAGTGTACTTATGTTAAATTAAATAGATGATAAAAGTAAAATAAAATTGAAATTCTTGTAAATTAAAAATCATTCTTTGTAAACAACTTAAAATTGTTCTTCTTGCTGATAATGTTTAATAATAAGTGATTTTATCTAAGTGACATTGCCATTTTCTATGAACAAAGAATCCACCAAATAAAGAGATAATCATAACACTTGACAGTAGTCATAAACAAGAACGAGATGAAGGGAAAAAAGATTTCCCTCATTTCGTCTTTTTTATCATTATTACCACGTTCAATCTCCCGCCTTCGAATCGTAAAGGAACAATTGTATTGGTGAGCGCTTGGACTCAAGTACACAAATAAAAACTCAGTGTGATGGTGAACCCTTATATATGTCACATAAAGTATAAGAACACATATATTTAAACTCACAAATGTACGTACATATATATATATATATATATATATATATATATATATATATATATATATATATATAAATCTATGTGTACGAATGTGTCGTATGTGAGAAAACGACCTAGTAACAAAAGGAATATTATGTACTTGAGTAAGAAATAGAAATTTTGTTATCGATCTTTCAACTTCAATAAAATCAATACAAAGTAATTAATAAACTAGAAGAAACCGATTTTAATAAAAATTTAAAATTTTCAAAGTATAAAATAAAAAAGTTTAAATTGATGCAAATTAAACTTTATTTATTAAGAAATTTCAGATGATTTTTTTCAGAATAGTCTTGAAGATTGTTATCGAGTTCAGTTATCACAGTTGCAATAATTTTATGATTTTGAAATATAATCAATTTTTAAAAATATAAAATACATTGAGAAATTTGCAAACAAGTCCATTTAATTTGACATTTTAAAACAAAAAGGATAAAATATTAAATATAAAATTTAGTAAGTTTTGTATATATTATGCTCATACAGGAAATGAATTACCATCAGTAAGTATTCATTATCTATACTAATTAAAGGTAAATGGAGAAATTTCACCATTTCTTCCAATTTTGAAGAATATTTATAAATTATAGATTAGGTGAATTCGTCAGCAGGTTATATATATATATATATATATATATATATATATATATATATATATATCTGTGTGTGTGTATGTGTGAGTGTATGTGTGAGTGTATGTGTGAGTGTATGTGTGAGTGTATGTGTGAGTGTATGTGTGAGTGTATGTGTAAGTGTATGTGTGAGTGTATGTGTGTGTGTGTGTGTTTGTGTTGTATAACTTATTTACTATAAAAATGTTTAAGTTATTTTTTGTGATTTATTTTTTAAATAGATATGTTATAATATACAATTTAATATTTGTATATATTCTAATTAACGCTCCAAGTATAAGCATAAACTAACGAAAATTATGAGAAGATTTTTGTGGGTGATTATTATTTTAATTAATGGAAGACAATAAAAAATAACTAATTGAAATTGAAATATGAATTGTTAATTAAAAAGAAAAATTGAAATTTTATGACAGTATCTTCTTAAATTAATTTAACTAAAATTTTCAAATTTTATATATATATATATATATAATATATATATATAGTCCCTCATTTTCGAGGGTTGAGTATGAAGGCCGACAATCTCATCTTGTAAAAAAATAACTATCGAAAAGTTAAGGGAGTAAACCCCGAATAAAAAATCTTTATCAATCCGTCCGGTCAGCGTGGTGAATATGACTAAATACCAGTGAATGGTAGCATTTATTGAGGCTTTCGTCCAGTAGTGGATTGATATGGGCTTTATGATGATGTGTGTATATATATATATATATATATATATATATATATATATATATATATATATATATATGTAGTCGTTAATAATTAATTGAAGTTATTTCTTCTACAAAATTTAAATATTTTGTAAGATGCCACAAATTTTATGAATTTTATAAAAATATAAATTTTATACTAAAAATGATTTTTTAAAAACATATAATAAATAATGAATAAAATTTTTTTTACTAAATTTTATTACAAAGAATATAATATTTTAAAGTATTGTGCAAACAAATATATATATATATATATATATATATATATATATATATATATATATATATATATATATATATATAGACCGTTTTAAAGATGATAAAAATTAACATTGAAATCAATTAACATTTCTATCACTCTTAAAAAAACATATATATTGAACATCGACTGACCACTTTATTTAGGACTTATTAATTATGAAAAAGAAATAACTCAGTTAATATATCAGTGTTATTATTTTAATCTTAATGGGTTTTATGCGCCCTTATTGTCAAATCTTATAATTTAAATGAAAAGCAATACTTCAAAAATAAAAATTAAGTTGCTATGTTACATGAAACACTGGATAGTTGCATTGTGTAAAAAGTGCATAATAAAACATATTTATTTATAAATTAATATATCTAGTACCGAATTGATTTTTAGTGACTTTTATTTGTTCCTCAGTTTGATGACTTTATTGATATTTAAAATTTGAGGAAAAAAATTATTAAAGAAGATGATATATTACATAAGACAGCATTATCCATAATGTAATAACTAAATTATAATGCTAAAATATTTATGTGTCAATTAATGATATAAAATATTTGATAACGTTACATAAATAATATTATTGGACAAAATATCAAACGATGTGAATACTAAATCTAGCGGGTAGTGTTCTGTAACTCATGCGGCACGGAATGTGTTAATGATTAACGATAAATAAAAGATTAATGAAAGTATTAAAGAATAATAATGTTAATGTTATATTATTAATGTTATAATGAAACGTTTTAGGATAATGTTACATTTAATACTGAAAATATTAAATGGCCTGAATGGATAATTCAGCGAAAAGCATTTGCGATCCAAGTAACGTGTTATTTATGATGTTTATCATAGAAATATATTTTTAAAATTTCTCTGGACAAAAAATACATTTATTGGTATATATTTTATAAATCAATAGTGGGTACTTAAAATAACAGTAGAAACATAACTATATCGTATTCATAACATTTTTAAAGATATTTTTCATAATATAGAAATGAAATTGCAATTTATTCCAAACTATTTCCACTGTATTTTACTAATATTAATCTAATTATTTATTATTATTCTTTTTTTTAGATTAAAAAATCATATTAATAAAAATAAAACTTCTAGTTAGAGAATAAGAACGAACAGGACATTGTTGTGTAGAATGTAAGATAATAAGAAGGCTCTGTATTGTAAAGTCATAATGTAATATAATAAAGATATTTAAAGTAAAACTGTCGTGTGAATTGTCCTGTTTCCTCAACATGGTAGCAGAACGGATGGTTTCCTTGATAAGAAGAAAGTGATTTTTTAATAAATAAAATAAAGTTAAATTAAAGTGAAAAATATGGTGAAAAGAAAAGGTTAAAAGCACATGTTAATAATTGATTAATTAGAAAAGTTAAAAATAAGTGAAATAAAGTTTATCTGTGAATAAAAGAAATAAATGTAATAATTAAAAAGTTATAATTAAATAATTAAAATAATAAAATGATGAAATATTGTAATAATGAAATTAGCAATAATGAAATCTTGAAAAATTGAAAAATGAAACAATGAAAAAATTAAAATAAAGATTATTAAAAGAAATAAAGACTATTGAAGAAATAAAGATTATTAAAGAAATAAAGTAAAATAAGAAAAGAAAAATAAACAATATGGCGTCCTATGTAAAAGTGGACGATGTGTGCCTTCAAATTTTCGACGGCACAGAATATTCCAGTTGGAAATTAAGAATTTTGAAGTTACTGGAATTCAAAGATTGCAGAGAACAAGTAACAAGACATAGAACAGCGAGAGATGATGTGGCTAATTGGAAAAAAGCCGACATCAAAGCTATGAATTATATATATAGCTCAATAAGTAATAAACAATTAGAATATGTCAGTGATTTGGACTCCTCGTACGAAATCATAAAAAAGTTTGACGAGTTGTATTTAAGGACGTCAACGGCTCTGCAAATTGTAAAACGAAATGAATTAGAGAGTATTAAATTAAAAGAGTGCACAGACGTGACAACATTTTTTGACAAATTTGAAAAAGCATCGAACGAATTGAAACAGGCAGGATATAAATTAAACGAAAAAGAAAAATTAAGATTTATGCTAGGAGCATTGCCTTCGTCATACAGCCATATTGGAGACTTGATAGACGTGTTACCGGAAAAGGAAAGAACGGTCGAATTTTTAAAATCAAAAATAGCAATGAAAGAAATAGAAGAAAATAAGTCAAACAGGGACGAAAGAAATCAGCACGGCAACTCAAGTTCTTTTGTAACGCATGTAAGGGGAGGATGTTGGATATGTGGAAGAGCCGGTCACAAGCAAGCTCAATGTCCTGAGCAACAACAAAGAAACACAACGAGTGGAAGAGGACGATTTTATCGAAGCCGAAGTAATCAACGTGGATTCGCACATCGGAGAGGCGGCAACAGAGGAATGCAGCAAAAATGGCGCGGCAGTTCACGTGGTGGATGGAGCCGAGGAGGTGAGCAGAATTCAGCGAATCAAGAAAATCAACGCGAGTCTAAGGGAAGTGTGTTTGTTGCGGAAGTAAACAAGTCGGAAATTAAGAGGTTAGATAATAATAAGTTTGAAAATGTAAATAAAGTTATTTGGATTTTAGACAGCGGATGCACGGATCATATAACTAATAATGATGCTTATTTTGAAACGTCTATAATATTAAAAAAACCTGTAGAAGTGAGGTTAGGTGATGGTAGAATTTTACAAGCGACAAAGATTGGAAATGTGAATGTAATTTTTGATGCGTTAGATAAACAGAATGAGGTAAATATTAAAAATGTTTATTATGTAAAAGAGATGAAACAGAATCTTTTAAGTTACTCTAGAGTTACCGAAAATAATAAAATTGTATCTGAAGGAGATATTTCAGAAATTTACAATCAAGAAAGTAGAAATTTGATTGCTATTGCTCATAAAAAAAATAATTTATATTACATGAATTGTGTAATCAAAAGTAAAAATGTTGAAGAAAAAATTGTTGGTTTAGCTGAAAAATATAGTATGACCCAAAAGGAAAGATTACACAGAACTTTAGGACACGTTAATTTTAAATATCTAAATAAGCTATGTAAAAATGAACTAATAACTGGTCTACCGAAAAATATAGAATCTGAATTTTTAAAATGTGCAACGTGTATTGAATGTAAGATGAGTAATATACCGTTTGCGAATGATAGAAAGAGAGCAAAGGAAATATTAGAGATTGTACATACGGATGTAAATGGGCCATTTCATACAGTAGGTAACTTAGGTGAAAAATATTTTGTTAGTTTCATAGATGATTATAGTAAATTAACGAAAGTATATCCAATAAAATCAAAGGCAGAAGTATACGAATGTTTTGTCGATTATATTAATACTGTAGAAAATTTAAAGGATAAGAAAATAAAAAAGGTTGTTTGTGATAACGGAAAAGAATACATGAATTCAAATATATATAGATTGTTTAGAGATAAAGGTATTGTTATGAAACCGTGTCCACCTTATGTGCACGAATTAAATGGTGTGGCAGAGAGGTATAACAGATCCATAATGGATACTGCGAGGTGTTTATTAAAAGAGGCAGATGTAAACAAAATGTATTGGCCAGAAATTGTAAAAGCTGCGGCTTATCTTAAAAACAGAACATTAGCAAATACTATAGAACATAAGACACCCTATGAGATCTTCTTCAATGAAAAGCCTGATATGAAATATTTGAAAATGTATGGAAGCAGAGTTTATGCTAGAATACCTGAACAATTAAGAAAGTCTAAATGGGATGATAAGGCAAGATTAGGAAAGTTGCTAGGTTATAATGAAACAGGCTACAGAGTGTTAATAGAGGGTAGAATTGTAAATGTTAGACATGTTGATGTAATTGAAGATGGATGCAAATTGATAGGAGTATCTGAGGAGAAAAATAATGAGCAAGAGTTAAGTAGTGAGAGTGATGATAAAAATGATAAGCATACAAGCACTGAAAAAAATGAAAATAATTTGGCTTATGAAAGACCTAATGAAACTTTAAAGAATGAAAATGCAAGTAATCCAATACCATATGTAAGACGTTCTGAGAGAGTAAATAAACCAAATGAAAAGTATTTTAATGAAAATTTTGAAACCTATTGTGTATATGTAAACTATTGTGATGCAAATGTACCTATGTCATATAGCGAAGCGATTAAATCAGTAGACTGTGAAAAATGGCAAAAGGCTATGGAAGAGGAATTATGTAAAATAGAGGAAAATGATTCTTGGATACTGGTTGATATGCCAAAGGATGAAAATGTAATTGATGTGAAATGGGTTTACACTAAAAAGAATGAACAGACTTTTAAGGCTAGATTAGTAGCAAAAGGGTTTCAACAGATAGACAGATTAGGAAAATTGTCTGAACGTTTTAAGATGAAAGATATGGGAAAAGTAAATAAATACATTGGAATTGAAATTGAGTATGATAATGAGAACGGTGAAATGTCTTTAAGTCAAAAGGATTATATAAGATCATTAGAAAAGAAATATAATTTAATAGATGCAAAAAAAAATATAACACTCCTATGGAAGCAAATTTAAAATTATATCCAGCAAGCGAAGTTGATACTAAAATTAAGTATAGAAACTTAATAGGAGAACTTTTATATATTAGTACAGGTTCTAGACCTGATATTGCATTTAGTGTTAATTATCTAAGCCGATTCCAAGATTGTTATGATTGTTATGAATTGTTATGAAATTTAGAGAAATGTTAAAATTAATGTAGTATGTAAAAAGCGCAAAAGTCAAATGTAAGGAGGTGTGTTGAATTTATGATATGAATGTACATTTGTCTTGTACGCATGCGTGAATATGTGAGAGTGCGCACTGTGTAGTTTCTAGTTAGAGAATAAGAACGAACAGGACATGATTGTTGTGTAGAATGTAAGATAATAAGAAGGCTCTGTATTGTAAAGTCATAATGTAATATAATAAAGATATTTAAAGTAAAACTGTCGTGTGAATTGTCCTGTTTCCTCAACAATTATTATTCTTTTTTTATATTAAAAAATCATATTAATAAAAATAAAACTTATTCTAAGCAAAGATTAACAATTTTCTTGTAATATAAAAATTTATAAACCTTAAAAAATGTGAAATATCTTAAATATAATAAATATGATATTCTAATTTTATGATTTTTTTATTGTAACATTATCTTTTTGCTTTAATTTCAATAAAATAAAAGTATTTACTTTTTGTTAAAAACATTTTTCGATATCTTTTTTAAATTGAATAAAAGTATAAACATAATTTATTTATTTCGTTCAAAAGAAGAGGTAGGATTTTTAAAGGAGATTTATGTTGAATCCTACTTGATGCTGACATTCATCACTGTCTTTTAACAAGATCTTTATTTATTTGCCATCAACATTGTCGTCTTCAACAGTTATTGTTTTGACTTTCATAATCAGGTTAAATTCCTAAAATCTTTTTTATATTTACGCTTTCGTATTGATTTTCTGTCAATGTGCATTAGTTCATCTGTCATCATTAAATATAAATTTGATTTTTGAAATAATGTTAACGTAATATTCGAATATCTATACATGTTTTATACATACAAAAAATACTCAGATGCAAGCAAATATCTAATAACTAAGTTTCAATTTTAATAATATTAATTATTTTTCAATGGTATTAAATAAAAATAGTAATTTAGATACTATATCAATTTTCTTACAGTATCAATTTTCATAAAATAAAAAATATCCACATTTTCATTGTAATTGTTTATCTACTAAATAAAATATTATATTTTTGTTAATAATAAATATTTTCTTTAACGTCTAATAAAAACAATATTGATATTTATTTATATCATTACAATTATCATCATATCAGCTTATATTAGATCACTCTTGTGTGAAAGTCTTATTGAATGTTACCCTCTATTGATACTTGGTCTTAATTATCACGCTGGCTAGGGGTTGTTGTAAGGATTTTTTTAGTCAGAATTTACTTCTTTTTGTGGGTTATTTATATCTATCTATATCTATTTCTTTCTCTCTCTCTCTCTCTCTCTGTATATATAGTGTCATCCAAATGTGACGCTTAGATTTGTGTTTTGTTAAAAAAAAACTATACACATGTTTTCCTATACATCATCCTAAACATATGTTTATTTTTAATAAAACACAAATCTAGGCGTCGAATTTGGATGATTCTCTCTCTCTCTCTCTCTCTATATATATATACATATGTTCACACATACATATTTACATACATACATTTTTATTTTATTCTACGTAATTACATTTAATTAGTTTTGGTTTAACATACTTAAACACACGTAGTCGCACGCGAAAATACATACATACATACATACATATGCACGCACACGCACATATATATATATATATATATATATATATATATATATATATATATATATATATATATATATATACGAGGTCAGACAATTAAGTAATGAGACAAAATTCAAAAATCGAGTATATTTAAAAATTAAGGTACATCGCTGCGATCCCCTTCAAAGTAGTCCCCTCCCGCATCTATACACTTATTCCAGCGAGTTTTCCAGTTTTCGTAACAATTCTGGAACACTTCTTGTAGGACCTCTCCGAGTACCCTCGTCACAGATTCTTGGATATCTTCAACGGAGTCAAAATGTCGACCTTTGACGAATTTTTTCATATGGGGGAATAGGAAAAAGTCGCAGGGTGACATGTCCGGTGAATAGGGCGGTTGTGGTAACGTTGCGATGCCTTTAGACGCCAAAAACTGAGAGACACTGAACGCACTGTGACAGGGAGCATTGTCGTGATGCAGAACCCAAGTCTTCGCGATCTCTGGACGCACTCTGAGCACCCTTTTTCGTAATTTTTCGAGCACATTGCGGTAGAATACTTGATTTACGGTTTGTCCAGGTGGTACGAACTCTTTGTGAACCACCCCTTTGCTGTCGAAGAAGAAAATCAACATGGTTTTCACTTTGGACTTGCTCATTCTCGCCTTCTTTGGCCTTGGTGCTCCAGGGGACAGCCACTGTTGGCTTTGCCGTTTAGTTTCGCGGTCATATTGAAAGAACCAACTTTCATCACCAGTAATAACTTTTTTTTTTTTTTAGTAATAACTTTCATCGCCAGTAATAACCAGTAATAAATTTCTCTGTTCCATTTTCGTGACATGCACTACTCGCGCGTTGTTACAAAACACTAAACAGCTGGCGAAGAAATGATCGTACGAGGGTGGTCAAGGTCTCAATTGAGAGAGTAGGGATCTGCTATTACGGTGGCGGAGTTAAAGGTTCGCAGTGTTACCACAGGACGACCTCGAAATGTGTAATATATATATATATATACTATATATATATATATATATATATATATATATATATATATATTGAAAGAAGTTAAACAAAAATAAAAGGAATTTAGTGTGTGCGAAATAATAGGGTCATCCAAATGTGACACCTAAATTTGTGTTTTATTCAAAAGAAGCATGTGTATGAGGAAACATGTGTGTAACTTCTTTTGTTTCTTTTTAATAAAACACAAATCTAGGCGTTACATTTGAATGACCCTATAAAAGTATTTCAGCAACCATATAGTAACCATATAATGAAAATTCCTGTTTTTTATATAACTTTTTCAAACAGAACAATTTTCAAGATAACAATAACTATTATTTCACAAGAAAATGCTAGCATTCCCTAAAAATCTTAACAAATATCGAAAAATAAATACTGTATTCATTTAATTTTACGAGAAAATATCTAAATTGGCTTATAAATGATATGGTTTTCTCGGCATTCATTTTATTTAAGATGCAGAGTCACTTGACAAAAAATTGAGAGAATCTTGCGATCATGTTTGCAGACGAGAGAGGTCGAACGAGATAAAAAAAAAGAAATGTTTACAGAACGCGTCAGACATCGCGTCAATTTTTTATTCGATTGTGGCGAATGATAAGGGTTCATGCGTCCATCCGTGTCATCTTTTTGAATGTATCGTGTTTTTTTAACCTCCGCTTCTTTCGTCGTTCGAATACATTGCCACTTACTTACGTTATGCGTACTCACTCCTCACGACGCTCGCAAATAATATGACAATACGTGTTTTTTCATACAACGTAGTTGTCTCTTTCTCTTCATTTTTTTATTTATATTTGAAGAAATTTTTATATCTACATATATATATATATATATATATAAATATATATATATATATATATATATATATAACGCAAAAGGCACCATATGCGTCATATACATAAATAAGAAAATTTATATCGAATATTTGTTAGCTAATATTTGAAATATGGATTAAAACGAACAAAAAAATATTCTTTATAAAAATGGCACTTTATAAGATCGCAAACTAAGCTAAAATATTTATATTTGCCTTTTTTTTCTCTTTATATTTTCGTAGTTTGTAATCTTTTTTATAATATTTTATATACCTGTATAATCGAGTTAATCAAAAAAGCTATTTAACTACATTTGACTTGTTAATGTGGTTAAGTTATTTTAACATCAATTGATTATTCCTAAGTACATATATTATATAATTAATATATGTACTTAGGAATAAATCTAAGTACATATATTATATAATTTCATGTTTCATGCATATTAATACGTACAATAACGAAAAGGAACGTAGATTATTTATGAATATTATTATACAATAATTTTTTATTATTGGAGAGTAATCAATGTGTACAAACGTACTTTAGTAATTTATTTATGATTTAAATACTGATTTTACAAAATAATTATTGTTACAATAATAATTATTAAGCTGAATTTAGAAAAAAATAATTTAAATGACAATTTATTAATTCTTTACTATGGTTACTTCAATTAATTTAGTATAATTTTATCATATAATCTTTAAATTTAAAAATAAGTAAATAATATAGAACGCATATTCGAGTTTATCCCGATGGACTTGCTTTATTAATATCACCAAAAGGAAAATTTTGTGTACATTTAATTTATATAAAAAATTGGTATATAAAAGCCAAGAATAAATTTATTTTAATTAAAAAAATACAATATTATATACGAAATGGAATTCTTAAAAATCCTAATTTGATATTATTTATTTTAATATAGTAACACATTTACTAATGCAAATGAATCATTATTTTAAAATCACCAAATAAAAAAATGTTTAATAATTACTTACTGTTCACTTTAAGATGATACACATTTCGTTGGCCAAGCTATTATTGTCAGAGTGTTGTAATATAAAATTAGATCTTTTTACAGTTCTCCGATGATGATGACTTAGCTTTTGAAATGTGCTTTAGTTTATAAACAAATAAAACGAACAATAAGTAATTATTGAATTCTTTTATAATATCTTAAAATGTAGTAGTGATAATTCAATTGTGTTAAACCTAATTTAACCTAATTTAATATCTATAATTTACTAAAGGGTTATCTATAATTATTAAATGAGATATTTTTTTCAGAATATACTTGTAATTAACAGTTTGAAGTTTAATACCATGTATGTAAATGAATTTTACATTATAATATTGCAATTAACTCGGAAATAATTATTTATTATTAACGATTTTTCATAGTAGTGGCATTTATTTTTTCACTGTGTATCATATATTTTTTATGTTGTCAACATTTATGTATGTATTTCATAAATATTAGTCACATTCGTATCAAATTTTGTAACTGCATCGTAAACAGTAATTTAAATAGTAGGTGTGTTGTAAATATGGAAGTGCTATAAATTTTTTGTAGCAATTTGAATTGTTATGATACTGAATAACTATTTCATACTTTATTTATGTTGAATTAAAATATTTTAGGGTTAGTTATTTTTAAAAAGTAATTAATTTTTTTAGTGGAAAATGTATACTTATTTAGGAAGCAACTTATAATTTGTTATTCACTAGTTAATGTAAATTGATGAATATTTAATTTTTAAAATACTGAAATGAAACTAACACGATAAAAAAAGTTTCAAAATTCTGAAACTTACTGATAAGCATGAAAGATTTAGCAATTATAAACTATTAAAGCAAATCATTTTTTATAAAAGTGAGACTTGTAAATAAATTAAAAAAATCATGTAAAATATTTTTTCAGTTAATTCAATACAATTAAAGAGTTTTTGTTTGATTAATAGAATATTCAATAAAAAATTAATAACTTCTTAAAAATAAAATATCGGCAATTGTGTTTCATTTATAAAATTAATTTTAATAACAATCCTTAAATTTTATCTGAGTATTTCAAAATAAATTCTAACTATATTAGTAGATTTTTTGAATAAAAACAGATTTTCAATTAACTTTTTTTAAAAAAAATCGTAATTAAGGGATTTGTTCTTATTATAATTAAAAATCATTATAACTTAAAATTAATAATTTTTTTGATTTAAAAAAATGTTTTCAACAAATGAATTATTACCTCAGTATCACAATATATCAGAAAGTGTTAAATTTTTACTTATTGTGTTCACTTTGTTTATTTATAACACAGAAAGTTTAATATGTATAATATTTCAATGGAAATGTCATTATCATAGTTCCTTGTCATAAAGAAATAATTTTTTAGAAGATTTTTTTAACGTAGCGCTTTGATGATGATGATATTGCCATCGAAATGCGCATCAGTATTTTGTTAATATAAACAAATATAGTAAACAATAACTAATTATTGAACACTTCTAATATAATGTGTTGTTGGGGTGACAATTCATTTGTGTCAAAGTAAATTTGTCACAGTTTCAAAATAAATTAAAGAATACGTATTTAATGAGATTACACAATATTTGAAATAATTATTTATTGAAAACTTTTAATAATAATAATATAATGTGTTAAAAAGATTGTATATATTATAATTTCAGTTTTATTAATTAGTATGTCTGTATATATATATATATATATATATATATATATATATATATATATATATATATATATAATACATTTTAAATAAGTTATTAGTGTTCTTTTTCAAACCCATCTCTAAAGTTATAATTAACGCAACTTATTTTTAATCAATTCGTCAGTGATTTACGTACAACAATTCATTTCTTAAACAATGAATGATGCTTTCTAGTGGAGATTCACGGAGAAAGACTTCCCTATACAGAGAATACAGTTTATCAAAGTCAAGTGCTGAACGATTGTGTGTTCATTTTCGTAAGAGAGGAGGCAATGAATAATATATTGCAAGTTGGTGTTATTTTCAATATCATTTTATTGTGTATTTTATCCTCTGTTTAAATGTCACTAATGTGATACTTTAAAGTACTCTTTATTAATTAATAAATAACAGAAGAAAACTTAATCATAAAAGTAATTTAACTAATAAATAATAGTTACAAATAATTTAATGAATTGTAAAGAAATCTATGACTAAACTAGGCTAAGATTAGAAGGGCATAGTGTTTTCAATATCGAGTGTCGATTGCAGGGGCTCATAATTTATGTCTTAAAATGATCACTCTTGATGAAAGTGGCTTAAAATTGAAATAAAGTGTATGTTGTTTATAAGGTTGCTGAATTGAAAAGACGAGGGGAGATTGTAATCGTGATTTCTTACCAATCCAACGATTCATGTCGAACAAAACTAATGATGATGGCATCGCCATTGAAATGCGCATCAGTCAGCTGTTGTTATAAACAAAAAATGAACAATAAGTGTTTATTTAACACTTCGTAACCATTGTGATGTACCAAAGTTCCAAAACAAATCATTGTAATATTTTATAAAATAAGTTGAATTATAATTTAAAACAGTA
>CP092087.1:38265286-38277786 GCA_029203775.1 Neoneuromus ignobilis
GATCAATAATTATTTTTTTTCCAAATTTGCATGATATCGATCTGGAATAGATGTGGTTTTAGCAGGATGGTGCCACGTGTCATACTTTGACCGAAACAATAGAGTTATTGAAACAAAAATTCAGTGACGACATTATCTCTAGAAATGGACCTGTGAATTGGCTTCTACGATCGTGTGATTTAACGCTTTTGGGGTTAAGTCTCTGGTTTATGCTGATAAACCAGCAACAATTGATGCATTTGAAGCCAACGTAACTCGCGTTATTGCGGACATAAGGCCCCAATTGCTTGAAAAAGTGATTCGAAGCTTAGTTTAAAGGTGACCATTTCTTACATATATTAGTGTTTTATAATATTATGAGAGTTAGTTTGGTTAAATGCTTATTTTTATACAAAATAATAATACTTTCTTATTAAAAGTACATTCATATCTAAAAACGTACGTTCAAAAAATATATTATTCAATTAATCAGTAAGTAACTTATTTTAAAACAACTTAAGTCTTAAAAAAACAACGATTTGTATTAAAGTTATATTAGGTTATCGTACCAATTTATTAGTGCAAAAATGTAGAAAATAAATAAATAAAGTTATATTTAACTTTAAATAAAAAAAAATTGAATTTTTAAAATAACTGATATTTTATAATTTACATTTTATTCATCATAATGATATACTTGTTGGAACTAGCACAAATAAAACTAATATAAACATATAAAATTATCAAATTTAATATTAAAACCTTTATATTTATTTTTGGTATACCAAAAATTCATTCAATAGACACTTTTTCAATAGAAATTTCAAAGACATTTCTACAATTATTGATAAATATACGTAATATATTTCACTAATATCTCTTTAAGAAATATTTTTTCATATAGTGAATACAAGAAACGAGAAAGGTAGAACGAGTAAAAGCAGATATTTCTACGAGGGAAAGAATTTTATCAATTTATGAGCAAGTCAGTGTAAGTCGCGTTATTCGTACATTCGTTGAATAATAAAAAAATATTATAGGAATAAAATATATATCTAGTATTATATTAACCCGTGAAAAAGTTTAAATGTTGATAATATAAAACATATAAGTAACGATATCAAGAATATGAATAAACTAATTTCATATTCAATGTAATATAAAAAATAAAACTGTTTCAAATTGCTCATATAGAAATGAAATTTTAAAATTATACATACATAATTCTAAATATATAAAATTGTACTTTTACTCAAATGAAAAATTATTATATGTAACTAATTTCTAAATTATATCTAAAATTTACAAAATTATATCATTATAAAAATATTATTATAAAACAAAATTAATATAGAAACTATTTTTTAGTATTTTAATCATCAGATTTAGGTTTGAATATAAATAAGGATTAAAAAATTTATTTAATTTTAAAAATTATTTTTATACAACTTATTTATAATAGAAAAAATAAATACAAAGTTTGCAGAAAAAAATTGCAAATGAATAGGTAATAAATTTTTATATATTCTTAATATGCAAGAAGTATGAAACTTTTAAACCGAATGAACATTAGTATATTCTATAAAATAATCAAAAGCAGATATAGTTATTTTATGAATTAAATGAGTTTTTAAAATTAAGATCAATGTAAACTTTTTCACGATCAGTCAAAAGTTGATACTTATGAGGATAAATAATTTGGGCAAAGTACACATAATCGTATTTATTAATTAAATATATAGTAGGTAATGTTATTAATTATAAAGTTTATTTTTTTAATTACTTTTGCTTATTTGAACAATAATATAATTTTAGTAATAGATAATTTCGTGATGTTATTTTATAAGAATTGAGTTAACAGGTCGAACGATACGAAAGTAACCAAAAATATTTGTTGTCTATTCAGAGAAAATATACACAACACACACAATTCAGCGTTGATTTGCGAAATTCTGTGATGGAGATATGAACGTTGATAAAGAACATGTGAAAGATCAGAGAGTTTTATCGACGAAAAATACTTAAAAGCTTTGGTTAAGCCTGACATCAAAAATAGTATAGTACCTTGTAGATACATCCGTGTCTTCTGCTACTGTATCTCGTCACTTTTCTTCAATAGGAAAAATTGAAAAACTGAACCCACGAGTATCTCACAAATTCAAAGAAATGCATAGGCTTCATGATATATAAATTTATTTTTTGCGTTTACAAATGAAAAGGATTCGCTTTTGAAAGGTATTATCATTTATAAGAAGTGGATTTTGTATGATAATCATAAAAGATCAAAACAGTTCATTGACATAAACAAAACTCCAAAATATATTCTGAACGTAGTTGAACATCAAAAAAATTGATGGTAACCGTATGGCGCTAAGCAGAATGGATCATTTATTATTATTTCCTATATTCAGATTAATCAATCATTGCATGAAGTTGTTACAAACTTGAAATAATACATCAAAAATTACTTTAGAAACAACCACATTTAAAAACAGATTTTATCCTATAATTTTGCATTATTACTATAAACCACATTTTTCTCAATTTTTAAATTTATCATCCACTAAATTTTATTTATTTTGTAGTATTGAGTAGATCATAAAAATAAGAGTTATTATTAGTGTTTTCGAACAATTTTTCGGGTCAAGAAATAAAAATTATTTTTCAAAAATATATTTTTAACTTGCATTAACTTAGAGTAAAATTACTGCACAAAATCGATATATTTCAATATTTTTAATGTAATTTTTGAATAACATTTTGAGGTTTACTTTTTAAGTTAGAAAAATGACATTTCATTCCTATGGAACAACTTAATAATTCTTTTTAAATTATAAAATTCATAAAGGTAAATTACATAAACTAAGATGTATGTATTTGTATTCAAAAGATCAAAGTGTTTTTGGATAAAACATTGATAAATTCGTTATAAAAAAATATGAACGATTTTTCTTTGGTGAAATTATTATTTTATTAGATTTTCTAATTTATAAACAATGACTGATATATCAAAGTATAACTTTTATATAATTGATCGAGTAGTGTATTACATATTTTATATTAGATAATTTATAGCTTTTATATAAAAATTTGCAATTTATATATCCCATATAATATAATTTATTAATTATATAATTTTCTCAGTGTAATATTTAGGTGATTAATTAACAATGTTTATTAGTGATTTTATTAACCAGTTTTTTTACAATGAAAAATAATTTTGGCAACATTTCATTTTAATCTAATTATTGTTTTAAATGTAAAAGATAATGACACAATTGTTTTACATGTAAAACATAGAACTAAATTTGCGAGTTCCTATTTTAGTCGTACATAATAAAATGTCACATCACGTACCAAATTCTAACTTGCATGTACCATATTTGAATAGATGTTTTAGTCACTGATCCTTGTATATAATATAAATGAGATTTGTTTTTAGAGAGGTCAAATGTTGTTTAGCATGTAGGTATAATTTTTTGTTAATTTAGTACATGTTGTTGACAAATTCTTGACTACTGTTCACATTTTTGTTATATTTAAAAATATTTAATTATTTAAAAGCTTAAATCAATTTGTTGCAGTAATAATTTCATATTTTATTTATTTGATTATCACTATGTTTGTCAAATTTGAACTAATATATATATATATATATATATATATATATATATATATATATGTGTGTGTGTGTGTGTGTAATTTGGGTATTGATTACATTTTTTTAAAATTCTATTTTCAACAAAAAAATATAGATCGAAATAAATAATAATTCAGTAATAAATATAATTTAATAATCGAAGAAAACAAAAATTAAATATTTTTATAAAGAAAAAAAATAAAGAATTATCTAAGACTGTTTTTTAAATAAAATGTTTGTATTTTTAAATATAAATATTCTGAAAGTTTGAAATTCCTATAAAGCATTTTAAAAACAATATTAAATTTGTTTGTCATATTTTTTATACACAAACATTTCTTCTGTCGATAAAACAGAATTTTATATAAAGAAAATATTTAGTTATTTTAATATATTTGTTGTTACAATATTGAAATATCTAAAATCTCTATTAGTTATTAACAAAAAAGAAAGTTTTATATAGTATAAAGGCACTTATTTAATTTCATTATTCATTGTTTCATTTACAATGACAAACAACAACTAGTACTTGTCCGAATTTCGAAAAGAGAATCAGAAACCATTGGTAATTGTATACGAGCCTTTACGAAATACAATTCGTTTTTGTAAGTTACCTAATAATGTTCATTTCATTTGTATTCCATTTAATTACTAGCCTGTGAAAAGCGTTGACAGCAAAAGTGTTGGTCAAAGTGGTAACATTGAACGTACACGTGGAACGTACACTGTGGTGGTCGTTTAACATGTCTTGAATTTCAACCAGGGTCACGTTAGCGAAGATATTTATATGTCAACGTTGGAAAATTCATGCAAGCGACGTACAAGCAAAAAGCATTCATATTATATTCGTCGGGTTCATTTCGCCAATTCAGAAATCATCTCGCAATTTATTTTGCATATCGTACGATGCTTTTCATAGAAGCAAGCATATATTGACAAAAAGTATTTTTTTTTCAAATCATGTCTCATGACAATTTCGTCACAGGTGTTACCACGTCTTTTTCAATGCTATTGAAATGAAAGTTAATGTAGAATTTTCTTAAATTATAAATTAAACTTTATGAATATATAAAATCTTTAGATTATTTTTCATTCAATATATGTATATGTATATGTGAGTGTGTGTGTATGTATATATATATATATATATATATATATATATATATATATATAATAATAATAATAATAATAATGTAAAGAAAAAAAGAGATGGAAAAGAGTATTTAAACAAAGATTTTTGATATTTCTTACTTTGTTAACTGAAAATATTTTATCAAATATTTATTTTATATGTGTGCATACATTATTTATTTAGTTATAAAAAATATTTAAAATTATAATTCAACAAATTAAAAAATAGACATTAACTAAAAAAATTAAATAGTTCACGGAAAAATTGTTGACACAGTATGGATTAATTTTAAATTAATATGTGAAATATTCATTTTAATAGAAAAATGGTAATTATTTTCTTTCAATCACTAATTTTATTTTGTTTGGTACTGTTTAAACCATTTTTGTCCCCTCTGGCAAAGGTGCTATTACATTGAATGTCTTAAATAATGACACACACGTTTTTCAATTTATCAATTTAACTGAAGTTAGTTATAAATGAGATATTAATGAAAAAACACTATTTTTAAAGATATCGCTATTAATCATATGTATAATCAAAATTAAGAGATATTTTTCTATAAGAACAAAATTTGCTTAAAAAGTATTTAAAAATCAAGAAAAATATTTTTCATTAAAAAACGATGTTATTATTTGTGTACTTTTCTCTGAAAAGTTAAAGTTAGTAAATAGTAATACTTCTATAAATATTTTTGAATAAAAAATACCAAACATCTGAAATTATCTTAACCGTTTTGGCCCACTGAAGCAACGCAAATTTATTTTAATATTTATTTTGTCTATATATATATAAGTATTGATATAAATTAATTGTAATAACTGTTGTATAGAAAACATACGAAATTATCATGTTTCATAAATAGAATTACAAAAAAAAGTTCGTACATTTTATGTACAGAAAATTGGAATAACAGCATAAAAGAATATAATGTACATATTTATGCGTACATATATGTACAAAATAGAAAGTATGACAGAACAAAACAGAAAAACGCATTTCCTATGAAAAGCATATTATCACTTTAACTTTTGTGTACGATCTGCTATAGAAACAAGACCATTAAAATAAAGCAACAAAAAGCGACACAAAGAGCAATGTTGACGAGATCAAAAGCAAATATCAAATGTAACGTAGTTGTATTTTTTGTTGTTTTTGAAATCGACCCTTTTGACAGATTCGAGAGCACTGTGGTACACAGCAGAGCTTAAAATTAAATCAAACCAGTGTAGATTTCATTTCATGAACTGTGGAGACCTTTTCATGTAACCAGGATATTAATGTTATGCATGTATTATATTTCGTTTTCTTCAATTAAATTGAAATTATAACGATTTATATTTTTATTCTAGAAAGTCAATATATATTTTTAAATTCATTATTTTATTATTTTGAAATAATTTACAATTTCAACGAACAAAAAAATTTTTAGGAATTATTAATTTTGACGATTTTTTTAATAAAAATTAAAAGAAAATTTCTCTTTTGTAATAATTTCTTCTAATTTTCACTTAATATTATTGTTACTAGCTCTATAAATTAATAAAATTAAAAGTTAATACTTGACTTATGTGCAATTTTCGATGAAAATAATATAATATTATCATTTTTTATTGTGCAATATAGAATAAGTAAAAAAAGAAGATTTTATAAAACTTTTGACAAGACATTATTTTGTTGATTTTCATTTGGTTAACATATTTTTTAACCCTTACGTAAATAATTACCATTATATATACATGTTCATGTATATATATATATATATATATATATATATATATATATATATATATATACGAGGTGTGATCAAAAAGTAAGGTGAATTTTGAAATTTAGCGGGCTATATCCGTTCGATCTTCAATTTTTTTATTTGGTTATGTTGGTACACTCTTCTCGGATATATGTTCCAAATTTCAGCTATGTAGCATGTTTAGTTTGTTGGTGAGAGGCATAAGAGTTAGAAGTGTTTTGCAGGCTCCACGATTTTCCGCTGTCGAAAATCATGGATCAAAGAGTATGCATTAAATTTTGTGTGAAAAATGGAATCAAGTGCTCCAAAACACTTGAAATGTTGAAAGTGGCATACGATGAGTCTACTTTAAGCCAAAAAAATATTTACAAGTGGTATAAATTCTTCCAAGAAGGCCGAGAAGACACCAACGACGAACCTCGTTCTGGACGCCCCAGCACGTCAACAACTGATGAGAACGTTGAAGAAGTGAAGAAAATAGTGTTGGGGAATCGTCGAATTACCATTAGAGAAATTGCTGATGATATTGGCATCTCGTTTGGTTCGTGCCAATCAATTTTAACGGGTGTTTTAGACATGAGACGTGTGTCAGCGAAGTTTGTTCCGAAATTGCTCAATTTCGACCAAAAGAACCGTCGCATGAGTATCGCCCAAGAGCTATTGAATGACGTCAAAGACGACCCAGATTTACTCGACAGGGTCATAACAGGTGACGAAACATGGGTATACGGTTATGACGTCGAAACTAAGACTCAATCGGCCCAGTGGAGGCATTCCGGATCACCAAGTCCAAAAAAAACACGCCAAGTTCGATCAAATGTGAAGGTTTTGCTTACAGTTTTCTTTGATTGCAGGGGCGTGGTGCATCATGAGTTCTTGCCACAGAGTAGAACAGTAAATAAGGAATATTACCTGCAAGTTATGCGCAATTTGCGCGAAGCAATCCGCCAGAAACGTCCGAATTTGCGGAAGAACAAAAATTGGCTTTTGCACCATGATAACGCCCCTGCTCACACATCGTTGCTTGTGCGCGAATTTTTGGCTAAAACCAACACACTAATGATGCCGCAGGCACCGTATTCCCCAGACCTGGCCCCCTGTGACTTCTTCTTGTTTCCGAAACTGAAGAGGCCCATGAATGGACGGCGTTTTGCAACGATTGAGGAAATAAAGACGGCATCGAAAGAGGAGCTGAACAAGATCACAAAAAATGATTTTTTGAAATGCTTTGAGGATTGGAAAAAGCGTTGGCACAAGTGCATTATATCCGAGGGGGATTACTTTGAAGGGGACAAAATAAAAATTGATGAATAAATAAATATTCTTTGAAAAAAATAAAAATTCACCTTATTTTTTGATCACACCTCGTATACAAAAACACACATTTGTTCATTTACATGAAAATTTGTTAATTTACATTTGTTCGTATACATGAACACACATTTGTTCATTTATTTATTATTTAAAATACAATATATAGTATAAAGTAATTATTCCAAAAATAAATAAAACAAACTAACATAGCAGAAAACATAAGTTAAAATTCTTGGTAAAGGTTTATAATTATAATGTAAATGTTGGATTTTTAATGATTAATGTCTGGTCAAAAAAAATTACTTTTAAAACTAAGTATAAAATTTACGCGAATAAAATAATAGTTTGAATAAAGAAATTTTAATTTATATATAATTTTTCATTAATTTTCAAAATAATAGAGTAAGAAAAATTAGTTGATTTAAAAAAACATGTTGAATTTTTTTGCCTTAGTAAAAAACCGATGATTGTTATTCATTTGATGTGAACTATGTTCAAACTAAACTTCACTAACAATTAACTTGACGTTTAGTGAATTTTCAACACTGAGAATGCTGACCGAATTTTAAAAAAGTTTAACTAAATATGTAAATACATTAAGAGCCAAATCTACATTTGTATATCTATATAGTTTGACAGACTTCGATTTATTTTCTGTATTGAAAATTTTTCATAATACTTTTGCATATTCTGTTTTTTGATATTGTGTATATATATGAGGGTCGTTTGTTAAGTCTGGTAAAAAAGTAAGAAAAACTAAATTGAAGAATTAAATTAAATTGATTAATTAATTAAATTAAACAATAAATAAATTTACCATATTTATCAACCGACCCTTGTATATATATTCACACATACTATGTATTTATATATATAAGAGTATATATATATATATATATATATATATATATATATATATATATATATATAAATTAAAAGTGTAGTCAAATAAATAGATTTAAATTTATGGAGTGTATTTTGAAAATTTTTGTAATACAATACATAGAACTTTTATAATAAATACATACACTTACAAATATAGCTACTGGAAGTAAAAAATGAAGTATTTGAGGTTAAAATAATCTACTGGGAAATGAAATCAAAACAATAATGTTTACATTTGCAAGTAAATTACGCTAATGATTCAAAATAATAGCCAAAAAAAGTTCATATATGGATAAAGAATCTAGAGTTAAGTTACATTTTCGAAAAGTGTACAACAGGAAAATTAGTAAATCATACAAAGTAAAAGAGAAAAAGAACACTATAGAGAAATTTATAATGAAATGTTAGAGAATATTTTTTGATATTGCTCATTAATCTAAATCAATATTGTTTATTGGAAGAGAGAAAAAGAATAAATGAAAGCAGAATATGAGAAATATGCTAAAGAGCAGAAATGAAGAATTTTTTTTTATATTTGAGGTGCTGAAAGATTTGAGACAACTTAATTTTACAGTTTGAAATGAACATAGTGAACATAGACAACTTCAACTAAATATAAATACTGAAGTTACTTGGAAAAAAACGTTCGATAAAGAGTAGTAGCAGTAAAATAAAACATAAGCAGTATGTTGATAACAAAATCCATAATAATAATCGCAATAAAATTTTCTTTAAGATGCTGTAAAAACATGGTTGTTTTTACAATTTATGACAGTCGTAAATAGATATAAATCACATATATATTTGTCTATGTGCATATATATGAATATGTATCGTCATTATTAGCCTTATTCAATCTACTGTTGGATGAATATTTTTCTCCAAAACTTTCAATTTGAGCGATCTAATACTTTTCTATTTTAAGATTTTTTTCCATATTTATCTAACTAATGTTTTTTTATATATATCTGGAATTCCAATTAGTATTTTTTCTTGTTAATCGACAGACTTCTCTCTTGCTAAATGACAGACTTATTTCAATTTTCAACTTCTCTTTTTTGTTATATATTCGCATCTTTGATTTTTTTCGAATATATTCATTTCTTTCTATCTTTATTGTAGTGTTATTTTTAACATGTAGCATTTTACGTTTTTTGCGTTCTCTGGATTAACTTGATTATTTTAACATTTAAGACTTGCAATTCATTGCAATATATGAGAATAAGTAGAAGTAGATCAAAAACTTTTTTCTGCAAATATAAAGAAATATTCGATTTTATAATAGGAAAATGTCTTCCAAACTGACACAATTCTATTTTTATTATTTTCTTCACTTCATAATACTAGGCTTACGGACGCTTCATGTATACCTATCTGAACAAAATAATACATTTTCTTTAAAAAACAACTTAAAAACAACAATTATATAATATTAACTTATAAATGAAACTATAAGATATACATTTATATAAAATTTATAATATTTAACATTATATAACATCATTACATTTATTCTGCGTATCTTTTACATATATATATACTGGTAAAAAAATTATCAGTTGTTATATTCCTGCCTTGATGTAAATATGATTCGGCTAACTTTAAAACTACAAAATCCGCCCAAAAGTGTTGAAGTTTGCGTTTCATCTTTACCCAGATTAGGGAAACCATTTTTTAGATATTTTGAATTTACATCTACTGCCAACTAAAACTTTATGCCAAATTTATGTCGTTTATTTGGCATATATTGCGTGAATCTGCATCGGACTTTTGTAGGGAACAGTTGCTCGTCTATTGAAATATTTTCGTGAGGTTTATAACAGGATTGACTATTATGTATAAATTTATTCCATATTTGAGATATCAATGCAAATTTATCTGTACGTAAACGTTCTGATCGTTCTGTTCTTTTATCAAATCATATGAATCGAAGAATTTGCGTAAATTGACCTCTAGGCATTGTGTTCGAGAAGAAAGCGGGTCCCGATTTCTTCGACCATAATTAAAAATCTTTTAGTGATTTTGCTTCATATGCCTTTTCTGTATTAGAGTTTTCCAACTAGCATTAATGTTTATTTTACGATTGTGTCAAATTGACCCGCACTGTAAAGATAAGTGTACCACATACATAATTTCTAAATTAGAAAGTTTTGAAGAAAATTAATTTCTCTATTTTATTTGTCTCGTTAAATGGAAAAAAGTCAGTACAAGTGGTAGAAGAAAAATGTAAACGGTTTCTGTAAATTTCCTCATGAAATTCGAAATGTGCCAAAATGACGCGTCCCGTAAACCTAGTGTTAATAAATGTTTCTTGAGTATCAATGAATTGTTCCAGATATATGTTATTTTTTCTTATATTTCAATTTAATTTTCATCTAATTTGAAAATTCATTATATATTATTTGTAGGATTATGGAAAAAATAATAATATCGTCAGAAAATCTTATTAAGTACTTCGCCACTTACATTTATTTCTTCAGATTCCTAATTTTTGTCTTAAATATATATTCTAACGTCTTTGTACATAGTTTTGGTGATATTACATCGTCTTGTTTTAATATTTTTATCGTCTTGTTTATAATATTTTTATATCTCCCTTCCGTTCTGGTGAATTTCGCAGCTATGTATAAAAAAAAAAAAAAAAGCGGAAGGGAGAAGATACTTGCCAACCTAATATATATATATATATATATAAAATAGAATATATGTATTAATCAAATCTCCGAAAATATTTCAATAAAACTTTATTTAACACAGACTGTTTCACTTCAACCAAAGTATTTATTAACTAATAATCTATAAATAATAACAGTATTATGTTTGTTTCATTACGTATTACTACATAACTAATTAAAGTGTAATCATAAAATGATCAATAGCAATAATTTCTATCAAGAATATAAAATAAATGTAACAACAGTTAAGACAAATTTATTATTCTTGAATAAATCAAAAAATTTTTATTTATACAGAAATTATTGGAAGTTTCACTATTATGAAATGATGTTAATGAATTTAACAGAAACTAAATATATAATATTATCGAATTATTGAAATTTTTTGAATAATGACTTAATTTATTTCGATCGTTTTAAATATTTGAAATTATAATAAGAAAATAATGTTAAATAGGAAATTTTACTTGTATATATATATATATATATATATATATATATATATATATGTATATAAATTGATTATTGTTTCAATTATGAATAGTTATTATCAATTAATCTATTCAACTTTTCTACCGAGGGGCTATTTAAATAAAACCCAATAAATATCATGAAGTATAAAAATATGGTACAGGCTTAGCGTTATAAAACTTGTCGTAAAGCTCTTGCTCCAATATTTGTCGCATAACATGAATATAGGATTTTTGAAGAGTGGCTATTAGCCATTCAGTCAAGTCTACAACAAAGCCAAGTGTGGTATAGTGATAAAGTTTACTCGTGTAGCGCAGTTGGTAGCATTGAGAAACACCGTAGACGTTGTTGTCTCTTGACTTTTGAGATATGGCGTAACATTGTTCCTTGGCAAACTTCATGTCTGGTTTGCTCAGTCTTAATAATATGCGGTTTGTTTTGTCTTGTAAATGATAATTTCACAGTTATGTTGGCAAGTATAATGAGAAAGTAAAAGTCAAAGTTACATTTTGTTGAATACGTATAGCTATCTCGATTTATAAAATAGAATTATTACTGCAAAATTATTACTTAGTTTATTACTATATACTAAAGAAACTTTATTGTATTTTATCCATTCACATTATTTGAAATTTAATTAAAAAAGTTATGGAC
>CP092087.1:38282786-38300286 GCA_029203775.1 Neoneuromus ignobilis
TTCGGAAATTTTAATTTAAATATTTTTCTCTTATATTTTCTTAATGATAAGAATAATTTAAATTTCAGATACTCTTGTGTACTTATTTTTCTTCAATGAAACATAATCCATATTTTTTAGTATTTTTTATTATAGGGTTGGTTATGATTTAATATTGAGTAGAATTTAAAAAAAATATTAATTAGTTATAAATAATAAAAAAACAACAACATGTACCTCAGTAGTAAGAAATAATTAAAATCTTAGACAGATAATTTTTTGTAAATATTTATAAATTCTCAAAGTAAAAAAAATAATTTTGACACATTTTAAAAATAGCTTTGAAAACAATTAATCTACTATGCTCCATAATTTTTTTTAGATATTTTACAACTCACGAGATATATGAAATAAATTATTTTTAAGTAAATAAAATATTTTTTTAAATATTTTTTATCACAAATGTCTTTGATATATACATATATTTTTTATGTATATGATAATATTGAGCTTGATTGATATTTTATAAATTAAATATTTTATACATAACCTGAAAAAAGATGTCTGTAATATTTTACAAATTATTTGTTGTCTATGTATATATATATATATATATATATATATATATATATATATATATTTATATATATATATATATATATATATATATATATATAAGTAAATCTACAAATATAGAATAAAGAGGATAAATATGTTCAACACAACATTTACTGTTAAGACGTGGTAAATATTATGAATATAAGTTGATATGAGTAACGCAGAAAAATATATAAAACATATACTCAACTTTTAGGTGATATAATATTCCATATACTGCTATTCTATATGCTTGGGACTTCATGAAAAACTACATGTCCCGAGGGAAGTAAAACTAAAAAATATGTGGCGGATACACATTCGTGAACTTCTTGATCTGAGGTGTGAACACATGTCTATTTTGTCGTATGAAAATACAAACGAGAAACGAAGTATATTTATATACATAACATTATTCAAATTGTCAGAATAAATAGTTTCTAAAAACAACATATTTTTCATTTGGTGTGAATATAATAACAATAAGTAAATAAGTGTTTTTTTTTATTTTATTACTTAGAATTATTAACATTTTGATTAAAATTATTATTTTATAATGAAAATTTCATTTTCTTCTTTGTACTGATTTATAGATTAAAAAATCTTCGATTTAGTCTGTATATCATGAATACTGAATTCATTGAAAAATCGAGAAATTGGAGAAACATACATTTAATATATTATAAATTATTAAATAACATTATTTATTTATATTAAATATTTTTAAAAATTCTGTATTCTGTGAATAAATACAGAAAGAAACTTGAAATTTTTGAAAATAGTAAGAGAACTCTATATAATGTCACAAAAGTATTTATAATAGAACTAAAAGAATTGTTTAAAATATTAAATTAAAAAGCTAAAAAAATAAAAATAAAATGAAAAGTTCAGATGAATTCAAAAAACAATTGAGAAAGTGAACAAAGGACATAAAAAATATTTATTATTAATGAACCTAATCATAGCTAGTTAAGAGTCATTTTTAATTAATTTCCAGGTTTGAACTGAATCAAATTAAAAGGAATAGAAATAAAAGTTACAAATTATGTCTACTTAAATAGATCATTCACATAAGATATGTTTATAAATGAAAATAAATATGAAATGGTAATAATTTAGAAGACATGCTTAAATTTTGAAATCGAATATTTTTCTATGTTTGAGAAAAAAGTTTTTGATCAATGTATTCTATCTATTGCTCCCTTTGGGAGTAAAATATGAGTTTTATATTTTAAAAAATCAGTAACTTTATACAATTTCAAAGAAGTATGAGACAATATATGAGGATCGATTGATAAGTATGGCAAATTTATTTATTGTTTAATTTAATTAATCAATTAAATTACATTTTTCAATTTAGTTTTTCTTACTTTTTTAGCATACTTATCAAACGATAAAAATGATAAAAATCAAATGATAAAAATAATACATAAAAGTTACGAATATTATGACAAAAATGAAAGTTTAAAATAGAAATGAATCGTAAGTATAGCAAGAAAAGGAGACCAATGATAGATATGAAAAATTATTAATTGGGAACTTAAAAATATAAAATATAAAGAGAAGGCTCGAGAAAATACTTATGAGTAGGTGGGATAAAGAAGTGGGAAAATTTGTCAGTTTGAATGGAAAAAGGTATTTAGTCGCTGGAATAAAAAAGTTTGAGATGTCTTCATCTATCAATGGTTATAAAGAAGCTACTGCTACTGATATACATATATATATATATATATATATATATATATATATATATATATATATATATATATACATAGAATATTTTCAAACATATATGAGTCGTCCAGAAGCCAATGTGATTAAGTTCATTTTTTGAAATTTTCATATTTTTGTAAATTTTAATCAAACAAAATTTGTTTAATTATAATTTTCAAAAATATGAAAATTCCCAAAACTGAACGGCTCATATATTGCTTGTGATGCTTCAATAAATAAATAAAAGGTGTTTTCACTTCCCTCTTATACTTACATATTTTTTGATGGCTATGTTATTTAAAAGAATATTGTATTTTATAAATTAAATATAAAATATAAACAAATTAAAGTATTTTTTTAAATATTTATTGTCTTAAAACATAAACTTTTGTTTAACAGTGTTAAAATTAACGATTTCTTATATAATCCTGTTTTTTTTAAAAAACATATTTTTATTTGTATTACTTATTTGCGATCAAATTATTGTGATATATATCATAATTATTTAAGTCAAATTTTTAAATTGTTCATTTTAAATAATAAATTTAAATGTGCAATTTTATAACCTGATATATTTTTCGACAAAAAACGAAGTATTAAATTCAATACAATTCTGATATAGTTATAGTAATTTTTTATAATTAAAAAATAAAAAAGTTGTTTTGACCAAATTAATGAGCTACATAATATAATCTAGGTTAATTTAGACTATTATTATATGTTGTTGTAATTAAAATGGTAACTTGAACAAACATTTTAAAATAAAGGCATCATAAAAATTATACGAGATAATAGGTACATGAGAAAAATACTTTTAAATAAAAAAACGACGTTTACGATATTCTGCATAGAATTCATAGGTAGTCCTATTTACACAAAATATATGAGAAGTACAGAGTGGATTTAGTGCTTAGGTATGTAGATTTAAATAAAACCACAGCTAGGGAAAGATATACGGATTTGTTTATTTAATATAAGAAAAGAGAAATTCATGACGTTATAAATACGAATATTGTTAGCGTTAAATTCATTGTGACATTTTCCTTGTAAATGACTTGTTTGATATATTTGTAAACATATGTTGTCTTACGTTGATAAATGGGTTTCATATAACTTATGATTTATTTTGAAGAAAAAAATGTTTTGATATATTTTGTTGAAAATATATAAATGGAAATAAATTGTATTAAAAATGTTTGATATTCAAAATCATGATACATAATTCATTTATATTGTATAGTATTTTTGTAAAGATATTATGTCTTGCATGAATAATTAAAATTTGAACCTACTTCTTCAGCATATTTTAAAATTTTATTAGTTAAAAAAATCATTTTATTAATCAATTATCAATTATTATATTATTAATTATAAGTTATGTACTTTTTAATTATACTAATTTCCAATATATAATAATTAAAAGGTAAAAAATGTCTAGAAATTATTTTCAAAAGTTAAACTGTGATTTATTATGTATAATTTTAGAAAAAATAATTTACCGAAATATTCAAATTCAATTAAAAATATTAGGTTGTATTATATAAAACATTGAGTTTTATTAAAAAAATTAAAACTTCATATATAAAGATAGAAGCTTATGTTATTAATTAAAATACGACTCATTTTCTTATATTGTATTATTCTATTCAGATTCTTATGAAAATGTACGTTTCTTGAGGGAGCATTATTTTTTGATGAAATTAATTTAGCAAAAGCTTAAATGATGAAGATGGATTTAAGAACTATCTACTATGTAGAAATGAATGTAAGATTCTAAAAAGGTCAACAGCCTTTAAAATAATATTTAAAGAATAAAATAAATGGAGTAAAATTTTATATTTAAATTTCGAAAATTGTTATACATATAATATTATATGTGATATTAAATTTGTGTGTATACAAGATCCTATGCAAAATTTAGGATTTTGTGTGATTAAAAAAAATAAGGGACTCTCTGATCGACATAGCTGGTTGTTTTTGTTGAGTTATTTTCACATATCCTCGATTTATTCACAATAATCTTCTTATTTATTGCATTGTTCTATTATGAAAAGAAAATGATTGATTATTTTGACAGACAACTATGTACTGAATATAATTTTTTTAGAGTGTAACAGCAGTTTAGAAGATATTTATGAACTTTTATGGTATTTAACCATTATCTAAGTATAATTAGACTACCATAATAATTCATTTTTATTCATAAAAATAATTACTTTTAAGAAACTTTATTTTCTGATCTCTTAATAAAAACTTGAAATTTTCAAAATTATCCTACATTTCTATATGAACGAACTTATTTTTCTAACACCAATAATTTTATATTGACAGACTTACAGGCTTGTGTACTTTTTATCTAAGAAATCAATAAATATTTTTTTGTTTTGATTAGGTGTATATATATATATATATATAAAGTGTTTTCTTGAGCGTGATAGAACTTTAAATTGAATCCCTATTAAAAGTTCTATCAAACCTACAAAAACATTTTTATATATGTGTGTGTGTGTATGTATGTGTATGTATGTATGTATGTATGTATGTATGTAAGTATGAATAAATGTATGTATGTATGAATGTATGTATATATGTATGAATATATATATATATATATATATATATATATATATATATATATATATATATATCAGTTAGATATGAAACATTAGAAGAATTATATAAAACACTAACCTGGGAATCTATATATAACATTAAATGATAATATACTTAGTCATTAAAGATTTTTTAATGACATTAATATATTTCAAAAATCCTAGTTGGACTTAAAAAAAGATTAAAAGTGTTAGACAGAGAAATTAATATAATTGGTCTTAAGATGAACCTTAGCAAGACAATAATAATATATAAAGAATATTTAGATAAAAAAATTAAAGGAGTAGAATTGAAAAAGGTGATATTTTATGTATTAAGAAAAAATTATTAGAACTCTAAAAATATTTATAGATAAAGTGAACAGGAGATCAAAAAAGAGATGATGTTAATTTGGAAAATCTCATATTCTAAAATTTCATATTTCTCTATATTTAGAGAAAAAAAATTTGACAATGTATTCCACTTATTTGAAATTACAATAATAAAATAGTAATCCTAAATTCCAAAATAATTCAATAGATGTAGGGAAAATGAGAAGTATGGAAAGATGTATGTTAGAAATAACACTTAGGAATAGATAGAGAAATGAATGGATTTAAACGCAAACTAAAGTTAGAGAAAAATAAACAAAAGTGATAAGAATAAAAAGAATAGATTAACAATAGAAAAGAAATAATTGTCTGAGAACCCAGAGACATAAAAATGACTAGCAGGAGGGACATTGGTAAAAGAGCTAAATACGTAAGAAAATTCGTCAAAGTGGAATGGAAGAGAAAAGCATTGGATCACTTGAAGTAAAAGATTTTGAAAAAGGTTTTTATCCACTTCACCCACTGTAACTGTATATATATATATATATATATATATATATATATATATATATATATATATATATATATATATATACGTATATATATATATATATATATATATATATATATATATACGTGCATGTTATTCCTTTGATCTTATTGATTTTTTTACAGAGAATTACGTTACATTTTTTTCTATTCTATTAAAATATACAATTACAATTCAGTTTGCTCTATCTTTAATCGAATTACTAGAATTATTTAAAATAAAATAATATAAAAAAATTAAATATCTAGTTTACCTTATTATAACTAAACTGTCATTATAATATTTTTATAAAAAAATCTACTGTATTATTTAGAGTAGAATTTATTAAAAAAATAAAAATAGCATATGTGTTAAAATTATCCTGATAAAAAACAATTTTAAAATTAAATATGATTACTTAAGAGATATAGAGTTTGTCTTTAAATAGTTATATCTTCGAAATTTATAATTAATTTTTTAATTATATATATTCTAAAATAATAGTATTTAAAATACAATTCATATGTAAAAAAAATATATTTTACAAAAAAGAATGGTAATATAACTAATATTATAAAATATACTAGAAATCCATACTTATACATACACATGCATGCATATATATATATATATATATATATATATATATATATATATATAAATATATACAATATATTGTTTATATTTATTGTATAATTACATGTTAAAAACTTTATTCAGATTTTCTGTTTAATGTCAGTTTGTTTAGAAATTATTTATGTCCACGCATCCTTAATAAACAACCAAAAAGTAAACAATCAAAATATAATAGCATATAACCTCACTGGGAAACCGTCGACCCAACGATACAACAATAACTCATAAAATAAATGGAACAGTGACTACTTTAGTATAGGTCGAAGTGAGGACATCATCATCATCCATCCATCCATCCATTCGTCCACCCACCGACAGGAAACAGACTCGGTACGACGATAGTGATTGCTCCCCTTTGTACGAATGGTATGGAGAAGTAGAAATTTCAACGCTATCATCGTTTTGCCTTCGTGTTGGAATAATGTCGAACTTGAACCGTTGTGAAAAGGGACAAGCCACTGCCGTATGGCGCTCACTCCCTTGCTGATGGTGACTTTCATTATCTGGAATTAGGGTCGTCATTTGGTGACACCAACCATCGCGCGGTTCTTTGTGTTATTCACAAAAGTTGCTTTTCGACAACGCGAAGTGAGTGAAAGAACGCCGTTGGCGTTAAACGAGGGTTGTTGTTCGGAAATTTAGTTTACAAGGTGAATTTCTGTCCGAGAGGTTACGAACTTTTTATATAAAATGATAAGTGTGTCAAATATAATACCGTTTTTTTATTATAGATATTATATTTTTTACGAATTTAAAATGAAACATTCCGTCGATTTATTACAATTAAAAGTATAACTGAATTTTATTTTTGTTATATATTATTGTTCGTTTTTTTAAAGTAGATACATATTAACAATATATATATACATATAAATTTACATATATACAAACAAATAGTTATATTTACAATATATGAATGTAAACATATATACGGAAATTATTAAGTTTAAATTGTATAAAATAATTTCGTTTTTCTTTACTTTATTCAATTTTTAAAAGTGTACATATTTGCTTGATATTTTTTGAAGTGTATTTAAACAACGTTAATTTAATATATACAGAATGTAATAATAAAAACGATATGAACATGCTTTATATATATTGTATATATGCTACATATACAATATATATATATATATATATATATATATATATATATATATATATATATATATATATATATATATATATATAATTAAAAAAAATGAAATAATTATGTTACATTTATTTAACAGTAAATTCTAGAGTATATATTTTTATAAAAACTCTCTAATTTTTTAGTGATTCTCTTGTATTGAAAGAATAAACACTTATACCGAAAACTTATTAAAAAATCCCACTCTAGAAATAAGTATTATTACAAAATATCGATTATATTCCAACATTGTTTTATATCTTTTAATTTAATTCTAATAAAATAACCCTTTTTCATAAAGATATTCTTTGAACGTCTTTTAATGCAGATACAGAGTTTAATTATAAAAGTGTATTAAAAATAAAAATGTAAAAAAGTTGCAACTTTTCTATAAACTTTTCTACTAAAGAACTTTTATTTCACTCGCGTTTTGTAATATAAAATAGGAAATTTGAATGAAGTTTTATTAAAATATTATTGAATTATATTTAACTTATTATTTCTAATCATATATTATCACATTCGCTACCAGAGCATGAGAATGAAATCTTGTAACACAGACCAGGAAAATTTTTCTTATATGATTGGCATTGGGTTTCTTAACATTATATTTATAATATTGAAAATAAACAAAATAAGAAATTTTACAAACTGACGCATATTTTCACACTGGGCTAGGAACTAAAATTTCATTTAATAGATCGCACGTCGCGTATATGCGACATATTTTAGTAAAAGGAAAGTAAGTACATCGGAAAGGATAAACAAAATAAAAACATTTTTCGAATCGAAATACAAGCAATTTATTTTTTTTCATTAAAAATTTGGAAACATTCATCAATGCACAGGCCAATGAGTAATCCCTTATTTGTTTTACAAATTCCGCAGGAATAGAAAGTTATTTTACACAGCTTCTAAGTGCCATATACACGGCATCTTATTCTTTTATCCAATATATCTTTGATCATTATTATTATTTTTTTATTATTCCTAGTATTATTATTTTATTATTATTGTTGTTATTATTATTATTTTATCTTAGATCATTTGATATATCTGCATCACAAGTTATATTTTCTTCACTCGAATATTTAACACGCCTTTTCTTCATTGGGAGTTTCTTACAAATATTTGACATCTTGTAAACGCAAAAAATATGTTCTGTTGAAAGATGTGCATTTAACAATATTTTATGATATCGTATATTTAGCTACTTATATTAAATTAATCAAAATTTTGATACTTGAATAAATATAAAAACTTTTTGCACTTTCTTTTACCACTTGTACTCAACTAATAAGTTCAACTACTTCTCATAGACTAAAAATGTAATTATCTCCAGACCAAGGACATCCTGCATATAATTTATTATTTTATAGCCCATTACTACTGTTTCGACGAAAAAATAGTGCAACACATTGTTATAAACTGATAAAGTGCACAGGTCACATATATGCGACGCCGGGCTTATATAAAATAAATGAGACGTCGCATATACGCGACGCTGGTAGCGAACGTATTATTTAAAGTTTTGTTACTTTTCATTAACAACTTTATATAATTTGATCTTTAAGTTCATTTATTTTATTTTTATATACTTTATCCCAGCGTTTCTACACTTTTTTGACCGCAGACCAGTATTTTTTGTAAAATTTTTACGTGGCCCTCTTTTATGTAAAAAAACATATCTTATTTTATTTAAAGTGCTAATTTGTGACCAGCATTTTTTTCTGCAGACCGGTACTGGGCCGCGGACCATAGTTTGGGAGACGCTGATTTATCCTATTATTTCCAAAATAAATAATTTATTTTGTTAAATTGCCGGAAAAAATTGACATGTTTGAATAGTGATATTTGTAAATAACAATTTATTTATTTTAAGATGTCAATTATAGTTTAAACGTGTTAAATGTTCTCATCTAAATTATCTAATTAAAAAAGTTTTATTGATACAATGAATTTAAAATTATAGCACTAACTTTACAATTTCATAAAATAAGTGTTAAATTCATTTTTGATTTTTTTCAGTATACTTATATTTAATATTGCATATAAAAATATACGTATATATATATATATATATATATATATATATATATATATATATATATATATATATATATATATATATATATATATATAGTGGTGTGAACAAAAATAGGATGCTATAGAAAGAAATCAATGAAAGTTGGGAATGCAATTAATATTCTCAAACTGTTTTGCTTCTCAGATATTTGTCGTGCAATAAATATCAATTTCGGAGTATTACCGTTTTATTAAAAAATGAAGATTACTTGCTTTTTGGAAATTCTTTTTCTGATGCATTACAGTGTAAAAAATGAATGTGTTGTATCAAAAAACAATTTTTATTTCAAAAAAATTAAAATTGATTAAATTATTAAAAAACAATATCTATATATAATTGATTTTAATATACAATAATTTTAAATTTCTGAAAAAAGATCTAAAAATAATTATAGATACATATAAAATTTATATTGCTCATTTACATTAAAAACGTAAAGAATTTCTTTGTGAAACAAATATTAACTTAAAAATAATTACTCTTAAAATTAGATAGATTATTTTACAATTTGAATGAAATAAATCATTATGACTTTTTTGAAATGAAATACTTTATTTTAATAAAATTCAAAGATTTAATATAGAACTTGTCATGAACATTTTATTAAATATAGGGAATAACACGAATAATATTTTGTTAGCATATTATTTATGAAAAAAAATGTAGACAAGATCTTTAAAAATAATATTATCTAAAGACGGTATAGCTATATAAGAATTATAAAAATAAATGAACAGAAAATTGGAAATTTTAAAAGAGGCATTGAAAAATTTAACATTGACTCTATGTATAAAAAAGACAATGTTCTGATATTTAAAATGAAAGAAGTAGAAATAAATCCAAATCATAATAATAGAGAAAATTCAATGAGTTGAAGTTTTGTTACCAGAAAAGCATAATCATTAACGATAATATAAATGTGAAAAAGATAAGGAAGAGAATATATTTGGTAAAACGAGCTTTCAAAAATAAAAAACGCCTATTGATCAACAATCACAGTAGTCTAGATACAAGGAAATTATTTATATAAGCCTTTGTTTAATGCATGTTAATATAAATGCGAAAATTGGAATCTAAGTAAACAAGAGAAAATCAGAATAGAGACAGCAAAAATATAGATATGGAGAAAGGTAACAAAAATAAGTTGACACGTAAAAAAATATAATTTAAGTACTAAAAGAAGTAGATGAAAAGAAAGATTTTTAAAACATATAAAAAAAATATACTTATAAGATTCTTGATGAGATAGAATAATTTCTTTAGGAACATTTTCGAGGGTAAAGTACTTGGTAAAAATTAAAGGAAAACTAAGAACAATTTACTTAGGGAGGGCCATGAAAAGAATGCATTTTGAATTTTACGAAGAAATGAAAAGAATGGTTTCACACAAAAGATATGATTGCAACAAAGCACTGGCTTTAATGGATGATGATCATCAAAATGTAACAAAAATGTAAGATTAAATAAAATGAAAGTTGAAAAATTATTTTATTGTCGACAAATAAATTTTCTGAATAAATAATGCCTTAAAAATAATTTAATTTTTATTTATTTTTAATTTTATAACTCAGAACTATTGATTTTTTTTAGAAAAAAAATATATTGTCTTTTTATTTCTTAAAAATATTTAAAATATATATTTATATTATTTTTTTAAAAAATAAATCATTTAAGAATACATTAATATAAATAATAATAATGAATTTTATAAGAATATTTAATTTCAAAGAATAAATAAATAATTTATATTAGGAATTAAAACAGTGTTTTGAAAATAATAAAAATATTTTTAGATTTTACTGTAAAATATTTAAAAAAAATTGTAATAATAGTATATTACATTATTTAAAATAATACAATTTTATTGGTATTATTAAATTATCAAATATTATGATTGTATATTCCATTTATATTCATATATTTGTATGTATATATATATATATATTGTATATATATATATATCTATATATATATATATATATATATATATATATATGTAATAAGTTTTCAATTTGCACAACTAATAAAGTTTTATTACAGAAATTTTTGAATATTTTCTTGAAATCTTCGTTGAATATTTTCTAAGAAAAAAGATTAATTTTTAGTGCTTTTGAATAGGTAAATAAGTTTTGTGAACGTGAAAATCTTTTTAGACGCTAATTAAAATGTCGTTTGGAAAACTTTTCAATATTTTGATGTGTTTTATTAAAGTTGGTAAAAACTTCGAGACATTGAAGTTAGGTAGTGTGGATCTTGAGTAAACGGTATCGTGCGAGGAAATCATAATGGTGTCGCTGGAAATTGAAAACTAAATTGGGAAATTCGCCTTGTGTCGAACTTTAATGACACGAATATCGGATATTGAATTTTTCACTCAATTTGTGCTTTGTTGCTTCTGTAAAGATTTTTTCGGTATATAAAATCTTATGTATCGAGAAATAATAATTATTCAAATACACAACACGTGTATATATATATATATAATAAAAGACTTGAAAAAGAATAAAATATTTGTTTTTCAGTATTATGCAAAACTCAAAATATTTTTTCTTCAATCTATGTTACACAAAGTTTCATTTAGAAAATTATTACTAATTTATTAATTATATCGACTAACTTATTAGAGAAGGGTTAAATTCATTTTTATAAAAAATAATTTATAAAATAAATAAATAAATTTTCTACTAAAATACTTTTTATATTTTACAAATAATAAATTAATGGCTGTAAAATAAAATAATCGTAAGTGCACATTCGCCATGTAATGTTATGGGAGTTTTAACCGTGTAAAATTATGCAGTGTGTATAGTGAAGAAATCAGAACTGAAATACAACTGGAACTGGTTAATATAACTGGAACTGGTTTGCAAAATTTCGTTCTAGAGATATGCCATTGAAAGATGAACTTAGACCAGAGTGCTTTTTAGACTTTAATGAAGAAGCTCTAAAATCATTGTTTAATTGTAAGCGACACCAAAGTACTCGAAAATTAGCAGATAAGTTAAACACATCATAGCCCATCATGTCTCAGCACTCAAAAAAGATGGGTAAAGTCAGTAAGCTGGGTGTTTGAGTTTCACACGATCTTAGTGAAAGAAACAGAGCAGATCGTTTATCTATAGGAACAAGTCTTCTTTTAAGACAGAGGAACGACCCATTTCTGGATAAAATTATTACTGGAGATAAAATTTATATGAAATACGACAATGTTTTAAGCAAAAGGCAATAGGTTGATAAGAACAAGCCTTCATTAGCGTACAAAAGGTCTAAACTTCATGGAAAAAAATATTGCATATGTGATAGGAGCGTTAATATTGCATGTGTGATAGGAGCGTCATGGAATTATTCATGTTTAACTTTTAAATTGGAATAAAACAATAAATGCAGGACTGTACGTCAAACAGCTGTACTAAAATTAACAAAGTTTGATCGAAAAACATCTTTCGCTCGGCGATACGAAAGACATTTTTTTCTAGCAAGAGCAACGTAGGAAACAAATTTGGAGCTTAGGTGGCCAGTTCTCCCTTATTTAACAATTCATTAGACCTGACATCATATGATTATCAACTTTTTCGATCGCTGCAGAACACTTTGATAGGTAAAAATTTCTCGAATGAGAACCAGGTTCGAAAGTTTGTTGAAATTTTTTTAAAACTATCGGAATTCTATTCAGAAGACATAAAAGAGCTACCTAGTAAATGACAACAAGTCATTACAAACAATAGAAAATACATATATAATAGAAATAAGTACAAATTACTGTTTTTCTATAAAAAATTAAAGTTGACATTAAAAATTGAAATTATTTATCACTCAACCATATATATATATATATATATATAAATTATAGTAAATATCATATACACAGATGCATTAACATAGATTTTTAAACGTTTTATTTTTCATAGTTTATTTACATTGTTTAATAGAAGCAAAAATGAGGGTCAATGAGCTAATCGAGTAGGAAGCAGAGCTCCTAGTGATAAAAAACAAAAATATAACTAAGTTTAAATTAATGCACAAAAGGAAATATTTTCTTATGTATGATTATTTCATATTTCAATCAGTTTTTCTCATTACATTTAAGTGAATTTAATAGCAATATGAACTTTTAAAATATAATTCAATTATGCAAATCGTCATCGTCACTGAAGTCTATAACAGTCCATTGCTGGGAGAAAACTTCATCGACTGTTGTTAGTATATATATATATATATATATATATATATATATATATATATATATATAACATATTTGTTATTCTATCTCTACATCATTAAAATCTAATAATTACAAAAATATAAAAGTAAGTTTTTACATAAATTGTTCAATTTGAAAATTAGTATTTTATTTTTTAAAAAAAACGGTTACTTTACTCAATTTTTATATATGTTTTAATTGAAATTACTTTCAATATAAACACTATTAAAATTGTAATTAGAATATCAGAAACATAATGAAAAGAAATAAATAATATTCTGTTAATACTTAATTGCAATATAATTAAACTTTAAATAAATCTAAAATATTTATTAAGAAACATTTTACGTATGAAGTTTCATTTCAATTTTTTTAACTGCAATCTTAGAGAGACTATTATTTTTTTTAATATTAGAATAATTATTTAAAATAAATAGCAGTGCTTAAAGAGTACGCTAACAACAAACTGTAAATATATAAAAAATATTTTTTTTTAAAATTCATTTTGAAATTCCAAAATTTTTACAAGGAGAGTAATATATTCCAATATAATTAATACTAATGAATAATATGAACAAAACAAAAATATTTGCATTTTAATTGCTTTTTGAATAGAAATGTAATGATTATTGATGTTCAAACAAGCAAAAATGTACTCTAAAACACTAATGAATTCTTAATGAAACAGAAAATAATTCCTAGCGATGAACTGTAAAAAAGCAATGAATAAATTTTGTTTGAAAATCTCAAAATAAACAAATTTTGTATGTGATTTTGTGAAAGGTGTGCATATAACAGCGAAAAATGAATCAAAAAAATACCAATATATAGATATAATTTAATAGAAATGAATTGTTGGAAAAATTTAAAGATATAAATTAATTTATATATTGCATTTTATTAATTTTTTATTGCATTTGTGGGTTTCACTGAATCAAACGTATTTAAAAAAATAAATATTAGTTTAGTATTATTTTAATCCATCTGATGTCTATATTTAAACAATTAAACAAATATTTAAATATGAACAATCGAACCTCCCTCCTCCCATATAAATATATATATATATATATATATTTGATTTTTTTTCTAATTACAATAGCTTTCTATTTTTTTAAAAAATGCTCCGCCTTGATCTTCGAGTTGATGTGAAAATTTTATTTACAAACTTTTCCGAAGTTTTCCAAGAATTAACGAAGTACAAATTTTACGAAAAATTAAAATTAACAAAAAATGGAAAAAAGATAGATTTTCAAGCAGGCTTTTGGTATAAATTTTCGAAAAAATTAAATTTCAATTGTATTGTTATGATATATATATATATATATATATATATATATATATATATATATATATATATATATATATATATATATATATATTATATACATAAAATCAGTGATTTTATTAACAAAAATCATTTTTTAATTTGTAATTATTCGATTTTTTAATTTATATATTTATATATAAATATATCATTTTTATTTTTATATATTTACTTAATTTAAAGAACTATTATGATAATAAAAAATTAAAAATTATTTCATATTTTCTTGGCACAATTCATATTTTGGTAACAGTGCTTATATATTTTGAAACAATTTTTTTTTATTTATTTTCTACATAATTTTATTTCTATTTCATTAATCTATTTATATGAGAAAATCTCAGATATCCAATTTTTATTGTTTTATTTGTACTACTATTTATAGAAAATAATGTAATGTTTTAAACTATAGCTATTGCTTTGGTTATCATTTAAAAACATTGACTTTTGCTTTCATGTCATTATTTCTGAGTGTATAATTTTAAGTGTAATTTAAATTCATTTCAACCAATTTTTCCAAAAGTATTTGTTATATAATATGATAAATTATAAAATATGCTTTATGGGATTAACCAAAATAAAAAAATAGGAAAAAACATTTTCATGTATATTAATAATAAATTAGATATGATCTTAAGAAACTGAAAATATTAAAAATATCTGGAGATTGAGATTATAAATAAACAGTATATTTTCAATTCACAAGAGTATAACATTTTTTGATGAAACCCTATTTTTTCATTTATTCTAATGATGTATACAAAAAAATCCAGCAGAACTTTCCTAAAGGGTATTTATAAGCTTCGTATTTTCAATTCTACACAAACGAAAAACAAACAATGACATCACTAAGTCATAAGAAGTACATCTGATACGATTGTTATCCTTTTTCTTTTAACATACTTTTCTCTTACTGGATTTTTTCACGATTCAAAGATGTAACGAATTCTCTTGTTGTAGTTCTTGTTGCCGAATCCTGCACAATATCCCATAGCACTTCAGTCCGAGAATCCGTCGGCACATAATCCTCTGCCATTCTCTTGGAATAGCCCCCTGTAGGTTGCCTCTTGTAACGACGATGCACTTTAGCCCTTTGAAACTCTACGTTTCTCATTCTGACATTCGTGAAGATTTTCACACGTAATACAAATCTGCGATATTAAACATTTTTTGCTAACGAGTAATAAAAAAATAATACACACACATACATACATACATACATACATACATACATATATATATATATATATATATATATATATATAATGTGTAGAAAAGATTGTTGACAATTTCATTTTTTACTCAAATTTCATTTTATATCAAAATAACGTTTCTAATATAGTAAGAAAAATGAATTTTTGTAATAATTAAAAATTGTTGATAAAATTATTTAAATAAAGAAGAATAAAAAGTACATAAAATGATATTTCTATTTTATAATAATTTTTTAGGTATATGTTTTAAATATTTTTTCATATAAACCAAGAATCAAGTTTATTTTAAGCAAATTATTTTGAAAGTTTAATAAATTGTAAATTGATTTAATATTAGATCATCCATAAGTTATTGCTTGACTTAAGGTAATTTTTTAAAAGTAAAGGTTGAAAGGTAAATATTATAAAAAGTAATACTATAGATCAATGATTAGACAATTTTTTTTGTAATTAAAATACATTATTATCAAAATGTGTGATTATAATAATATAATCTCATTGATACGTTTTTTAAAGGAAATCAATTATTTTAAAGTATTTGATGATTTTAATTAAACGGTATTTTTATTCAGATTATATATTCTTTAGAAAAAAGTATATAACTATAGGAAATATATATTTATATATACAAAAAAATATCGTTTACAAATAATCAACGATAAATTTCTTCTTAGAATCATATAATTTGAAAATGATAACTAATTCATTTAATTTACACATCAATCATTCTTTACTGACCCTTGTCATTTGTTAGAAAAACGCAAATGCTTGACTTAATTAGCAAATTACAAGTAATTGCTTGTGTGTGTGTGCGTGTAAAATCTAAATTATAATATCTTATTACCTTAAGATGAAATTTTAAATATTATGTAATAAATAACAATTAATACTTACTCAATTCTTGTAAGTATTTTACACAGCAATGAATTTTAAATCTAATAATTTTCATGTTGTAAAATAAAATCCCACTTAAATGAAAATAAAGTTAAATTTAATAGATGTATGTTTAAAACGATATAAATACATTATACATATGTATATTTTATTTATATCATATCTTTTATAATTTATAAAAGATATATCATTGTAATATTACAAACAAAAAATAAAATTCATATGTAAATAATTTTCAATTGTATTTTTTTTCATGTTTTGAATA
>CP092087.1:38305286-38310286 GCA_029203775.1 Neoneuromus ignobilis
TTAATAAATAAATTGCTGGATGACAGTTTATCCCAAAACTTATATAGATAGATAGATAGATTGACAAATAAATATTGATATTCGATGTAGGGAAATTTTTTTATGAACATTTATTTTATAATTAGATACATATTTTTCAATTTAAATACTGTAAATTTTATTTGTGAAAATCTCTTTAAGTTCAAATTATCGCCCTAAAATACTAAGTATAAAATTTATTTGTGGACGTACTAATTACATTGGTTTTGAACGAATAATAAACATAAAACACTTTTGTAGCGTTGCTATTTCCATGAAAACGGTGTAATTTCCTAATATTGTATTAGTGGGTATATTTGAACGTAATTAAAAGGACCATTAAAATAAATTTAATAGTTAAATTAAAAGTAAATTAAATTTATGATTAATTTTGTAATATGAAGAGAATTCGAAATATAAATAAAAAAATATAAAATTTATAAACATGTGATTTTTAATTTATTATATTTGTATTAAACATTTATTTGGTTTCAATAATTATCTACTGTAAAATTTAATAAATTAATAAATTGAAAAAAGATGTGCGATTTTGGTAAAAAATAATATAAAAAATAAAAATTAAACTATTATTATAAAATGTAAATGATTGAATTCGGAATTGAATGATTAAATAATGCACTTTTTAGAATTATTTTTCAATATATTTACATTAAACCAGATATACCTCGTTGCACTGTTTTGTTCTGATTGAAATTATATGACTAAATTGTTACTATCTATTGAAAATAAATACCCATCCTAAGATATCCACAGCTTCATACTTCATGATAATTTGTTAATTTTTTTTGAGCAGTTTATTTAATGTTCTTTAAATATTTACTTGTTAATTTAAACTAAACGCGAGGTGTTTACTTAATAAATAAAAATTGTGTAGAAATCGTATTAAAAAAAATCATATTTTCGTTTTTCTTGTTATGAATTATTTTAATGGAAATATTTATAGATCAAATCATTTGTACTGATTTTGTTTATAAATAAATTAAACTATTTCTTAGAGAAGTTTAAAGAAATAAATATTTTTGGAGTATTTTAGTTATCAATTTTTGAAAATTTCTTTTTATTGTTGGTTTCATTTTTTTATTGTCCTCTTGTTATGTTTTATTTTTGAACATTTAATATTAATTATAAACTTTAAGTGTTACAAAAAACAAAAACACAATTTTCTCCATTTTTTAAAGATATTCATACTCAATTGCTCATTTAAATTTGATATTTACATAAAAAGCTACTTTACATTGATCCTTGTAGTACTGTGAAGATGAATATAAGAAAAATGGCGGACTATAATAAACTACAAAGTTGTAAAATACTAACGCCATTTTAATTTTGAAAAATTATCAAATAAATCTCATATTTTAAATTACAATTTAAATATTACATTCAATATACATAATACTATTGAGCATGATTTAGAAAATAATGTTACCAATCAATAAATATAATTTAGATAGTATACGAAAAAATATAAAATGTTTCATGAAAAAAATTCCAATTAAACAAATTACAACGAATATAAATTCTAAAAAAAAGTTTTTTAATTAGCAAATATTATATTTCCTTTTTATAAGTATAACATAAAATATTTTTTTATATTTAGAATCAATGGTCTTAGAATCAATTCCTTTATTAATATAAAATGAGATGAAGTACGTTTGATAATTGGTGATTGGTGTTATTTGTAATTTAATTAGTTTTTAAAATAATAATTTTATATCGGTTAATTTTTTATTTTAAATTGCATTTATTGAAGCAATATTTTTGATTTGACTACTTTTTAATTAAACTTATTTAATGCATTGTTTGATGTTCGAAAAAATACTTTGAAAAATGTTCATTTATCATTTTTATCTTAATGCTAATTTGTGTATGTTTTGTTCATGTAAAGACTTGATAAAAATCTATAAATGATGTTGTTAATTAATTAAACATCTTTTGTAAATAAACGATAATTAGAAATTCTATGTAAAATTTTTGTTATCATTTTATGTATGTATATATATATATATATATATATATATATATATATATATATATATATATATATGGAATACATCACTGATAATTATGCAAAAGACTGTATTCGATCTCCTTTTAACAAATCTTCTCTAAGTTGAAGTTTCAAACTTTAACAAGTAAAAGTTCTATTTAAAATTCTATTATTAAATAAGCAAGGCTTTAAAAGAACTATAGCATTGAGGATAATGACAATGATGATATATATATATATATATATATATATATATATATATATATATATATATATATATATATATATATATGATTGAATATATATGTATATATATATATATATATATATATAAAACAATGAACAAATAAATAAAAACCTATTGACTCGCAGTAAAAAAGAGTGCATTACTCATTCACAAAGAGAAAAGTGTAAATTTCAATAAAGATACTATGTTTTGATAAGTGGTTGAAACGATTTTATGTCGACTTTGGAAGAGAAAAAAACGTATATGTGATTTTTGTGTAAGTATTAAATCTGCTATCGTATGCTTGGCCTACGAGAAGGCTTAACGAGCGACAAACGCGGAAATGGTTGGCACCGGTGTATGTTGCTCAGCATTCTCCTTAACGATTATCGTCGGCAAAACGCTTTGTGAATTTTTATCAATTTCACTGCAGTCAAATGATATACCATCGAATTTTACACTATGGAACGTACCGTTTTTTCTGTTGTAAAGACACATTTTATATTCTGCCTTTTATTCGTTATTTACCGATTCACACAGTGTACATGTATATATATATATATATATATATATATATATATATATATATATATATATATATATATATATATATATATATATATATATATATATATATATATATATATATATATATATATATATATATATATATATATATGTATATATATATATATATATATATATATATATATATATATATGTGTGAGTGTGTGTGCGTGCGTTTATATGTGTGTGCGTATGTGTGTGTGTATCAAAGTATGTATTATTTTTATTTAGATAGAGATGTAAACTGATTTATAAGGTAGTATCAATTAGTATGTTACAATTTTTGTAATTATTTCAATCAACATTTTATTATATATTGTGTTGATAAGCAAATTTCATTTATATATATATATATATATATATATATATATATATATATATATAAATGATACCTATTAGAAATAGAACGTATAGATAAAAAAATAAAAGTTTAAATTTGAAAAAAACTAAAATTACGTTTAAATGATATAAATACATTGTTTGATACTGACTGAGAATTAATATTCTCATATTATTATAATATTGCTTTCGTATCATCAATATCAAATAAAAATACATACTTTAATAATTAAAAGTGTGTCAATAAGGTTTTAAAATAAAATGAATGTAACTGAAATGAAATAGATTTAGTTCAGTTCTCGAAGTATATATGTCGTACGTCGAATTAAACTGTAAATGACAATTTAAAATTGAATTTGGAATTCAACGTATATTTTTTTGGAAAAAACCTAAATTCGATTGTAATTTATTTCGGTCTTTTATATGCACGTTCTAGATGATTATGCTATAAGTATGTAATATAAAGAAGTACTGAAAAAAATATATAAACTGATATATGTTAAATTCGTTTTTTGGCCTATAAATATAATTAAAAAAATGATATCTATAAATTATAAACATACTAAATTTTATTTCTATAAGAGATAAATATTTTTTTATGAAAAATAAATGTATAATCAATGTGTAAGAATTATTTATTTTGATATTAGTAGTTAATTTTTAAAATTCTTCACGTTTTTGAATTACTTTAGAACTTTTTATAAATTAAAATTTATTACAATATTAAAATAAGCTTTTTCTTAAAAAAATACATGCGGCGGACCTTAAAATTATTATATTATTTTAAGTTCAAATTATTTTATATCTTTATTAATATATATCAGTTTGTATTTATACACTTATTAAATTATACTTCCTACATATTATTAACAATATAAATTTAAAGTGAATAGAATATTATTATAAATATTTATAACCACTGTATTTTTTTCAATTTCCTAAAAAATTTAATAAAAATTTGATTTATTTTAGATGATGTTCAAAAATGAGTAAGAAACATTACGAACAATTTCAATGTTCATGTTCTAAAAAAGTTCTTTTATTTGCGTTTTTTCTTCTCATAAATCAGTACATAAGCTGGAAAACGCAAAAACATTATTTTATCGTTTGAATTCATATCCACAACTACTGCTATTTATACAGAAAAGTACCTCATATATGTGCGTGGAAGAAAATCTGCGAACATGGTGTACGAAAAAATAAGATACAAATCCGCTTCAAAATTATATTTATGTTCAATTTGTAAACATTTCTTAACATATATCGACGATTTAGTAAGTTCGTTTTTTTATACAAAAATGTACTCTACTTTGCACCTTTAATAAATTAATGTAACTATATATATATATATATATATATATATATATATATATATATATATATATATATATATTTCTAAGGTATATTACAATATACACATTTCCTTTAAATTTGATTATATTATAATGTTTTAATTACATTCTAAGAAATATTTGTGAAAATATGAATTGTAATAATAAGGGAAACAAAATCATTATTGGACAAATAATATTAAAATAATATTCTTGTTATTTTTAGTAATTACTTTTATTTATTTTTATTTAAAACTGATAATTTTTTACTGTTAATTAATTAATAAAAAAAGTTCATAATTGTAATAACTTGATTAATTTAAGGTAAATTACTCAATTATTACTAATATTTTTAAACACACACACACATACACACACACACACACATATATATATATATATATATATATATATATATATATATATATATATTCAATACTATAAATCTGCATTATGAAAAATTTATTTTTCCAAACAGATTGATACTATTATTCAAAAAATGTTTATTAAG
>CP092087.1:38312786-38337786 GCA_029203775.1 Neoneuromus ignobilis
TAATTAAATTCAAATGTCAAATATTTAATGTAAATACATATATATATATATATATATATATATATATATATATATATATATATATATGTATATATGGAGTAAAAAAATTGATTCAGTTTATTTAATTTAAATTATTCAACAGAATAACATATTGATATGTTGTTCAGTAAATTAATATACATTTAAAATGCAGTGCGTTTTAACCCTTTTAAAAATATTAAATATCATAAAAAAGTAAAAAAATGAGAAGTTAAATATATTTATACAATAAGAGTTATTTGGTTATTAATTCGTACTAATGACTGAAATATATATTTTTTTATGTATGGTAAGAATTAAAATATTTAGTTAATATATAAATAGAAAATTACATCAATTTTTACCACAAAATAATTACAGTTTCATGTTCTTCAACAAATTGGATATTTATAAGAGTTTGTGAATCAATAAATAACATTTAAACATTTATAGGTTTCAGTTTTTATGGCTTTTAGAGTGTATATATGATGAAAAATAATTCAATAATTAATATGTATAGCTTTGCTTATTTATTTTAATTAAAAACTAGAAAATTAAAATATGTATATACATATACAATAATATATATATATATATATATATATATATATATATATTATGCATATGAGTTTCTGTAATACAATTTATATAATTTTCAATAAGAAATCTTGTACAACATTTCTATTTTAATATGTAAAATTGACTACAAATAATTATACTCAAAATTATTATCAACATTGTATATTTCAGTATAAGGATGAGCATTTCTAATTAAAACGATTTCAAACGAGAACATCTGACATTACTGAACTTAACTAATTAATTAACTGAACGAGCCTGTCACATTATTATTGTCCTAAATATCAACGCATGATTCAATGTTTAATTATCCAGCCTGAGACTATCTCTTCCATTAACTCACTAATTACCAGAACATAGCCATGACCAACATTGACGAATATTGAGATTTTATCCATATTTTAAAGTATTTTATGATTTACGAGTTCAACTTTTATTGAAAATTAATGAAATCTAAAGAGCTTCAACATAACGATAATGAACGATTTTTGATTTTAAGCACGTAATCGAAACATTAATTAAATTCTTATTCCTAACAGTATCATTTAAATTTAAAATTTTATATATATATATATATATGTATATATATATTTATATATATATATATATATATATATATATGTATTATATATATATATATTAAATGTTTGTAGGTATCATTTAAATACATACAATAATAAAACGAGATTTAAATTATTAATTAACTAAATTTCATTGTTAATAAAACTAATGTGAAAAAATTAAAATAAAAATCTCTCTCAAAAAATATATTTATGAAATTCAGTTTTAATTATTTCATAGTAAATTTGAAGTTTATGTATTAATATGAAAAATAATACATTAAATATATTTAATAATATAGAGGGAAAAGACAACTTTACTTTTACTTTATAAAAATTACATTTGCATATATATATATATATATATATATATATATATATATATATATATATATATATATATATATATATATATATATACATAGATAGATAGATAGATAGATAGATAGATAGATAGATAGATAGATATAGAAATAGAAACAGATATAGATATTCACTTTTTAAAAAAATATTACTACACCAAACAAAAATATATTAAAATATAATGGATTGATATGCTAGAAATTTAAAAGTTAATTGAAAATGTTTGATTAAAATATAAGTTTAGTTAAATATTTGTAATATATTCCTAATAGGAAAAATTATTGGTATATTAATAATTGATTTAAGGCTTCTGATAAAATTCTCTATAATTTATTTTGCACTTAATAATAAAGTTATTTGATAGAATAAAAATATAAATCAGTGGATTAAAATTAAAATCACGTTCTCAATGAAATATCAATAATTTCAGGGATATCTCACGGTGTAATTTAATTGACTCTCTTCTATTCATCATTTTTTTTAAATGATCTTACAGAAGGAATTTAAAATTAAAAATTAAGCTTTTATCGATTACTGTGTTATTTATAAAGAAATCATGAGAAAGAACAGTTACAATGTATATATATATATATATATAAATTTATTAATTAAATGAAATGCAATGATATGAAATTGAACTTTTTTTGAAACTATCTATGTGTAATAATATAAAATATTTTTATTCATATTTCTCTGTAGACACGTTAATATTATAAAGTTAGCAATTAAAGAATGCGATTAGAGAAAAAGAAGACATTATTTTAATGATAAATTTATTTGAGTACTTCAGCAATATTAGGAATTTAAATTTAATAACAAAAATGTGAAACAGATAAAATAAATAAAAAGCTACTTTTATTAATTAAAATCGACATTACTGGATAAGTAGTTTCTAGGTAAATGATAAAATAGCTCATGTGTTACTTTTTGAAAAATAAACATAAAGACACTACTTCCATTTTGAAATTTAAATCTTTTGTGAAGTATTCGGTATATGAATATTTATACTCAAAAATATCCTGTTTATAAAAAGAGTGAATATGTACTAAAAATATGAAAAGAAAACTCCAAACATGAGTGAATAAAAGTTCAACTATTTAAAGAGATACTTAAGTTTAAAATGAGTTTATTTCAATATTTTAAAAATATCCCTTCTCTGAATTACTGATTTTAAAACCAGGAAAGTCTGCCCTTTACTCGCTTCACTTATCAACCCTAGTATTTGTTTCTGTTCAACAATGTATAAACCACCATCAATTTATTTCATAAAATTTGTAGTTGATAATTCTCGGAAAACTTTACGAAAGTTCGTAAACAATATTTTTACACTACGCCAGAGCACCATTCTTTTTTAAATAGAAAGATAAATTAACAGAAACAAAATATTGATAAATAATTATTATCTTAAAACTAGACCTCCTACCAACGAATTATATATATATATATATATATATATATATATATATATATATATAATAAAGATTTTTCGAATTTCGCAGCTATGTACAAAAAAAAAAGCGGAAGGACATTTATCACAATTATATAAATTTATGTAGTTATTATGATATATTTTATATAATTTACCATTAAAAATAAGTTTATTTTTGTTTTTTTACGTTCTAAATTATTTTTTAAATACTTATAAGATATGATACGAAATAAAAAAATGATGACTTTATTACCATTATTAAAGTTTACACACGATGATAATTTTCGAAATGTACGATTTGCAAATCAAATTTATGAGCTTGGCCGTGAGCTTACGTGTTGTTCCATATTTTTTATTTGTTAAATTGGGTACAGTAAGGTAATAAAAAATACCGAAACATAAAAAAGCACTCGTTTATCGTTAAGAACGTTCGAAGCATTCGTAAAAAAAATATTTACGAAAGATGATATTCAACTTTTATAATAGTAATCACAAACGTGATAAAACAGAAATTGTTTACGCGAACGATGAAAATATTTTATAAAGAGTAGGTATTTTCTAGTTGTCAGCATATTTTAGAGAAAATATATTAAATCTAATGGCGATTCATCTGACTTATTTTAAATATTTTCCCTTTTTTAGAAAAAGAGTAAAAAAATAAAATTTAATAAGCATCAAAGTAAAAAGAGAATTAATAAAAAAAAATTCAAGTTTGTTTTCTTGATAAATTTAATTCATATGATAAAATGAAATGTAAGAAAATAATATAAAGATATATACAATAGATAATGACGACATAAAATATAATAGTTATAAGTTATTACAAATTAATGAATTTTTTTTAAATGATTTACGTACTAATTTCATTTTTAATGCATTTTTATATGATCAAAAAATATAATACTATCACTATTTGTTTTGATACTGCGACAAATTCGTTTTAACACAAATATACACTCATCCCCAATTCGACAAGATTTTATGAGTATGTCCAATAATTACTTCATGTTCACTTTATTCGCTTAGCAGCTGATGCTGATTATTGATAGAGCGTCGTAATATGAAATTTCTAATTTACTATTTTAGAATATAGCGAATAATAATTGATTGTTACAAGTTTTCAATATTATATATATATATATATATATATATATATATATATACTTTATAAATATATTTTCAATAGCAAAACATAATTTTTAAGTTATTTTTCAGTCAAATCATTACTGTTACTTGAGGAAATTAACATCAGTGATATTTACATTTATATTCTTTATATGATTGGTTACGTAAAGATTAATAAGATTAATTCTAACTAACATTCTAAATATTCTATTTAGTTACAAATTAATTGGATTATATTATTTTTTAAAATAAATGTTTACCTAACAATTAAACGCAACTATATATATATATATATATATATATATATATATATATATATATATATATATATATTATTTTCGAATTATTTTTCAAAAATTTGTTATTTGCATTAATATATGTATGTAATAATAACTTTTATTGTTAATTCAAAAAATATATAAATTGCAATTAAACTATTACCTATGGAATAAAATAATATTTTTTATTATTATGATATTTAAATGTAATTAATTTTATAAACCGCTAACTTTTACAAGGCATAGAAAGATTAGGAACAATAAAGAATTATTTTTAAGTTTTTTTTCAAAATGAAATCATCTAATCATTTATGTTATTTAAAATATATATAGTTAATAAAAACTCAAAGTGAATAAATAAAATTATTGAATATAGATACCAGAATTTAAAAAATATATTTTTTTATATTGTTTATTTATTTTTAATATATGGATATATTTTCATTAATATCTGTGTGCATAAAATATTATATATATATATATATAAATATATATATATATATATATATATATATATATATATATATATATATATATATATATATATATATATATATATATATATATATATATATATATATATATATATATATATATATATGTGTGTGTGTGTGTGTGTGTGTGTGTGTGTATGGTTATATGCGGTCCATTTGTACTCTCTGTTCATAACTTTAAATGCAATCAATGACTGATGATCGATCAATGACTCTCTACTAAGGTTCTATATAATAGTTATCACAATCGTTGTATAGTAAAATGAGAAAACGTTGTTTACGTGATGTGGCACATTTTCCTCGAGATCACGCATTGCTTTTCAATAACAGCTACTATTCTTCGATCAAATCAATCTTTATATGACATTTACATTCCTTGTGTATGTCTTTCTATACGTGACTGTCATGCAATGAAAGTGTTTACTCATGTGTGAGCATTTCCAGCGATTGAACTATTAATATTTCCTTTTATTTTTGTATAATATAAATATTAAGTCCATTTATCTGAGAAATGGTTAACAGCCTTTATTATAACTCCATATTAAAAGTTTTTCCTTCGATAAAATGAACATTTCATAATTATATATATATATATATATATATATATATATATATATATATATATATATAAGTAAACAAGTGAATATTAAGAATTAAATGATATTAAGATAAATTTATATTCATATAAAAAAATCGATTGAAATAAATTTTTACCGAAATTCTAAGAATTTTTTATAAGAATTCATTGTCGTTAATATAACTACGTTTAAGAACAGGAAGTTTAAAATCAAGAAAGACGTGAAACAAGGAAATGCGATTTTTCACATTTAGAGCTATTCTAGAAAAGTATTCAAATCACTCAACTGGAAGAATGTAGGGATAAAAGTAAACGATAAAAACATAGTTATTTTTGTTGATAGCGTTATTGATTTGAAAGAGCAGTTGACATTTTTGATAATGATGAATGAATTTAATAGAACAGTAATAATTAATATAATTGTATACATGCAGTTTATATATTCGTACATATAAAGCATATAATTAAATATATTTAAAGCAGATGGATGAATTAAATTAAGTAAATTTAAAGCAATGAAGAATATAAAATATAAGTTATTTTATCGTTGTAAAATGCAAAAGTATTTTTTTTATAATAAGTTCGGAATTAATTTTCAATCCTATAATAGTTAAATCATGGAATCAAATTTAATTTTTATAAAAGTTAAGTAATTGAAAATATTTATTATTTTCTATACAGTAGTATAAATAATATATTTCATATTCTTTGTATAGATTTCCTATTAAAAGCACTAAAATTTAACTATTAGTATATATATATATATATATATATATATATATATATATATACATATAACAAATAGGTTTTCGAAACTGAATTAGTACAATGGATAATAGTAGTAATATAAGATATTAATTAATGTAATGAACAGTAAATACCACTCTGTCTAGAAAAGAAAAAGCTGATGATGATATAGATACTATATTATATATATATATATATATATATATATATATATATATATATATATATATATATATATATATATATATATAGATATAGATATATTCGAGGATCGTTGGATAAGTATAGTAAATTTATTTATTGTTTAATTTAATTAATTAATTAGTTTAAATACATTTTTCAATTTAGTTTATCTTACTTTTTTACCATACTTATCAAACGATCTTCGAATATATATATATATATATATATATATATATATATATATCACACATCATAAAACCCATATCAATCCACTACTGGACGAGAGCCTCAATGAATGCTACCATTCTATACTCGTATATATGTAATAGTATTAATCTAAACTAATTAAATTATTCTTAACTTTATAAATATTTATATTTCCAAAAAACAATATTTATTGCTAAATATTCTTATCAAAAATTATATTGTTTTTGGTATAAAGAAAATATTGTTTTGTTTTTTCAATTAAATCATTATTTATATTTTTTTATAGATTTTTAAGGTCATTTTAGTTTTTGGAGTTTTGATATTATTTTGCATACAATTCAATCTAGTTTTTTTTTGATAAATATATTAAATTGACTTTATTTAATAAAAAATTGTAATCGAATTGCAATTTATTTAAAATAATCATTCTAAATGTATAAAATTTATTATAAAATCATTTAATATGGTATGATTGGTTAAAATAATATTATTAGTTATAATATAAATATTATTAAATATGAATAAAAAACATTTTAAATTGTTATTATTATATGTAATATACAGTAAAATATCCTATTATTAATCAATAAATTGAAAAATAATTAACAGACATGTCATTTAAATTACGAACACGGATAACAGTTGATAAAGTTCAAATCTAACAAGTAACATCCTCTCACGGGAGATTGTCTCAGAGTTTCTCAGTTATTATTTCCTGCCTTATTTATGTATTTAAAATATTTTAAAGATTGAGTCATAGGTTATATCTTATTTTTTTAAATATATATATATATATACTGAGATAAAATGACATTTTAAATAATTATGAAGATAACTACATGTAAAAGTGTGATAAATTGTAGTTATTTCATTTATATTTTAAATGACAAAATATCTATTTTATTGTGAATCATCATATTATTAATCATTTTTGTAAGACATCTAGAAATGTAATTTTTATCATAAGGTCTATAACTTTTTCCTTCTTTTTTATTAATCCAATCATTTCTATTTTCATCTTTGTTTTATTTCTAACCAGTATCTACTTATGATTTTTTATGTTCATTTGAGTTTGATCCATACATACATACGTACATTCGTACATACGTACATACATACATACATACATACATACATACATACACATACATATATATATATATATATATATATATATATATATATATATATATATATATATATATATATATCATCATCATCATCAAACATCAGTCCACTTTTTGCTACCATTCATTGGTATTTGGTCATATTCACCACGCTGAAATTGGTGAAGATTTTTTATTCGGGGTTTACCACAGTTATTTTACAAGATGAGGTTGTCGGCCTTCATGCTCAACCCTCGACTTGAAAACGATTTCTCCGACTGGGAATCGAACGCAATCTCCCGCATATGATGCTAACCACTGTACTACCCATTATATATATATATATATATATATATATATATATATATATATATATATATATATATATATATATATATATATATATATATATATATATATATATATATTCAAAATGTTTTCAAAAACAAAAATAGTTACATTTTAAAAAATGCTATCAAATAAAATTGATATATAAAGTAATACTATAAGTCAAATTAAAATATGTATAACAAATTTAAGTATCGTAATAAAATAAATAATTAAAATTTTATGAAATAATTATCAATTCATCAGCATGATGTTTGATAGCATTTATTGCAGATTAAAATACTATTTTATTAAAAATAATTCTATTAAAAATTATATATTGAAATGTTAAAAAAAATTCATAAAGAATTAAATATCACATATGCGTTGTATGTTTTAAATATAGTGTTTTTTAAGAGTGATAGAATTTTAAATTAAATCCTTATCAAAAGTTCTAACTAATCGAAAAAAAACTTATATATACATGTGTGTATATGTATATATAAGGGTATGATAAAACATGTTTTTTTAGGTTGGATAGAACTTTTGATAGAGATTCAATTTAAAGTTCTATCACGCTTAAAAAACATTCTATATATTACAAAATAATCATAAATGACAAAATTTTATTTTTAATTAGTAATAACTCTAGAGGAAAATACAAGAGACATGAAAGACAGAAATTATTTAAACCATTTGCATTTACAGATTTTGTTTTAATTCATTGTTTGTTAAATTCGTTTCAAAATTAGTTTGTTGAATAATCTCTAAGAAGTTTTATGTTATCTTACATTTGCGAGTATAAGTTTTATATAAATAAATATAATTTCAAATAGTGTGCATTTTGTTTGGAGAAACAAAGAAATAATTTATATTTATCTTTATTTAACAAATATATTCATTAAAAGATGTAATGAATTATTCCGTTTCAAAGAATCATATTACTTTATCATGAAAGTTCTTCTATAGTAAACTTTAAAATATAAATATATATATATATATATATATATATATATATATGAAATAACTAGAAATAAATACATTTTATATTATATTTGGGTTTAAATAACTAGTAATAATATCACGTAAATAAAAATATTAATCTCTAATCAGGCTAAACATATAGTCATTTTACGAAATAATAAAAAATACTATATAAATATACTAGTATAAATAGATTACATTTGTTTTGTTGAAATTAAATTTTAGAAATGTTATATATATATATATATGATTTGAACTAAAGTTTTAATTTTTTTATATTATACAGATTTATTGTAAAATATGTATTTTTAACGTCAAAAATTTGTTTTAGAAGTTATTAAAAATTAAAAAAATGAAATTTTAAATATTATTTTAGTTCTTATTTTGAACTTTATCGTAATAATAATAATACATTAATAAATTGTAAAAATATTCAGTAAAAATAAAAGTACTTAATATAATTATACAGTTTTTTATATAATGTTAATAAATTTAAATAAGTCTAATAGTATTACTAAAATCGCTTTAAGTTTTCAATTTTTCTAAATTATAGTTAACTAATGTATAGTAAAGAAAAGATTTCTTTATCGATTTTCTGTTTAATGCATAAAATTAACATTTAAATGCCGATTAAATCCAATACATTTCAAATAAAAGCAAAAAAGGTAAAATCTCATACACTTTCGTTAAAATCTATTCTCAAAATTAAAAAAATATTTGTATGAAAAATATTGTCTCTCTCTCTCTACATATAAATATATATATATATATTATTATTTCGCACGTTAAATACTACTGCATACGAATGTAATTTAATGAAATAGCAATTTCGTGAAATTGAGTATCGAATAATTTTGTCTTTCAAATTTCAATTTTACTATTTATAATAAAGTAATATACAAATACAGATATTATTTTGTTTTTTATTACTTTATTTTAAAACAGTATATTTTTTTAAAAAAATTAGTAATTTTTTAAAAAATAAACTTAAAATACTAAAATAAATTAATATTTTAAATCATGTGTGAATTTTATATCTCATAGGTAATCTGTACTAAATTATAGGTTTATTAGACTAAATCATATATTTTTATAATTTCATCTTTGTTAATATCAATCATCAGTATATATTTGAAAACAAAACATTTTTTTAATATAAAGAAGAAGAAAAATATAAGTATTTTTTTCCTGTATTTACAAGCTTTTTCGATTTATTACCAAAATGTTATGTTAATTAATATAAAAAATTGGAAATTCTGTATTCATTAGAATAATATTTTAAAAAAATATTAGGAAATTTATGTACATATATAATTTTGTTAAATTATCATGTAGAATGGAACATAAGCAATTGATTCATCCAGTTAATAAATCTATAAGTAAAAAAAAGCGATAATAAATATGTTTGGAATCATAATGAAAAATTATAGATATTAAAATATACTTTAGTATTAGAATTTTTCTGAAATGATCATCTGAAAAATTATTTATTAATATAATTTTATTGGAACTTTTATATATTCTTGTATATATTGATCACATAAATAAAATTGGTAATAGCAAAATGACAATGACATTTCATAACAATAAATATTTTTGTCAAACTTCCAAATGGGTAAATATGCAGAAAAATCAAATAAATTCTTTTACTAAATGAAAATATTATACATTAGGGAAATAATAGTCTTTGATCTAAAACAAGGATTATCATATATTTTTAAGATCTTAAAATTTGTTATTATTACATCAATAAACAACCATGATAAATAGAAAATAAATAAATTTATATTTATATTAATTTATCTTTATGCCTATCATGAATTTATTTATTTATTTTCTAATAAATTAAAATATGAGGGACGCATGAAATGTATTTATATAATAAACATTTTTTAAATATAAAAGAAATAGAAGTTAAAAAATAATTTTCTGATTTTAAAATGACAAACAAAATAAAATATTAATAAAATCAAGAGATGTATTAGTGGTTCTCGTAAAAATCGAAATGAAATAAACGAGAAAAAACGAAAGAAATTACATTAATAAATATTTCATTATTTGAAATATAATACTAAATTATCGAATTAAAATAGTAACTATGGTTGAAGTGTATAAATAACTGATTCATTCATTCCTTTATTTAGAAAATTAATGTTTTTTTAGAATAAAGTCTCTGATGCATTGAAAAAGCTAATGGATCCGGCGTTGCTGATCACTGATAAGAAGTGAAGAATGAATCTGAACAATGTGAAATGGTGCAGTTTTCTATCAAGAAAATAAACTTCTCTGCAACTACTTTGCTAATACAATTATTCAATCTTTTCATTGAATTAACTGATTTAGTATCATGTGACTTATTTTTTCGTTAAAATAAATCACAACAAAACGAACTCATTTTCAAGGTATCAAAAAGGGAAAAAGAAGAAAAGAAAAGTTTAAAAGTATAAAAAAATTCTAAAAATATTTTGAACAGTGGGAAACATCAGGTAGGAGAAAAGAAGATGGAAAGGATTTTGACTTAAAAAATGATTAATTCATATAAATTTTATAATGAAATTATTTATATTCAATTTTATTTTTAAAGAAAATCTTTCTTGATATGATTTAATTTTTTTATATACATATATTTATATTTAAATTAAAAATACATTTTCTAAAAACTTGTAGTTATTAATTAATTGAAATTCGATTAAAGGAAAGATTTGAATATTTTAATAAATTATAATTCAACTATGTCTGTAAAAATCTGTTAATATTGTAAAGAAATAAAGCAATATTTTTAATATTTATTATATTTACGAAAAAAATATTTAAAAAATGGATATAAACACTTTGATAAAATAAAGAAATACAATGAACTGAAATATCATTTTTTTTAAATATATTATTATGAACAATAATATTAAAATCATTAAAGTGTTAAAAAATAATTTACGTCATTTCAGAATAAAAAAAAATTAAATTGAATAAATTTAAATATTTTTAATAATATGTAGAGACATACAAACATATATATATATATATATATATATATATATATATATATATATATATATACCTGTTCTTCAATTTACGCGGAGTATCCGTTTCACGTAGATTTGTTTTACGCGAATGAAAATCGCATAAATTGAGTCTGTCAGTACAATAGAAAAATATTGGAAATAAAAGCTAGTAAAGTTGTAGAAATACATATTTATTCCACATAGCTTAACAAAAAAATAATGACATTTTAGAAAACAAAAGTAGATAAATTTTATTCGGTGTCACTATCGCTACTGTAATTCAAAACAATCAACCATTTATATATTTATATTGTGCTTTTATACGTTCAAGTAAGAATTTGCGTCACTCTGATATATAATAAATTCCATGAAAAATTATATAAAATGAAATATATCTGACCGCGTATAAAAATTGCCGCGTAAATCAATACCGCGTAAATAGAGGTATAATTTGTCGCGAAAAAAAAACTCGTTTAAAAAAAGTCCCACGTAAATTGAGAGACGGGTGTATATATATACATGCTACCAAATATATGGAAAAAATTAACAATAATTATAACTTTCAACGAATAACAAAGATAAATCTATTTAATTAAACGTAATTAATAATACATCGATAGAGAAAAATAGATTACTTGTTAAAAGAAACTTGACTGGTTTAAGACAAAGTCTAAATAAATAAAATACGAACTTACAAACTCATCTTAGATGTTCTCTTTGATGGTTTTTGACTCACGCTTTTAAACATTAAACGTTTAATTGATTCTTGTTGCAGGAAATGTGCAGGCTTTTGGCTCAAAGAGAAAATGCAATTCAAATAAAAAATGTTCTTTTAACATCAATATTCGTTTAATTATATTTCTATGTGGAAATTTATTGTTTTTGAATTACGGTTTATAATTTTTCAAAAAATATCAAATATGAGTTTTATATTACAATTAGAGTTGAAAATATATTAACTGAATTTAATTTTTGAAAATTAATTTCTTTTAATAAAATGTATATAAATATATTTGTTTATTTGTAGATTTATTTATATACAAACATTTTTTAACTTCACTATATAATTAAATTAATTTGTTTTTAGAATTTATTTCATTTACATTTAATTATTAAATAATAGAAAATTAAACATATTTATCAAAATTCACATTTAATCACTTTTTTGAAATTCACAGATAATTTAAAATATGCAGAAATTTTATTTTTACTAACATTTAATATTAAATACTATTTTATTCATTTTTTTAAATCCACAGTTAATTTAAAATACACAGAAATTTTATTATATACTATCATTTAATATAAAATATATTAATATATCACAACTTTGATTTTAATTTTTTTCAAATATTAAAAGTGATATTAGTTAATTAACATAATAGAATTGAAAATATTATTTAAAAAAAAATTAAGAATATTTTTAAAGTTGACTCGATATTATATATAATTTGTCTCAACTATGTAAAAATATTAAAAATTAAATAATATTAACGTAAAAGAATAGTATCAATTTGGATAATAATTATTTTGTATATTGATTTTAAATTTACATATAAACTTGTTAAAATGAATAATTAACTCAATTATTCTGAAAAAAGTAATTTATAGAATCAATTACGTATTATTTAATTCTACATAGATTAAAAGTGATTCAAAATAATATTAAAAATGGAATATAAATAATGAGTTGAAGTATTTTAAAATAATTGTTATTGATAAAAATTAAACATTATAATAAAATATATAAAGACACATACATACTACACACATATATATATATATATATATATATATATATATATATATATATATATATATATATATATGTCCTGTTTAAGGGAGTAAATTGAACAAAAAAATTATTATTAACCCATCAGATCAGTAAGTTGAGTATAGAAAAGGATCAGTGAATGGTAATATTCATTGAAGCTTTCACTCAGCAATGAACTGATATAAGATTATATATATATATATATATATATATATATATATATATATATATATATATATATACACAATCATTTTCATTATAAAATATGAAGAATATCCGCATAAAACTTTTTTCAAAATTCTTCACTTTAAACAATCAACTAGTTCTTTTTCCCATATTTCCAATTAAAATTCTAATTTACCTATCTCACCTCTTCATTAGTATTTTACATAAATCGAACATACTAAACACATACATTTATACAGTTATATATATATATATATATATATATATATATATATATATATATATATATACTAAACATCTGGAAGTTTTCATCATTGACATTTAAATGGCATTAAAAATAAAATTGATGAACACACATTAATTACAAAAGATAAATAGATAAAAAATTATGAAATGTTATTTAAAAAATGATTAATAGAGAAGCTGTTCTGTTATAAATATGATTAATGAATACAGGTGATAGGATAATAATGAACACATGTTAAAAATAGTTTTCATGAACTTACTTTCTGAGCATCTGTAGAATTCTGAAAAAGAAATATATTTGAAAACACTTTATAAACAGCAATATCATTACAATTAAAATTATTAAAAATATATAATTTTTAAATAATTCGCTTTAATTTTCTGATGATTTTAAATAATATATTGAAATCTTTTTACTTTCTACTACAGTGACTACATTTTTTTAAAAAAAATAAGTACAAAGTATTACTATTTTTATATTGAAAAACAGAATAACAAATAAAAAATAAAGCATTGAATTATCGTCTTCCAAATAATTAAATAGTAATAGATTACATACATTTTAATGAAAAAAAGTTAGAAAACGTCAATGTTAAAAACGATGAGTATAAGAATATCCATAAAACACCTTGACTTCTAATATTCAATTCCAAGATTCAATTTATACTTTGAAACAAAACAAATTATCTATTTGAGTTAATCTGCAAACTTTCTTTCGATTCATTTTTTATCGAAATCTGAAGTTGGATTACAAAAATAAATCACGTCCTTACAAATTGAATGATTCTAGTAAGTTCAATAAATATTTGTTCTTATTGTCTTGTTGCTGAGCTACATTTGAAAAACTTGAACAAACATTTCAGTAAACACCAAAGTGATTTTTTTAAACTTTATATATATATATATATATATATATATATATAAATTAAAACAAAATAACTGTCTGAAACTAAATAAATGTACTCGGTCGCTTGAAATATATTGAATTCATAAGTTAGGACCTTTAGTATATACAGGTAATCAGTTATTCGTTACTCGACAACCGGTAAACATGGAATGGGATGATAAAGATAATCGAATCTCGGTGATTGCTTTGCATGGATTCCACAAGTTTCCGAGAAACACATTTTAACCATTATAGACTTTGATTATAAGTCTATATTGACGTATTGAGAAATTTATCGTTAAAGGTATCCAAGGAGTAGAATACTGTCCAACACATTATTACTTATGACTATTGAAATTATATATATATATATATATATATATATATATATATATATATATATATATATATATAATACGAAATTATAAAATAAATATATTTTTATATATATTAAATTTACTTTAAAATTATTTTGTTTTTTTTTTCAATAAATAAATTTATTTTTTCTGGAAATACAAAATATAATATAAATCAATAATTAGTTTACAATAAAATAAATTAAAAATATTGAAAATTATTAATTATATAAATTTATTAAAAAAATAAAAATCATAATCTTGTTTCCAGATATTATTAATATGTAATTTCTTGATAACGTTTCAAGTATAGTTTTCATTTATTGTTTAAATAAATTGCGATTATTCAATAAATTAAAAAAATTCAATATACCAGGAAAATTGGTGCATTATATATTATTATCAACAAATATACATTAAATTTTAAATAAAGATAAAATATGATTTAATTACAATTATTAAAATTATTTCTCACTGTTCTTTAACATTTCTGTGCTTTAACTTACAACTATTTTTCAAAATAATTATTTCTAATAATAATAAAACAACAACCTTCATCATGCAAAATATAAATTTATCTTTCTTGCAATCGCTTTTTCGACTGTGATTTTTTTTAGAATCTCTTGTATTTAAAATTAAAAGATCACAAATTGAAGACTATATATATATATATATATATATATATATATATATAGAGAGAGAGAGAGAGAGAGAGAGAGATGTATATTTGTAACTTATAAAAAACAAAAAATAAATATTATTTTGAAATTTTCAGAAATCTTTTGAGGAGACAAATATTTATAAAAATATTTTTAACTTTAAATTGTAATAGCTAAATTGTGTTCCAACCAAAAATTACTCTCAACCTTAAAATATTGTTTCAAAATCTAATGTTTGGTAGGTACTAATTCAAAATACTCCTATATAAAAACGATTATAAATTTCCTATATTTAAAAAAATAAAACAACTCTAAATATAAAGTTGTATTTGTGCTTCGTTGAATGTAATTGTGAAAATTATCGAATTATCAAATCGGAACATCAATCAACTTTTATTTGTTTTTAAAATTTGGGTTTGCATAATTGATTTCATGTTTATCATTTCAAAATATCCCAAACAAAATCTCTGAAATTACATAATGGTTTTAACACACATTGCTAAATAGATTTATATATTTTTTTACAAATCATTTAGAATATTAAATATGTATAATATTATTAATATTAGAATATTATTAGAAATATATTTTAGAATTTTAACAATCTTTATAGACAGACAGTTATTAATTAAAAGTATTTCTTAATTTTGTACTATATTATTTAAATTTGAAATATTATCAAAATATAATATCAATATCAAAACACTACGTTAAAAATATGAAATACTGTTTGATATAAATTATATCAAAAAGATTAAATTCGATTTTATTATTTTTTATCTTCTACTAAAAATGAAACAAATCGAAACATAATATAGTAACGCCATATTTAGTATTTATTTAAAAATTGATAAAGATGCTACACGTACAAACCACACATATAGAATGTGTTATGCACAAAATAAAAATAATAAATTTTGAATAAACTGTCAGATAGTCAAGTCATAAAATATTTTTGATAGTATTTGTTTCATGCACGAGTCGGTCACATTAAAAAATATTTTTTACGCTATCTATCCGAATACAATTTTACAGCCGACAATGTGCACACATCCTACAAAGAACGAGTCGTGTGAATGGGAAAAACGAAAACAATGACCATAAGAGAAAACATTCAACAGAGGTTCTCAAAGTGTGCTTTGCAATCATGGTGGCTTTGTTGACAGTAACACCTATTGTCTTTTTTATGACACGATACTTTTTTTGTCGCGTTCCTTTCATTCGTTTTATTCATATTCTTCTTGAATTATTATATTTTACTTGGTGTGTTGTTCGAGGTAATGCACGTCTTCACGAAAGGTTTTTCTTGTAAGAATTGTTATTCCCAAAAAAAAAAATTATTCACGAGCTAATGGTTTTTATGACAAATGTTTTGAAAATGCTGACTTTTTGCACTATGTCTAGAATTTTAATATAAATAACACATGAAACAATATAGATAATTACTTTTTGCTTTACTGGTATACAAAATGTGAAACAAGTCTAAAGCATTTGTAAAAAATATCAATATTTAAAAAAAATCCAAAATGGATTATATATTAACTAAAACATTTATCACACTGATTTTGGAAAAAAAATTTACTAAGATTTTTGAACCATCAAAATGTTATTTCATTTTAAAAAATAGTTGTTTTTAAATTTAATTTTATCCAAAAAGCAAACAGTGTAATTTTCAATATAATTTGTCATCTCTGCAATTTTTACACCGTAAATTTATATGTTTTAAAATAATATAAAAAAATTAAAAAGACATATTTTTACTATTTGTTATTTTTCATGATAATTAGTGTATTTTAACGTTATGTATCATTAAAATCTAATAACTCATATGTTTTCAAAATTTATACACAAAATTTTAAGCTTTTTGTTTTTATCAAATTTGCAGAATTATTGAACTTCTTAATTTTTCGTTTTATAAAAGTAATGACAATTTAATAAAATATATAAATACAAAAATAATGTTGACTTGACAAAACTATTTTAAGTTTTCTATTTCTACGAAATTTATACAATAATAATATTTATTAAATTTTTGTTTTATTAGACATAAGTAATGATAATTTTACGAAAACGATTAATATCTGTCAAATATAAATAACATTTTGATACAGTATAATTTTTACTATAATATAATATGTACTTCAATATGAAAATAAATATAGTTTTATGATAGCTTCACATACATATAGTGATTTATAAAAATTATAAGATAAATAGAAAAGTAAAATACTTTAAATAATTAAAAGCAAATAAAAGATTAAAATCAAAAACTGACATTATAGATTATTAGTATTTTTCAGATATAAATCTTTCCACAATAATTAAAATATAAATATATTTTAACAAATAATAAAAGGAATTTCTTTTATAAATATTGAAAAATCATTCTCATAAAAGACATAGAACAATATAATATTAAAAATAAAATAACAATTTTAAATTTTTGTTTAAATTCTTTTTAAATAATCATTTGAAATTATTGTATTTGAATTTTTTTTCATTATTATTCTAAAGATATTTAAACGGATTAAGTTTGGATAATTAGGACAGTGTTTGAATTATTTTTGAATAATTATAAAACAACTAAATAAGTACCATTTGGAACTTGTGTTTTGGATCATTGTCCTGATAATACTTAAAAGTGTTACATAAAATTAGTTTCTCTGCATTTTGTATTAAATGATTTTTAAATATATTTAAATATACATACTGCTTCATTGTCTTATTAAAAATAATTACATCTCTAGCACCTATTAAGCAATCAATATACATTTTCAAATAATAACATTCCCTTCATCGTACTTCACAGTTATTGCTAGGTTTTCTTCTTTAAATTTTTTTGAAGTTTCCACTACACATTTATAATATCCATCAATTACAAAAATATTGAATTTACTTTCATTTATAAAAATGATGTGTTTAAAAATTCAACGTTCCAAATTTTAATATAATATATTTTCAAAAATTCTATCATTTTTGCAATTTTTTCATTCAAACAAAATTTGTTTCTTTAATTCTTCTATGGTAACTTAAGTTTATAACATTTCTCTTTATTGTTTCTAGATTTATAACTTCTTCTGTGATCAATTTTAAATTACAAATCAGTTTTCATATACTTATTATTGGAATTTGTTTTATTTCTATTAGTATGTTTTTTTTGCTTCAGTCTTCAAATTTGTATCAACCGTGTTAATTTGAATTTACTTTCTATTTGATTCTCAAATTTAAATATTTTTATTATATTAGCATATATTTTAGGAATAGTATTTATTTTTACTGTAGAAAATTTAGTTTAATACAAATAAATTATTTACTCCAATAATAAAATATTTTACAAAAAAATATTTACTAATTATTATATTTATATTGATGTACATATAATTGGCCATATCATAAATTGAATAATTAGTGATTGCTAAATGTTTTTATAAAATAAATTTTGATATTGGACTTAGAGATTGGTTTGTGTTAAAACAGATTATTATCTTTGTGTAGAAAGAAATTTGAAGCTTTTTTCCGTATAAATTAAATTTGAATCACATAAATGAAACTTTTTTAATATATCTTATCTATAATTTATACGTAAATGATTTTTAAAATTCGTATTATTTCTATATATATTATCGATTTTATTATGAAAATTTAATGAACAATATTCTGAATAAATAACTCTGAATAAAAAATGTAACTTCTGTTCATTATGATTTCCTGGATTCAATTATTACTAAGTATTATTTTCATCGATTATTAATATGTAAAAACTTATAAAATCAGTAAATAGTTCGAGATTTTATTAAAAATCGTTTTATAAATAAATAGGTTTCAATTTTTTTTATAATATATAAAAATAATTACAACTCTTATAAATTAAGTAAAAGTAAAAATTAGCAAATAAGTTTACATAATGTAACCTTGAGACAGAATAATGAGATACAATATTCATGTAGCATAAAACTGTCTAGACACTTCGAGGGTCAATATAGTTTGTATAGATTTCGAGCACATTTAAAATTCCCAATGGAGTCATATTTCATGGTCGACCAATAGAACTTTAGGTTTTAGTAATCGGAATATTCTCTTTATTAGTCCACGATAAATAGTATATGCGATATAGTCATTAATATATTGAGTGGTAAAACGGGTGAGTAAATAAAAATTATTTTTACTAAATAACTTATTTTGTTTACTATCTATTATAAGTTAATATGAAATAATTATATCTAATTTATATAAAATTTGAAATTATTTTATATAAGATTTGTTTTTACGTAATTCAGAATGAATTAGATACTATAATTTAAAAATTGTTTATTTCTTAATAATAACACAAAATTCAATTTCTTTTTTATTTATTTAAATTTTATTTCAACAGTAATAAATAGACACTTGCATAGATATAAAATTACTTGATTTTTCTATTTTTATTGGTAAATTAAATTAGAAAGTAATTTTATATTCACTTAAAATTTACATGTATTTGAGTGGTTTAATAATTTTTGGCATAAATATAAAATAAATATATAATTAAGAACTTATTCATATTTGAATATTTTTGGATATATTTTTATCTGTCATACATTTTATATTCTTATTTTAAGCAATTTTACTTCATTTAAATTAATTGCAATAAACAACTTCAAATGGAAATCAATTTTAATTTCCTTTGAATAAATAAATTTTGTATAAATTAGTAGCAAAAGATGAATAATATTTTCTTAGTATACAACATATCTCAGTATCTGTTCAAAATTGTTGAACACTCAGAGCTAAATGTAAAATGAAATGATTAATTTATTTTTATTTAAAACTACATCAAAAGTTTAAAATATTTTTAACTTTTATTATTGTATATTTTATAAAATAATTGATATTTAAATTATATAAATTAAAATAAACGTAAAGTATAAATAAACTCAAAACAATATTAATTCAAGTCACAGTATATACATATTGTTAATTAATTTATAAAACAGCATATTGTTAAACATTTTTATCATTTCATATAAATAAAATGAATATAAAATATCTGCTTATTTAGAATTTTAAATTAAACATTTATATTTTTCGGGAAAAAATTAAAATAATAATCTAAAAATAATAGCAAATATTTCAACGGAATAAACGCCAAGAGCGAAATGAAAAGCTCGATTTCACTTGTCCGCAAACAGTAATTGTTTTGTTAAAGGTTTAGGGGTTGAGGTAATTACCGATGAACACAAAAAATGTAATTAAATTTGATTTTTCATTTATAAATATATCCTATGCAAAGTAATAAGGTTATTGAAAAATATTTAGACAGTAACAAATTGGTTTCAGGTTAACAAAACTGCTGAACTTGTACACAAACTATGATTGTTTTGCTGAAAATTGTGTTTGGGATAGGTAAGGTGAAAGTTTCACTGACAAAGTTACACAAAGTATTACAATCTGCTGCAAATCAGAGAACATCGTAAAACTTTGATGTGTTTCGAATAGCTGATTCGTCGACTGATTGATTGAGCGGAATGATCTTATGCTTTATTCATGCTACACTGGATACAAAATGTCCCTATTCGAATTCAAGAAACATTTTGTTTGGCAAATAAATGTCCGTTTGTTTTTTGTAATATCATTGATCTCAAATATTATATTGGGACAAGAATAATGAATATTGTTGATGGTATTTCTTATTTTTTAGGTATTTTTTTTCATAAAAATATGAACATAAAAATGTACTAAGTAATTAATTAAAAAAATAATAAAAACATAACTAGTTAGGTTATTTGAAATTTATATATTTTTAATTCACATTTAAGAATAACAAATATTAATAACATCACTAGAAAAGTAAATTGAAACTCATAACTAACGTAAGAGAATTTGTAACTATTATTTTTTAAATTTTTATTTCATTCAATGCGTGAAATTTGAAAAAAAAATAAAAAAATAATAAAACGCTTACTATTCACGGGAAAAATAATTTAGTTGTGCAGTAAAAAACAAAATATTATAAAGTACAATACATAAATTTAATATAAAAGGAAAAAATTACATTCACTTTCTTAATATGCATAGGATTTCATTATTTAAATACTTATTTACTAATTAAAAATGTAATCAAACTTAAAACTATCTGTAGTATTTAGAATTTATTTCAAAAACTGAATTTCAACAAAAAATTATTTAACGACTTTTCACTAGATTTCAGTGTCAATATTCTTAATAAATATCCATAAAGATGCAATATTATTTGAAATTCACTCATCGCAAATTTGTTTCAGAAGCTGAAACCTTCACTATTGTGTATTATTTAGGTGTTAAGGAACATTTGTAGCGGAGGGTAGTAAAAATTAAAGGAGAATATTGAAAACTGAAAAGCTAGTATTTATTTCACGACAATGTATCATTTTACAAAGTCATTGCTGTCAGTTGGCCAAAAAATAAGTGTGCGTCATTCAATATTCAGTATATTTGCCAAATTTGTTATCGTGTGATTATTTCATTTTTCCGAAATGAAAATGACGATGAAAGGGATGTTGTACGAAGACAGAAAAGTTATATAAGATCTCGTGTTAGAGGTCATAGAAGCCATTACAAAAATGGATTTGTTAAATTCATCTATCTGTTATTTTAATGTTCCAAACGTTGTATTAATGTAAAGGGAATATATTTGGATGAAATGTTCGGATTTTTGACAAAATATAAAAAGTTTTTTTATTTAAAAAGTCCGATTTGTTTTTCGACACTCTATGTATATGTAACACTTTTGATTAATGCATTTTGTATGTTCTTACATATAGCAGTGAAACTAACTTAAATCTTCAGATAACACAAAGAACTATAGAAAAAGTATATTAAGAGTAAGATGTAAAAACAAAAATAGTAATGCGTCGTTCAGAAAAAATCAAATTTAGGTTCATTGTAGCAACCATAAAAAATTAAAAATAAAAATGGGTCGATTATATATCTAAAAAGGAAAACTATCGATGAACAAGACATATTATTTATTGGAAACTTAGAGTATAAAAAGGCACAGGAAGATACCCATGGACAATCAAGAGAGATATATAACGAAGTTCGTCACAGTGTAATGGAAAAAAAATATTGAATTGCTCGAAATGGAAATTTGTGGAAGATTTATTTCCTCCATCTTTGTTTAAAAAATGCTACAGCTGCTGCTGATATATATATATATATATATATATATATATATATATATATATATATATTACCTTTATTATAAAATATATATTTTTTACTTATTTATATTTTTATTCATGTTCTACACTTTACAAAATATTTCTAAATAAGTATTTCTTTACTAAAAAGATTTTTTATACTTGTGATGGTACTTATTTAACTGATTTGTAGATAGGATACCTAATTCATTAATCTATATATATAGAAATATGTGTTGAATATTAACAAGAAATAAATAACAAAATGCATTTTATATTTTAAATCTAATCACAATTGACTTGCTTCAATCATTTATTTATTAGTTGTTTATAATAACATTTTAGGATTGAAAAGTTTCACGTACAAGAAAACGACAGAAATTTTTACATGGCATAATAATAAATTGTATTCTAAAAATTTATTAAAAATCAAAAATATACGATTATTACAAAAAAAATATTATTTATTTTATGTACTTATTAATAGTTATATTTTAGACCCTATAATATTTATATAAGAAATGATTAGTGGCAAATAATTTTTAAAACGTATATAAATTTAAAAGTAATTATATATATATATATATATATATATATATATATACAAAAAATATTACATATACATATATATATATATATATATATATATATATATATATATATATATATATATATATATATATATATATATATATATATATATATATATATATATATATATATATATATATATATATATATATATATATATATATATATATATATATATATATATATATATAGTATACAACAAAAATATAAACTGTGCATATTTAAAAAAAGTACAGTTTTTACTTGCTAAATCAACACAATGTTCATCGACGTGGGTGTCATTCATTTGCATACTCTTTATTTGCAGCACTAATTCATTTGTCGAGAAAATAGTTCGTAAGCGCCGTTTAGAATTTAAAATACTACTACTTTTCAAATTAAATTGCAATTGAAACTTAATGAACAACAACTAAACGAAAAATAGATGGTTTTACACTTTAATGAATTTTTTTCAATTAAACATATTCAGTGCAATTTGATTTTAACAATTACTTGTTGTAAAAGATAAGTTATTATTGACAATAAAATAGCATAAACTTAATTATAATTATAAATTGATATAATTATAAATTGATTTTGCAACTTATTTATATTTCATATTTTTATATATCATTAAGAATATTATTCAAACTATACTTAATTGTAAATAATAAATATAATATGTATATATATATATGTAAATATTATGTTCATTATTTATAAAAAAATGTATTATTATTGAAAAAATATAACATTTATTTTAGTAAAAATAATATATAACATTAAGTAACATCAAATTAGTTAATTTTAAAATTCACTGTAAAGATTAAAATATATAATTTGTAATTTTAAATATAAAATAATTTCCAATAATGAAATTAAATATTTTAAAAATATCTTCCTCAATTAAATTTCAATATCATAATTTTTTTAATAAATTAATATTATAACACAACGATAAGTAGCTCTTCATATTTTTAAATTAAATTAACGTTTGTAATGCCAAAAAAAATTGAAATACAAAATTTTATTATTTATAATCTAGAAAGATATTTTAAAGAAAAAATTAACTCTTTTTTAAAGAGAAGCCAGAGTACAGAAAATAAATGTCTGTTTCCCAATAAATAATTAAAAAATCATGTGATTATAAAACTGAATAATTTTACATGTGTACATTAAGGCGATGT
>CP092087.1:38342786-38360286 GCA_029203775.1 Neoneuromus ignobilis
AAAATATATTTTTCAATTTCCTACATTTTTTAGTTTTATAATAAATATTCATTAATATATTTATCAATTGGTAGTAATTATTGAAATTTACAAATAAAAATGAGATATTTTTAGATAATATTATTTTTAAACAATGGAATTATTTAAAAAAATACATATGTGTTTATATTATTTATTCAATTAAAAAATAATCTTTAAAAAATGAAATATTACATATTTTTTGTACATTTTAAATATATGACAAAAATTTAAATATTATTAATGATTTTAATAAAAATATTACGATTTTAACTTATTTTATATATTATTTTCTGTTAGTTACTTTATGATTCAACATTACGAACTTTAGAAAGTTCTAAAATTGTTTGTAGCTATTAATTTCTCAACGGAATAAAACACCAATTTATATTTCATGCAATATTAAATACCATTGGAGAATAGTTGTATGTTGATGTGGTTATACTATTTTGTTTCGATATGAGACTAGAAATCATGGCACTGATAAATCGATTTTCCAAAGTTAAATTCATAGCAAGATTTTTTTATAAAGTAATAAATTCATCACTTAAATTAAAAACTGTAACAATTTACGGAAACAGATTTCATAAATTTATTATTGTTATTCGCTATTGTATATTATAATATTATATATATATATATATATATATATATATATATATATATATATATATGTGTGTGTGTGTGTGTGTGTGTGTGTGTGTGTGTGTGTTGATCTGTATAAATGTCACATTCGTATTTAAACACATTAGTTAAATAAAGACAAAACAGATCATCCATACTTTTGATATTTATATACATTTTTATTTCAATAAAATAATTTTGAATATTTCACTAATGCTTAATAATTTCTATCATAAAAATTCCTCATTTGAATGTTTTTATTTTTTATTTAGATGTATTTAATATAAAGTATAAAAAACATACTTTTTTATTTTATTAAAATTTTTAAATGAAAATGACAATAACAAAAATAAAATTGATTAGTTTTAATTTTTGTCTTGTAATAAAAAACTGTATTCATTTATATAATAAAAATTTTGTATAACAACAGTTTATTTTTGATGTAAATCTAGATTTAGATAAAAAACTTTTATAAATAATTTCAAACATTCATTGATTACTATCAAAATATCAAATCATTTCTGATAATTTTTCCTCTTCGACAAATTTTATTGCAAAATCAGAAAATAAATAATGTTTTCCAGAATCAATTTTCATTAATAATTCTCACTTCGTTAATTAAATTTCATTTTGTGTTAAATTTATTACAAAAAATCAATCTAAAATCATTCATATTAATCTATGAAAGTATTTTAATATTTTATTTTAAATAAATTTATACTGAAATTATACATAAACCTGAGTCTGTTTTTATGTGGTAGATACGTTCCGCAGAAAACCGCATTAAAAAAATCGCACACAAAAGACTTAACTTACATTGAAAAGTTAGGGACACGTTCCGTAATTTTCAAAAACCGCATAAAACCAAAGCTACAAAGTGAAATTACTCTAAAATTCGCATAACAAAATCAGGAAATAAAGAATGTTTAAAAAAATTCAAATATCTGCATAAAATTGATACAAAACAAATCTTTTTACTTTATTTTTTAATTAAGTATTTAATTTTATTCAAAGCAATATATACATATGTGTAATTTATTTTAGACTTTTTTATACATATTTTATAGTTATCATCGCAATAATATTTGCACTGTTTAGAATAAAAATAAGAAAATAAAAAAGAAAGTGAATAGCTGCACTGTTTTCAAGACATGTAGGCCAAGCCTTTTTCCAACAGGCATTTAAAGTGTGTTGTTTTGTTTGAGTAATAGCAAATGCAACATGATTTATACAGTCAAAGATACAAATTTTTTTTCAAGCGTCAGTTTCTGTTATTGAATCATTTTCTAGTTTAGCCAATATAAATTGAAAAGTGTGTTTAACGTAATATTGTTTAAAAAAATTTGCCAGCTTCTTCATCTGCCGATGCAATCGCGTCCGTAATCTTCACGTTATGCAGTGCATTCCTTTTTAAAAACCCGGTTAACCATCCTTTACTAGCCGAAAATTCCTTATCAGTTTGAGCGGAAGTAAATGGCTCTGATTCCTTCATTTGTTCATAAAACTGAAGAGCTTTTCGTTGAATTAAATAACCGCTTAAAGGAATTCTTTCAAAAATCATATAAAAAGATACTAAGAAGAAATATGAATCGCATAACTTCAAAATCGCATTAAAATAATCCGCACAAAAACAGATCCAGCTATATATATATATATATATATATATATATATATATATATATACTCGTATATATATATATATATATTTATACATAATTCATTTTCATTCAGTACTGTTAAATACGCTTTAGGATTCATATTACCTTGTTTAGTGTGTAATCCTTATTATATTGTATATAATATGTATATAAATGCACACACGTATACAGATAGGTATATATTGTAAATACCTACGTATAGAATTTTTACAATTCGGGATATTCATTTTGTATACATTGTATATTTGTATATAATTGTAATGTTTTCGGTTTTTGTGGAAATATTGCTTTGTGTAACTTGATCATATTTATATACAGATACATTTCTCAAATTTGTTGCGCATTATATTAGTAAATGCTTGTATTGTTCTTATAAAAAATAAAAAAGTATATTTTTGCAGATGATTTCAACGTGTAGAGTTTATAGATATGTTTCTTTTGTGTACATTGTGTTTATTATCAACTTATTTTTGTTCTGTGATAATTGATGGTATTGTATATTTTTTATTGCAATGTATGTACATATATATATATATATATATATATATATATATATATATATATATATATATATATATATATATATATATATATATACATGTATAGACCATAAAAAGAATTTTTTTTCAAAAATCATCAAATATATTATTATTCTTATATATTTTTTGTTTAATATAAGCCGATATATAAATAATGTAGCTTCAAAACAATTTAAACTTTTTTATTATGAAAATCTTATAAAGTGCATTTTTTTAAAAAAAATAAAATTATTTTTACTTTTCAGAGTTTGTATATTTCTTTATATTTTGATACTCACTAAGACAAAACAGAAAAATACATTTTAAATCTTTAAATGTTGTTATCTATAAAATAGTGAAATTAATTATGATTTTAATTCTCTATAAATACAAAAATTTTCTAGAAGTATAAATTTTAATTTATAAAGAGGATAAATATAAACAATTTACCACATTTGCGATTGCGGCCTCAAGTGGTCAGCAGTGCTTGAGTACCTATCCATTTGGTGGGGTACAGACTTACGCTACTCAAATTATCTGGTCGTTGTTGGTTTGGTTGGTAATGTGCTAAACGTAGGGCATTTTTTCTATCCCAAATATTATTGTAGTTTTGTGCTGTTTGGCTATCGGAGCTCCAATCTACCTACTGAGGTGACTTTTAAGTGACCAAGATAGAGAGTTTATCATAAGTAATGATTTTGAAATTTAATATTTGTAAAAAAATATCAGTATATGCAAAATTCATTTTCAATACTCATATTGTATTATTTAATTTTTTTTTAGTATTTTATAGAATTAATGGTGACATTTTCATTATTAGATTTCGAATATTTTCTTACATTGATTTACATATATTTTGACATTGTAATAAGAAAAAAGAAATGTAACTAAAATTATTTTTGTAAAAATTTTATTTATTTTTTAATTATTGTATTAACACACACACACACACACACACACATATATATATATATATATATATATATATATATATAATTTAAATGAGATACAAAGAAAATTATTTAAAAATAGTGAGATATAAAAATATATTATTTATTTCCAAATGTTTTAGGATTATGTATTTGTTTAGATTATAACATAAATATTTTATTGGTTTGCTATAGTTTAATTATATTTATATTGTATTCTTATTAAACAATAATAAAACTATGTGTAAGGTTGACAAAAATAAATTTTCGAATATGTTTTTGTTGAGTCGTTTTTTAAATTATTCAAATTCCATTTTCAATGAGATAAAGTATTTTTGTTATATTATCGAGTTTTACTCTGTACCCATTATATATTTTTTTGGTCTTTTAAATTTGTAAAACTTACGCATCTTCTGTTTTTAATAAATACGGAAATTATTATCAATTAAATTAAAAATACATTGCAATTGAAAATTTCATATTACTTTCATCAGCATATATGTGTAATGAAATCTTGTTGAAAATATGAACTAAATATTTATAATTTGCTCATAAATATTCTTTGCTATTGAGTATTAAATGTAATTACCGACAAATTTCATTTGTTTAAATAATCTTGTTATTGCAGAGTGCTCTTAATTAAAACTGTATCGTATTTCAAACAGTCACTAGGATTGACATTAAAATCAGTCCTTGATGAGTTTCACATTCGCATTACTTATAAATACCCTTTTACCCACCAATACACACACAAAATACGTAGGCAGCTACATGAGCATCACGCACGCCTACATCGAAGCCGCTACCCACAACATTTATTACATTCTGCCTGCTATTGTGCTTTTCTATGTGACCTCGTACCGCGGGTTCGTCCATTTACAATGAACTTTATGCAGTTGGTAATATTTTTCATTCGTATCCATTCATTCATTAAACGTGCGATCATGACATGGTAATTTCATATCGAGCTCTGTTTGTTTTTGTTACGACTTTTTATCGGCTAATTGTATACACCCACTGTTTTGTGATACTCAATGTTGGGAAATAAAAGTATGTCACTACAAAAACAAAATGTCAATTTTACTTTCACTGGAGATAATTTTTAAAAATTAGTTTTTTTAATAAATCATTTTTCTCAAAATATAATATAAGAAACTCAAGTGTAATTAATTATCATCAGTTAGAAAAATAAGTACTAATTGAAATAATATATTTGAAAGTTTACAAATGGCGTAAGAAAGAATACAAAATATTTTTATTTTTGTTTTAAATTACACATTAAAAATATGAAATGACAAATATCGTAATAATTGAATTTCGAATAATTTCTACATTAAATATCTCTCTCACTTAAAAAATATCAAATAAAAGTCCTAATATAAAAAAATATAATTAAAAAAATATTGAGAGTTACTGACTATAATTATAACAATTTATTCCTTGTTATTATTATAATAATTATTAATAACATTATGTTAATTTTATACAAATATACACATAAATCCATACACACTCTTGTGTGTATATATATATTTATATTTATATATATATATATATATATATATATATATATATATATATATATATATATTTATAAATGTTTCCCTATGAACAAATCTATTTTATACAAAGTGCATCAAATATTTAAAGTATCATTTAATTCGAAGAAGTCGAAAAAAGATCTCTCTCTCTCTCTCTCTCTCTATATATATATATATATATATATATATTAACATTTTTCTTATATTTGAAATGAATTATTAGTACAAGGGAGATATTCTAATAATAGTAAATATTCTTACTACATCGAAGAAAGTTTATTTATATACAATAAAAATAATTTCCAAAGACAACATTAATCCCCAATCATGCCGAATAATAAATAAAATAATTATAATTAATTTGGTACAATAACTAATTCACATTTACATATTTTTTTTACAATATTTATATATATATATATATATATATATACATACATATATACATATATGAAGTAAGTAAGAGACTAAACTAAAAAACTCGAGAAATAAATGTGAATGGAGAAATGCTTAGTCACTTGAAATTTGCTAATGGCATAACTATTTTTTCAATATATCCATATGATCTCGAAAAAATAGAAAAATTGTATAAAAATCAAAAAAATAAGCTCATGGTTAACTTAGACAAGAAAAAAGATATGTTCAATGAATTTTCATATCAATGAAAAATCGAATTAAAAGAGAAAAATAAAAGATGAAAATTAAATATACATATATATATATATATATATATATATATATATATATATATATATATATATATATATATATATATATATATACCTAAGACAACAACCTAATGGAACATAATGAAATGAACAAAAGTATAGGGTAACCCAAATATGACGCCTAGATTTGTGTTTTATTAAAAAGAAATTATATACACATTTCCCTATATACCGCCCTATAAACATGTTTCTTTTCAATAAAACACAAATCTAGGCTTCACATTTAGATGATCCTATATAAAAATTGGATAGTACTAATTCGTAAAAAATACATATTATGAAATTGGATATGTTCTTATGATTAAAAAAAGTTTCTGATCAATGTATCTAACTTGTTCTTATTATAAGAAGTGAAACAAAAATCCTTAACGCTAGAATAATTTACAAAATTCAGATACAACAAAGAAATGTGAAAAGATGCATGTTAGAATTAAAATAAATGAATATAACGAGAATCAAATGGATCAAAAGGAAAACAAAAGTTATGGATCCTGTAGCAAGAGTGAGGAGTTTGAAATGAAAATGAACTTGTGATAGAGTAAGAATAGAACACTAATGGATAAGAGAAATTATTAAGTGGAACCTAAATGTATAGAAGACCGGGGAAGAGGCCCATGGATAAATAAAACAGACATATAATAAAATTCTTCGGACTAGATGAGAAGAAAAAGGCAATAGATATGTTACATTAGAATATTTTGGGAGAAATATTCATCCGACAATCCATATAAAGAGGTTAACTCTCTCTCTCTCTCTCTCTCTCTCTCTCTATATATATATATATATATATATATATATATATATAAGTTCCATCGCAAAATTAATGTCATTAATTAATGCTACAAAACAAAATCCCTTTACTCTTACGCGTCCCCATTACTTACATATTAATAACGCTACTCCGAACATTAACGATTTTACCTACAACATTAAAGATTGCAAGCTTCCTCTTACTCTTACGTCTTTTCCTTTATCTATAAATTACTCACGCTACTCTGAACATGAACGATTACTGCTTGTTTTGGAACTGTGGCGAATTCACTTTAACACAAATTAATTTTTACTCCCAACACCACAATATGTTATAAACTGTTCAATAATCACTTATTGTTCACTTTGTTGTTTGTAACAATAATAAGTTATGGGCATTTCAATGGCGATGCTATCATCGTCAGAGCTTTTTTGTTATAAAACAAAAAGACTCTGACGATAATGGTATCTCTATCGAAATGTGCATAGTCTATTATTGTTAAAAACAACAAAGTGAACAATAGATGATTATTGAACACTTTATAACATATTGTGGTGTTGGGGATAAAAATTCATTTATGTTAAAATGAACGATTACCTCCGAACATTAATAAACATCATTCGCTATTGAAAGTATCACAGAAGGAGCAACTGAAGGAGAAAATCATTTCTTAATTAGTCGATTAACAAACAGATATAGAATCCAAAATAAAATTCAATGTATTCTCTGTTTCTATCTTTAAAGTATTAAAAAAAATCTAAAAATACTATCTTGAAATGAATATTCTAAAATAACTAAAAAGACAGTTTTGTTTGAATATTTTCCTAATTAAATTTTATTAACTATCTATTGCTGTAGTCATATGGAAAAAACAAGTTGAAATAAATCATATTTTTCATCTTTTCACAGAATATACTATCATTTGAAGTGGGTTTTAAAAAGTTTTTGTTAAAATGTGTTATAAAAATGACATATATTACTTTTTATAATTCCAGTTACTAAATTCATGTTCACAAATTTGTATAGAGGAAAAATGAGTATATAACAAGATATAAATGTAATTAAATTTTACTAAGAATTTTTTATCACTTTAACACTAGATTGCCCAAGGAAGTCATTTTGACTGCTTTTTAATTTCAATTAGAAAAACAATTATGTATATAATGACACAATTTCTTAGAATTTTGTGACTTTTTGTACAACATATAAATGCGTTTATTAATAATTGTAGTTACCTCCCCCTCCTTCATTTCCGGTATATATATATATATACCTAAAAAAGCAGTCATTTTGACTGCTTGGGAAATTTTAAATAATCAAATGACTCTTATTATTGAATTATAAATTTCTTATATGAATATTGAAATAATAGTTTTCATTTTTTTCGATTACTAAAAACATAAAGTACTATAAATTGTCGATTTGATACATAAGTTGCAGTTGTCAATAAGCTAAAGTAGTACTTGTTATAATCTTTATGCAGTGATATTTTATTTCTTTTGCGCCCTAAATTCATGAAAGAAATGTCGAATAGAAGTGAGTTATTGGAAAAGCTAACGAACATAAGTGAAGAGTGCTTGATATAGAATCAGATGCAACAAATTCATATGCTCGTGGAGCCTACGAGGCAAAAATTTAAAACTGAGTTATTTATGGTCAGCAAAGGGGGTCCCGAATTTTTAGAAAAACTATGGCGAGAGAAAAGTTCAAGCAAATCCTACGATTTATTCACAAAAGTTGAAATAAATTTGCATATTGAAAATTTTCATCTTTTCACAGAATATATATATATTTGGCATCAAATTTGATCAGATGTTAGTAGCAAATATGTTTTGAATGGTTTTCCTTATTTGAGGAAAGATGTTTGCTTCTCAGTAAAAAGTATAAAAGCTTGGAAGAAATATCACGACCGATAACTTTTTCACTAACATGTTACTGGCGACAAAATTATTGGCCAAAAAATAACTCTAGTTGTATTATAAAAGCAGCCAAACAAACGAAGGATAACATGCCTCGTTTTTCCACTCTGATATATAGATCAGAGAATTGTGTTCTTACAATATATAAAAGCAAACCAAATAAAAGTTACTAAATTCATGTTCAATAAAAAATATTACCGGAAATTTATTTAATTTATAGAGGATAAAATGAGTATATAATACAAGATATAAATGTAATTAAATTTTACTAATAATTTTTATCACTTTAATGATTATTTTTGGGCATAAACTTAAATTTCAGATTATTTCATAAACTTGAAATATATACGTGTATATATATATATATATATATATATATATATATATATACATACATACATACATATATATATATATATATATATATATATATATATATATATATATATATATATATATATGTACAAGTATATGAAAAAAAAATTATTTGACACAGTCTTAATACAAACAGATAGAAACATCGTGAATTCTTTAAACAATAAATCAATAGAAATTTTTTTAAAAAAAATTACTGAAAATTTAGGGGCAAATAAATTTTGACTAAAAATCATTTATTGTTTAGAATTACCTTTTGTAAAGTTAGTCAATTAGTTGTTTTCATTTACATTGTTTAAATTTGAAAGTTTTAGTAAAAATAAAAAATTAAAGAATCACTAAATAATATACGTAAATATAATACATATATACATACACACACATATATATATATATATATATATATATATATATATATATATATTATGTTTGTTAATAAAAAAGATGGTATATATCTGCAAAATTTCGTAAACATTTTTGAAAATAAAAAATATAGTCAAGTTTCACATAGTATACAAAAAGTTTTTCATTTCATATGTGTATGCGGCTTTGTTTAATTTATTGTATATGAAATAAAAACAATGAAAACATAACAAAACGTTTTATTCGTAATCCCATTTACATTGTTCACCTGACTTTAAAAAAAAACTATTACATTGTAAATGCACACACTGCAAGTTGTTACTCATATTTCTCAAAAGTCTTCACTTACATTTCGTATTTTTGTTAAGTGTATTATTTTCAACTACAAAAAATTACATGCAGAGGAGGGGTTAATGACAACAATTTAAATAAAAATATTACTCACAAGGCGGTGGTCTGTGTCGTTTATAATCACAATGTACTAACCCGAGAAAGCTCATAAAACTATCTAGGCGAACTTTCACGCCCCCCGTGAGTGTCCTTTATAACGCTATCATATATTATTATAGCCGCGTGGTCCACGGAACGAAGATACACTCTTAAATGTAAATATACAGTGTGGAAGTTTGTTAATAAAGCGAATATACGTGCATATGTATAAATGTATTTGTACTTATTTCACAAAACATTTCGTTATTTTTTTTATTTATTTATGTTTTTTCATTAATACAATTTACAGTTTAGTGATCTGCACACATCCCAGATGCATATTATAATTTATTATTCTTTTGTAAAGTAGTTTTAAGTACATATAAACAACGTTATTTTATTAAACTCCAAGAAGAAATATTTTCCAATTTTTCTTTTTAATGTTGTAATAAGTATAATGTATTAAATATGTATGTTATTTATGTAATTAAAAGTATAATGTATATTGTATATAATTATATTTAGGACAATTCATTAAAATATTTAAAATAATATAGAATAATTATGATAAAATGAACAGGAAAATAAAAATAGGATCATGTCAATTCAAAAGATATTCTTATATTTAAAATTGAAGATTTCTCTGCATTTGAAGAAAAAAGTTTTCAATAATTGCATGTTATCTGGTTTTGACGTAAGGTAATTAAACGTAAAATTTAAATGCCAGAATAATTTCATAATTCATGACAATACACTGAAGCATGAAAAGATATGTTTTAAGAAAAATATGAAAAGGTAACAAATAAATAAGCGAATTTAACAAAAAATAACATTTACTGATATTTAAAGAAGAATGTAAAGTTTACCATAGGAATAATCAGGTCATATAGGAAATAAAAACTACCTAAGCATAACAAAAATTATTAACACGTTGACGCACATTTTGAAATCGGTGATGGACGACAAAAACAATTTTTTTTTGTTAATTAGTTGATTCTTGGGGAGTTCGATTGAGATTTCATACTTATAGAATATAATTATTATATTTTCTAACAAATTTTCCTAAAAAATTGTGGATGTCTATAGCAGTCATTTATAGCTCGATTTCTCTGATACACAAAAGACAGCTATAGAAGTTTTGGTAGATGTACAGACTATAACGATATTTTTTGAGAATAATTTAGTAAAAAGAAAAAAAATATTTTTATAAACATATAACTAGATTTTTCTTTAATACAAAATTAAAAAATTCAAGAACAAAAATTTATAATAGCATAACAAAAATTCAAAAATCCATTTAGAAATACAAAATTCAATTTTGAAAAACATTTGTAACGAAAAAAAGCAGAATAGCAAATTTTATAAACATTTTCCAGTAATCATTTCAAACAAAATTTTTGAAGCTTTCAAAATTACACTTGAAAAGAGACTGAGACAAAATGTATGAAATGTTTGCGGTTATGCACGTCGTTAAATTATACAAATACACTTGTCGCAACCAGTTTCCAATTCTGGGAATAATTGAAATAAAATGACTGTATCACTTAATGAAAAATATTTCATCATTCATACTTGGAGGAAGATTGAAGAATTTATAAGAAAATGGATTTAACACTGATATATATTTTAATCATTTATTTATAATACTAAGAATATAGTACGGCTATTACTGTCATTTGTACCTACAATCACGAGCATTGGACGACTATAGACGGCATTTACGTCAACGTGTTAATTGAAAATTTATAAATATAAAAACACCTATGAATAGGTGCAAGAAAAATATGAGAAAATTAATAAATATGGAATGGCAATGAAAAAAAATGAATCACTGGAAGTAGAAAATTCTGCGGGAGAGTTTCATAGGTAGAGGATACAAAGAAATGTATCAAGATAATTATTATGATATATATATATATATATATATATATATATACATATGTAAAATTAAATTATAAACAAGTTAGTTATACATATTTTTTTTAAATGGGATATTAATACATATATGTGTATGTAAATCAATGTTACAGTTCAGTTATTTTGGGCTATCAAAGTTCAGATTAAATATAAAAAATATATAAATTCATATTTTTCTTTTCAATTTTTATGAGTTGATATAAAGCTCATCAGTAGTATAAGCTTTGTTATCAAACCTTTATAAATATCCTATGAGGTAACGTTGTAAACCAAAGAGGAATATACAATCGATCAACACATATCATTTACTCTCCATTGGAAATCATATTATTCTACACAAGTGAAAGTAGATTTATTATCTCTTAAAGACCTTCTCAATATATCATTCATTGCCTTCAATATATCTGAATTTTTTTATTGTACGCATGTAAGCAACGCACGCTTAACCTCTTTATAATGTATATACAATATAGATTGAAGTTAAATATATATATATATATATATATATATATATATATATATATATATATATATATATATATATATATACACGTGCGTACAACGTACAATATTACATCTGTATATGTCATACTCATCATTTTCAGCTGTTCTGTTCACTCTTAGAAATATTTTTACGATATTTTGTTCTTATATCTCGTATATTCCATAACGTATTGTGTATTACCCATCCATCTATCTTATTTGTTTTCTTTGTATCATTTTGATGTATTATACTAATCAAAAAAATTTTTATATATATTTTTGTCCGTTGTTTTCCAATATGTTGTTGTCTTTTTAAATGTCAGTTATACTATTTTTCTCATCTGTCATTTAAACAATGAATTTACTCTACGAAAAAATATTTTTTCTCCTACAATATTTTTAATCTTTATATAATTATTAAGAAGATATTTTCGTTATAATTATATTAATTACTATTTTTTTTATTATTTTATATAAATATTATTATTACTTCTCATAAGAATGATAAGTTATTTTAAATTCCAACACTTTAATAATATTGTTAAAAAAAATAAAACATAATTTAAACAATATATTGTACATAAATAAATCATATACATAAGTGTACTCTTGTGCACTTACACAAATATGTATGTATGTATTTATGAGTGTGTAGATGTAGATATATATATATATATATATATATATATATATATAAATTAAAAATATTATTATTAAATAATTAATTATATTTAAGAAATGGCCAGACAATATTAGAAAATTGCTTATAAATTTTAAAAATATTTTTTGATTATTGAAATTATCTCTGAATACTATTCATTTTGATACAAATTGTTTTTGAAATAACGATTATCATTTTAACACAAATGGATCATTTACCACTAAAACATCCCAAAATTTTGTAAGTATTCAATAATTATTTATGGTTAACTTTATTCGCTGATAATCATTTCAACTACCACACTATAATCGTCAGAGTTGAATCAGTTTCAATAATATAATATACTAATAATATTGCATTGCAATCGAAATGAATATCAGCGAATAAAGTAAACGATGAGTGATCATTAAATTCTTATAAAATATTCTGGTATCTAAGGAAAAGATTAATTTGTGTCGAAATTACTATAATATAAAACAAAATATATCATATTAAGGTAACTAAAATACTCTAATAAACTTTTTACCGTGTGTTAATATTTCTATCATATATTAACTTGCAAATACTAGATAATATTTAATAAATATTATAGTTACTAATTTATTATAATTAATGTGTCAAATTTCTATATTTTAATTTTTCGTAGAATGAATATATAAGGTATAAATTTTACAATCATATCATTCTAAAATATGATTTATTTATTACAATAAATAATTTCAATTTATTTTGTAAGTTTATATTACCTAAATATTTTTTCAGTATTGCATATTTATATATATATATATATATATATATATATATATATATGTATAAAGTGTTGGCGTATATATACAAATAGGTTTATATAATGCTCACTGTTATTTTATAGAAAAAGATAATTTAAAAACGTTTTTGTTAAAATCGATTGTAATAAAATATGAGTTTATTTATCCTTTCAATCTATAACTATAAAAGATTTTTCTTTTACGATTTTCTTCACTTCTTGCATTACAAAAAGTAATTTTATATTTTTATGGATCATGTGTTTTATATACGATGTAGTCTTACGCACCTTTTACAAAATATCATTTATTTTCATAGCGTTGGTTTGATAACTCTTTGTTGAGTGGCTGTAGTAACATGAATAACATTTTGTACTAAGTAAACTGTTCGGTGGTCGAGTATGCAATGAGTCATGAAAGTAGGTGGTAGGTAGATAGCTACAACGACAGGGATGAATAACATACCCCTTAATTCTCTCCGGTTAATAAAGTACGACGCAGGGCTGTGAACCGCGGTCGTACGGATTAAACACGTGTTTTATTAATTCTTATAATTCAAATTAATGTTCAAAGTTGACCAGCCATGGTATGCGGTGTAAAGCCGCAGATTTTGTTATAGCCCCGAGAAGGGTTTTATGTGTAAAATTAGTTACTAGGTAGGCTAACCAAAAAGGATGTTTGCATTCTGCATTGTATGCAGCTAAGATTTATAGCAGTTGATGAGTTTTCAACAGTATTAATAGTCAGTAAGATAGATTGCTTGCAGGTGTTAAATGTTACTTGTACTACTTATGTATTAAATAAAGCGAAAGATAAATAGATGCAATAATTAAGAATTATTTTTGAAATTAGAAAAATTATAATCAGAATTATATACAATTTGATTATATATATATATATATATATATATATATATATATATATATATATATATATATATATATATATATATATATATATATATATATATATATATATATATATATATATATATAAATATACAAATATATATTTACATATTTTAATTAACTAATTTACATATACATATATATTAAGAAAAAAAGATATTTCAATAAAATAACAAATAAATTTACATGTTTAATTTCACTAATTTGTTACTTCTAATTTTTTTCATTTCTGTTATAGAGATGAATGTCCATCATTTGCATTAATATGTGTCATCACAAACATTAACCTCTTTCTATCTTCTGATAGATGAAGGCATTTTCTAAAATTTTCCATTTCAATCAATTTAATATTTTTCTCTTTTAATGAATTCATTTTGATGAAATCTCTTATGTCATAATTATATATACATATACATATATATATATATATATATATATATATATATATATATATATATATAACAAATATAAAATCTATAATTATACATAACTTAAATATTAAAAAAAAACATTAATGATCATAACAAGAAAATTATATGTATTTTCAATTAAAATTTTACTGAAGGAAATTATATATTTTTGAAATTGAAAGTAAAAAAAAATATTATTTAACACTAAAACGTTGTTAGAGGTATAGGTGTTTCAAATAATGCAAAGGATTCATTTTAATTTCAAATAATTTTGAATAAAGGTTTTTCAAGTAAATGGTTTAATTGTGAGCTAAACAATTGTTTTTAATTCTAAATGTTACAAAAGTAACTCTCTGTAATAAAAGAGATATCAATTTTGCTGAATGTCTGAGAATGAAAATAATGATTTTAGTCATTATTATTACAAAATTTATACAATGAAAAATAATTTGCTTGAAATACTGAAAAAATAATAAAGAAACATATTACCCCATAAGTTTTTCTTATGCACACACAAAGATATATATATATATATATATATATATATATATATATATATATAAATATATATATATATATATAATATATATATATATATATATATATATATATATATATATATATATAATATAATTTATGAAGTAATTACTATTTAGAATAAAAGAAAATATTTATATTAGATACATATATTTTGTTATTTATATTTTTTAATTACAGTAATTGAAAAATATTGCTTAATTATATACAAAAAGTTTTGTAAATTATTAGTCATATTCTTTGAACAAGATCATCTAGAATAACTTTTTGTTTGTTTAACAAGATACAAATATCAAAACCAGTAACGAATCAAATTATTTGAACCTTTAACTGACACTTATTAAGAGTTGCGGTGAAAGTTCATTGGTAATGAAAACAAAAACTATTTTCTATTTGTAATAAACTTTATAACTTAAAGCAAAAAATAATTTTACAATTATTAAATTGTTCTCTTCTTCTTGTAATTTAATAATAGTTTTGTTTACATTTAATAAACGTACTGATCAATAGTTAGTATATATTTTATAATAAAAAATGAACTATTTCATAAATATCTATAAATTTAATTTTTGTTATTTTTTTTAAATGCAATTTTATTACAAATAAATTATAAATATGTATATAGGGAGGATAGTATTTCTAAAATAAATATTATTTGTATCTACTTAATACTTTCAGTATATTTTTCCGAAGAAACGATTTTTAGTTTATAATATATAATCATGAAGGATTCTTTAAAGATAGTAAGGAAGTATACGTTATTCTGATATATTTATAAAATTAAAATTCCGCTTTTATCTTTACACTTAAAATCCCTTGACGCCCGACAAACCATTGATCCAGCAAGCTAATTATGCATAATGTCAAGGGTTGTTATATATTGACAACACCCATCCAAGACCTGTTTGTTTCTACGATCTTCGTTTAGATAATATATCTAGAAAATACAATTGTTGTAAGAGGATGTTATACAATGAGGTCATATTACCATATTATCTTGCAAAGGTAATAGAAATCTAACCGACAAAAGATACAATGAAGTAAACGAATTGCGAACAGTTTTGTTAAATAAATTTGCTATGAATATATAGAACCTAACTGTATTACCTTATTACTAGCACGTATATTGGGACACACACACGCATGCACGCACGCACGCATGTGCATACATGCACATGTTCACATACACGCACATGTGCACTTACACGCACATGTGCACATACACACACATGTGCACATACACACACATGTACAAATACACACGCACAAATATATATATATATATATATATATATATATATATATATTATAAGTTAGAGAAAATACTTTGTATAAAAAAATATGAAAAAATTTCTACTGAAAAAATCCTACCGTATGTTTTAATCAATCCAATAGACAGGATAAGATATTTATAGAAAATTGTGTGAATTTGACAATCGAATTCGAGGTCTATCGCTGGAAAAAAAATCTTTATCAAAATTAGTATTTACTTAACTATAGAAAAATTCAGTTCACAATATTTGCACCATAAAATTCACGAAGTGCTTCACAAGTTTAACGAATAGAAAACTGATTTTTGAAATAAATTTCCAAAATTTAGAAAAATGTCTTAAGTGTAGAATACTCCATAATGATTTTCTAAAGTATATTGAATCAAATATCATTTATAGCACGCAAATTGACAACTGACTTGACAGATATTCCTATCGAAAATTCTATCTAACCTAAAAAAACATTATATATATATATATATATATATATATATATATATATATATATATATACAGTGGGTCAAAGTGAAACTCATACAGAGTTATGTTTCCAATAATTTTACACATATATTTTAATATAATAATAATTTCCTTTTTATAGCTTTTAAACGATTCGGGATGGATTTAACTAATTTTTCACAATAAGCTAGATCAATTTTCCCCATTCTTCTAATAACGCTTTTTTAAATCATTGTT
>CP092087.1:38365286-38467786 GCA_029203775.1 Neoneuromus ignobilis
TTAGAGTAATTAAAAAGTTTTATAAATAAACAAAAGTATAATGATACAGTTAATCATGAATTATATTCGTTTGAAAATTGAAATATAATTTCAGATACTAATTAGGTATTAATTTCATAAAATGAATGATTAATTTATTTTGTATAATTATTATTATTTTCAAATAAAATTATATTAATTTTGATTATTTTTGTACACCTTTTTGTTTCGTCCATTTATTTAAATTATTTAAAAGTATTTTATTTTTTAATTTCTTATAAATTAACTCTGAAAAATTATGTTTTTTAAAAATTAAAAAAAGTAATTTTAATTAATATAAACAAATATAATGTCGGAAAATAATAAATTAATAAAACCGTTACTGATTATAATGGTTTAAAAAGTTTTTCAATAAGGAAACGTTCCATTAGGTAAAAAACATAGAAAATATTCTTTAATTGACAAATATTAATGGTTGACCTATTAATGCGAAAAAACTGTATGAATGATCATACAAAACCAAAACGTTCACTACATAACTATTTAGTATTTTTGGACAAGTTGAATAAACAAAATTCGTGCAATTTCAATGAAAATGAAGAAATAAGCATTGTAAAGAATACATTTTTTCAATTGTTCCCAATAAAAATGAAACAATTTTAAATCAATTTACGATACTTCTTTATAACTAAAAACATATTTTTTACGAAAAATTACAAAAATTGGCATAATTACTCAATAACGATAAAGCATCAAAACACTGCACTAAATTAAAACTCTATTATAAGAGATTATAATCACTGCATAGTTGTTTACGGCAGTAGCTATTTTAATTTCTTGAATATAAGAAATACTTTTCATGTAAGGAATCTCGAAGAAATAAAAGTTCTGCTATAAATTTCCAACATTGTTTAATCGAAAAAATACTATTGCTTACGAAAATATTCTAAAGCACATTTTACAAATAATATTCAAGAAATGAAACAAATTAAAGTACGAAACTGTTTTATACTACAGAACTACTTATTTTAGGTATTTGAATAAAGTCATCAAGATAAAAATAATCAACATTAATGGAACAGTTAAAAGATATCAACTCCAGTACTCGAGTGATATTTTATTAAAATAAAGAAGTTTATTTCCTGGAGAAGCATTTAGATTCTAATAGTTTTTAATCAATAAATAAAGTTTATTAAGAGTGCATAATTTGTGTAAGTCAGAATTTAAATGATTGATTTTCAGTTTGACAAATTTATTTTAAACTTAAATATTTTATTAATTTTTATTGAGATTTTTTGAATAAAATAACTGTTAGCATTCAAATATTTTTAAATGTTAATAATATTAAAAATTTACAAATGAAGTAATTAATTTTTATTTATTGTAGAGATAGAACATTTGATAAATTGTAACTAATGAATTATTTTATACAGAATTTAAAAAATGTTATTTTATATAATTTTAAAATAGATAACTATGTATTTTCCTATACAAAAAATACAATTTAAAATAAACAAATTTAAATCTATATTTTTTACTAAAGAAGTTTAGATGCTTAAAATATTTTAAAATATACTTATAAAATTATTCCCAATAAAAGTAGAACTAAAAAACACTTAATGAAAAAAAAGATTTCAATTTACTTGAAAGAAAAAATTCTGATTAAATATTACAATTATATTACTTTTAATATTATAAACAATAAAATAAAATTGTATAAGTAAAGAAAATACATTTTTAGAGAAATATATATACAGTAATACATCGCATAGTCCGGTTTCACTATAATCCGGTTTGAAATTTCTAAAAAAAAATTGTTTTATTTGAAAAAATCCTACTAAAAAGTTTTTCTTGAAAAAAATCCCAGAAAATTGATACATAAAATTATTTTGTACGCAAATTTTCAAGTTTCCCCCTTTATTATGAAAACATAATAAAAAAGAAAGTCCAAATCATAAATGCAATTTATGCGCAACGCGTGCGTAGTTCTAGTTTTGTGGTCTTTTTTTCTTTTTCTATTAGTTTTCGATTCGCAACTCTAGAATTAAGTCAATTATTCGATAATTAAATTTTAATAACCCATTTGAAAATGAATTTAAAGTGAATGTATAAACCCCTGATTTTGTTTTGTTGATTCATACAAACATTTAAATATATTACTCTCGTTTTATTTAGTGAATAACAGGAAAAAAATGTTTGGAACCAATTAACGTTTTTTGTACTTAGTTAATGTTTCGATTAGTCCGGTTTCAAATAGTCCGGCAATCAGTGGAACCGATTAGCCGGACTATGCGAGGTATTTCTGTATTTACTTTATTTTATTTATAACATACACATACACACACACACACACACATATATATATATATATATATATTATTATTAGTAACCGTATACATTAATTTTTTCTTCTAATAACTTTCAATATTTGATTTAAGTAGATATCGTAATAAGATAGTGCACTGTATACTACTTGAGGCGTTAGTAATTGAATTGCTACCTCGTTAGACTGACGATCAAAGCATACAAGTTTGTATTTAATCTCCAAACGGAGAAACCAATCAAATATGATTAGGCCACAAAAAGTACCAACTAAGTGTAAATAAACATAATTTAATAAAAATGAAATCAATAGAATTAACTACCAATCATTTTCAAATTTTTTTTAGATTAGTCACAATATATTCTGAAAAATGTTATATTAAAAGACTAATTGTTCATTATTTACATTTTTAGGTTATTTTTATTTTTCTGTTAAATTATTTTTCTTGTTTAGATCTCTACATGGCTTTTATAAATAAAAAAATCTCAGATATCAAATAACTTAATTATAAAAGTAAATTAGAATAAATTAAATGTATTAAATTGCAATTAAGATTTTTTCTTTTATTTATATATTTAAGTAATATTTTTTTAATAAATCTCATATTACAAATTATTAAGAAAACTTAAAATAATTAGAATTAAAAAAGGAACATACAACTTAATTATAGGTATTCAAAAAAATTCAATTATAGAATTGAATAATTTCTAACCTTATTAACATTTTGTTCTTAAAAATTTAGAAAATATTTTTTATTTATGTTTTCAAAATATTTTATATTTTCAAGTACTCATCGACACAAACACCATATTATTATTTAGTGATTAATTTTTTTATATATAAGATATTTATATATAGGATATATATTTCATTTATTTTTTTATACATAAGATATTTAAATATTTAGAATGAGTATTTTTTCATTTTCTAATAATAATTTTTTTATACTAAATTATTGTTTTGTGCCATATTATATATATATATATATATATATATATATATATATATATATATATATATATTAGGTTATAATATCTCCCTTCCGCTTTTTTTTTTTGTACATAGCTGCGAAATTCAAAAGACCAGAAGGCGGAAGGGAGATACTTGCCAACCTAATATATATATATTAAATATAATATATTATTGGACTGAATAAACTTATAAACTTATAATCTTATATTTTATAATAAATAAAAATTAAATAAAATAAAAACCAAAGGAGACAAAATAATTTTAAAATATATTTATCAAAAAAATAATCTCAAAATTATTCAATAAAAAATATTATAAAAGTAAGTAATATTAATGATTTAAAGAGCAATATTTCGAAAGAAATATCTGAAAAGGTTATAAAAATAAAATTCCAAATACCCATAAATTAAGAGTGACATTTTTCAAATTTGAACTTAAATATTAATTTATTATATTGGTAAAATAAGGTAAAAAAATAATAATAAGTGAAACTTGAATATGAAATAATAAATAATATATTTCAAATTTTATCAGTTAAATATTAAATGAGTTAGTGTTGAAATATTAAATTTTTAATAGTTAATTACTTATAATAAAAACAAAGTATCTATTTTATGAGTTAATTTTTTTATATTATACTTTTTACACGTTATTTACAAGGCTATTTTTTTTAAAAAAATAAGACATTTCAATATCATACACAATATATCTAATTTCAAATATTTATTTAATAAGTAATGTGTAGCTTTTTTATACATGTCGATATCATCACCCCTGTGATAAAACTGGATTCTACAAACTGCTTTTGGGTGTTATGTCTAAAATAAATTATTGATTTATGTAAAGATAATTTTTAAAATTCAAATTATCTTATAAAAGTGAACTAATAATTGTTCAAAATAAATTAGGAATTAAAAGTAACAATTTCATATGAATTTCAGAAATTTATTCAAAATATAACTAGCTTTATAATTTTATTACGTTGTTAAAATAATTATTTATGAAAATATATAATTTTGAAAATAGTAAATAAAATTGAATTTTGTTATAAATATAGGTATTTTTTTAATTAAACGAGGGTGTTTGTAATAATAACAGTATATTAGTAAAGATACAGAAAATAGTCATTTTACTTATTTGGTAAATAAAATTTTGACAAATATAAAAAAATAAATAATTTTTCAAGTGTAAGATTGATAATATTTGAAAATATATTTATTTAATATTATACATCAATTTACACCATGTACCAAATCATATGAACACGTATGTATGTGTATACGTATATATATATATATATATATATATATATATATATATATATAAATTGGACAAAGATATAATATATCTAAAATAACTCATTAGAACAAAAGTAACATTTATAGATAAAATGAATAGAAAAGTAAAAATATAATTGTGTCACTTTAGTAGAAATTCACATTTTATGAAGTCTGATATTATTCTATGTTTAAAAAGAAAAATTTTCAATCAATGCATCCTGTTTGTTCTCACCTATGGGTGTGAAACATGAATCCTCAGTATCAGAATGATTCAGCAACTCAGAATAACACAAAGAAGTATGGAAAGATGTACAAAATATTGGGAATTATATGAAACGATAAAAAGAGATAGGAATGGATCAGAGAGAAAACAAAAGTTGCAGATGTTATGACAAAATTAAAAATGTTAAAATGGAAATGGGTCAATCATGTAGCAAGAAGAGGGGATCACCGATGGACAAACGAATTTATTGATTAAGAACCTAGATACAGAAAAAGGTCTGGGAAGAGACTATGGATAGATGGGAAAAAGAAATGAGAAAATTCATCGGAGTGGATTAGAAGAGGAGAGCATTGGATCGATCGAAGTGGAAGGTTTTGAGGGAAGCATTCTTAAATTATAAGACGAGTTATTTTAATGATCACATTACTAGAAAAAAACACCAGCAATTAAATTGAATAAAAACAAATTGATTTATTTTTTTAATAAGTTTGTGTATGAGCTGAAAAGTTTTTGGAAACGTTCTACGAGTATTTATTGTTAAATGGAAATTTTAGGTATTTATTTTATTCTGAAGAAAACGTGTATGAAGAAAACAGGACCAAGAATTGAACAAAAAAATTTAAAAACCTACAGTTAAATTTTATGCTAATACAGGATCATCCAAATGTGATGACTGGATTTGTATTTTATTAAATAGAAATAAAAAGAAGTATACACATGTTTCCCTATATACTAACCGATACAAATGTCTCTTTTTAATAAAACACACATCTAGTTATTATATTCGGATGATTCTATATAATAAAGTACGAGAGTGTTCAGTGGCAAAACGAATGGATAATTTTCATTTTAAAGAGTAAAATGGACAATTTTATCTACCTGAAGATTTTAAAAAAATGTTAAAATAAATGCAGAAAAAATGAGATTGGGGAACAAATTGTTTTTTAAACAGGACAAAGATCGTAAATACTGCGTAAAAATTGTTAAAAAAATAGATCCTATATTATATACCTAGAAAATTAGAAACACAACTTCAATCGTCTGACACGAACCTCATTTAAATAATGGGGAAAAACTAATGAGATCATTAAGCAGATATATAGTGATTTTTCAATAAATATATTTAAAAAAATATATCTGCAGGAAGAATGAGCTAAAATAAACAGCAGAATTTCTCCAAAACTGATACATTATATACCACGTATAGTAAAAAGTATTTTAAAATTAAAAAGCTATCCTACAAAATGTAAATTTTAACAATAAATTCAATTTTAAAAAATTGGACAATATTATTTCATTGATTAATATTTTTGTATTAATTTTCATATATTGAATTGAGATCTCGCTTTTTTCTGTTGATTTGTTTATTACTTTTAGATTATATACGATATATTGTGAACCTTACTAATAAATGTTTGTATAAATATATGTTTTAATTTCATAAATTAATTTAAACTCACATTTATAAGAATTTTTAGATATGTGCGATGAGTTAATTTTTTGTAACCATTTATATATATATATATATATATATATATATATATATATATATATTTTGTATGTGTATGTACGTTAATATGTATACGAGTGAAATCATCAGCTTAACAAAAATGGAGCATAATCTGGTATTTAAAGCGTTCCACATCGCTGAAAATGTTGCGTTTTTTAAGAAGGAGATTACGTAAAAAGTCTTTTTATGTAGTAGAGTGCATTTATTTTTAATATAAAGCAGAAATATATTTGCAAAAACGTATAAAATGTTTTTAAAAATTATACTAAATTTATATTATTCCACTTTAATATAACATTTCTAATTATAAATTTAATATATGAATATTTAATTTATCCTTACAAAATTATTCCACTCACATTTTTTTTTATTCAAAAAGATTTAAACTGTAATGTACATTTGTAATTATAATTATTCTTTTTCAATTAAAATTTTATATTGCAATAATATTTAATGAGTAATAATAATTATAAAATAAATTAAACAAATATTATATATATATATATATAAATATATATATATATGTATATATACAATAGATATATTGAATGATTAATATTTTATTTTTTAAAAATGATCATGAATTTGTTCAGAAATAATTAAGCAAGCAAATTTACTGCCTGATATTTTCAACGTAATTGTTATCTAAAAAGACAATGAACTGAAATGAATCATTTTTAAACTTTAATTAAATGTAGTAAATTTTAATCATAAATCGATATTTTCACAGGAAATTACACATTATACCCGATACAAACTGTAATTTTCGCACAGAGTTAACTTGTATCGCATAAAATATAATTAATTAAAGCTTCATTCAATGTAATATTCGTGAAATTAAATTAATAAACGATTTAAACAAATTTTTAGTATTTTTTTTCAATGTTCAAGAAATGAATACTAAATAGAAACTAATACAGTAATTAAGAAAGGTTAATATAAAGATCGCATTCATGTATAATATTTAAATACTAATTATTATTTAATAAATTTTTCTTATGAAGAATATTGTATGCATATAATATATATATAATTTATTTAATTAAAAGTTGGTTTTTATTTTATACAGTGTGAAAAATATGTTTGAAGCTTTTTTAAAAATTTTGGAAAGCATAAGAACTAACGTATAAAAATGATTTTTTTTTAAAAAAAACTTTTTATTTTCATAATTGTTTTGTGTATCCAATAATGATGGATCTTATTTTATGAAAAAAATTAAATACCTTCCACAAGGATATTTTTTAAAATCTATAACTTTTTTCAAGCAAGTGCACAAACAAACATTGCCTCTTTTCTTTTTATTTTCTCAATTGACCTGCACAAGTCCTTTTAAGCTTTCACCTGGTTTCTTCGATTTAAAGCACTTGTTTGACATGAGAACGGTATCTTTTAGTTGTATTCGTTTGATATCTTGTCTATTCTTGTTGAAATGTGGATTCGACACAATAAAAGTTCTATAAAAGACTCACTAGTGATAAATAAAGATTTTGTTCCACTAGGTATTTGTAATATTGATCGTTTCTTATTTAAATAAGTGTATTTCGTGTATTTTATAATCACATTTATTAGTTATACGATAATTTCAATACTAAAATTAATTTAATGTTAAATGAATTAAAATATTTTTTTTAAAAAATACCATTTCAGAACTACTTACTTTCAGAACTATTATTAGAAAAATGAATATTTTTTTTAAAAAAAAGTATGCACTCTCTCCCCATCTTACACATACACACATATTTATAAATAAAAGTGTCTAAAAAGTATAAAACCAATTATGAAAATATATTTTTTTCAACTTGAAAAATATTATTTGTGTTTTATAAAATGAAAAGATAGTCCTTTTAAGTGGTCGTTACGGTTAGATATACAGAGAAATTAAGGATGATTTTAATACCAGGTATCTTGAAAAGAGTTCAACAACGGAACAATTCTGTAGTTTATTGGGTTCCTTTTAGGATGTGTCATATTAAAAACGTTTGCCATTTCCCTCTAGACCCTATTTTCACAACAACTAAAAATAATTATCTATACCCTTTCATTTAGTGTTAATACCATTTATACCTCTAAAGAAAAACATTTTCAGCATTGGCCTCAAATATTTTATTAAAGTTTGTTTTAGTAATTTTTTTCATTGTAACTTGATATTTAAAATCATTATATATTATCCACTTTATATTATTTTTGGTTTTTTAATTATAAATCATGTATATATATATATATATATATATATATATATATATATATATATATATATATATATATATATATATTTCAGATATATTATTTAACAAAAGTTTACTATCATTATCTAATATCGATTTTATATTAATTTTACTGTATTTATATTTATTGATTTAAAAATATCATAAAACGTCAAATAATTATTACAATCGAATAATTTTTTATATGTAAATGATACTGGAAATTAACTTATATAGTTAGAGAAATTATTTCATTAAATGTGAATTAAATTAGTAAAGAGACTTACATCAATTTTGTTTTAAAATAGTAATTAAAGAAAACATTATATTTATTTATAACACAATAAAATATAATTAGTAGTAACTGAGAAGTTTCTAATTTTAATTTAAGTTTATATTTAAATAACTTTCAATTTAATTTGTGTTAATTGAAAAATCAATGAAACATTAAATTTCATTAGTATTTAAATATAGAGTGTATAGCAGTTATGAAAAATTTATTTTTCAATTTATATTATTTAATGACTTAATAAATAACTACTGAAAAATAAAACAAAAACTAGATAAATCTCTGTCAACTCTTTATATTTAAGTTATCATACTTCAATAAACATTTAATATTAAATTCAATTTGAGAAAAATAAAATTCGCAATACTTTACAATAAAACATAACGAGCGAAATTTTGAGTACAATTTGTTTGAAAGTTCTTCTTTGTAATGTATTTGTAACAAAATAATACGTCCAAATACTTTTCTTTTTTTGAATGAAATTCATGAGTTGACTGAAGTGGAAATATAGAAATACTAAAAGGACGAAAAGAGAGCATTTCACAACTAACAATATAGAATTGTGTCAGTCATCTAGTACGTACGACGTAATGAGTACACGCCAGAGTAATGTTCGTCCGAATAGGTAGACGAACGTGCTAAATTAACTATATACGTCGCTATGCGAAAAGTTGTTAATACATTTTTTACTGCTTTTTTGTAACTTGTAAAATGAATTGTTTTAAAATGAAATATACAATTTAAAGCAGCACATTTTTGAAAACTAATAAGTAAACATGTGTCTTAGTTATATATATATATATATATATATATATATATACATATAAAATTGATTTTTTATCCTCTGTTCCATACAAGCTTCTTCCAAAACCTCCCACTTAGAACAATTAGGTTCCTATCTTTTCCATTCCAGTCAACGAAATTTCTTATATTTTTACTCCCACTATTTTATATGATATAGATCAGGGGTCGGCAACCTATGATCCGCGGGTCACCGAGTGACCCATTTCATAATTTCAAATGACCCACTTTAGTTCCGAAAATAAAATACTACTTCAAAATTTTTACTTCAAAATTGATATTATTTGAAACTGACATAAAAATTAAAAAAAATCATTTCTTTCCCTTGTTAAAAAGAGAACATGAAAAAGAAAATATCGATGAAAGCATTCTAAATATGTTCGAAAGTTGAATTTTCGTCATTAAAAGTGAATATGAAAGTCGGTTTCAAAGTTTTAAGAAGCATGGAGAAATGTTTACATTTATAATAAAGCCTGAGGAAATAGAAGAAAATGTTTTAAATTTGCAGTATTTTCAATATCTAAAAATTGACAATTTTAGTTGAGAAATGATTGATTTTAAAAGTTCAACGTTATGGACGGACAAATTCAAGAAATTGCGGAAAGATTTGGAAAAAACAGAAGATAATCATCTTATCATGATATCAACATGTTGGGAATCACTTCCTATGAAGTTTTCATCTTTGAAAAAAATTGGCTTTGCCATTTTGTCCACATTCGGTTCAACTTATAAATATGAGCAAATATTTTCACAAATGAAATTTATATTAAGCAAGAACAGGATCAGATTAACTACCGAAAATTCAGATGCTTGTATTCATCTTAAAACGACTAACTATAAATCAGACTAGACTAAATTGACGTTACAAGTTTAACATCAGGGGAGCCATTGATATCGAAGAGAACGTTTATAAATAAAGTTCATTCAACTATGTTTGTAATTATTTCCTTAATAAAATATATCTTATTATTTACTAAAAGACTGTTTTAATACGAACATATCTCTGACCCAAACGTCTCTTTAATACTCACATTTTGGTTAATTTTGACCCGCGGCCAAAAAAGGTTGCCGACTCCTGATATAGATAAATCTCTTTTTGGACCTTTATATTTTTTTAGGTGTAACTTCTTGCTGTGGTGTTTTATGAAATCTCAGGTCTATGCCAGGCAACTCACAATCAATTCTCGAGTTTAAGACCGAGAATCAACGCGTGATTGATGAGATTGAGTCGCATCTCTGTGCAAAAGTTATTAAAAATTTCAACAAAAGAATATAGGTGTGCAAATAGAGTTTTGGAAGATATTTGGAGGACATTTTGTTAAAAAATTAATCGCAACTTGTCTACTTGGCAATGATATAAAAACATCATCGCTCACTCAAAAAACGATGCTTTTTATTTAAAAATTAATTTGTGCGCTCCTGATGGGTCATTCATTATATATATATATATATATATATATATATATATATATATATATATATATACATAAATCAAACGCATTAGAATTTTTATTATTTCTGAGATTATAATTATACTATGAATTTGAAAGCCAGTGAAATGTCATGAGATGCATGGAATAGACATTCACCATAATATAATAATAACAGATTTTAAAGATAATATTAAATGCAAAATAATGTTAAATGTAAAATATTAGAAAAACAGATTTAATATAATATAGGATAATCCAAATGTGATATCTAAATATGTGTTTTATTAAAAATAAACATATGTATAGTTTTTTTTGTTTCTTTTTAATAAAACACAAATGTAGGCGTCACATTTGGATGACCCTATACATTTACTTTTTGCTATTGTTGTATTAAAAAAATGTATATATATATAGAAATATATATATATATATATATATAGATATAAATTAAAGCAGAAGGAAGTAACAAAAAGAAATGGACCAAAGTAAACGCCGTTACAGACAATTAAAACTATACGCAACGAAGAAATCCAGCCACAAATGGAGATTGAAAGTAGAATTATCGATTACGTCAAAACGAGACAATTCAGCGAGTATGAACACCTTTGTAAGTACAAGAGGAAAGAGAAATTAAATGTCAAATGGTATAGCTATCAAAGAATCGACAAAAATATATTATCAGAAAGAAATTGGTTGCTTTATAAATGAAAATAATAAAAGATGTAAGATAAATAACCAGTGCTAAAAATATAAAAATGGAAATCATATTCTTTAATTGAAAAATAATATTAAATTTGTAATATATTGCACTTTTCATAATAGAACAAGATCATTTTAAACTATTCTCGTACATTTATTACAAATATATAGAAACGTTAATAGTTCTGAAAAAAATAAAGTTTAATCAATAAAAAATTTTTCAAGATTTACCATATAATAAAGTAGACACACGCACACACACACACACACACACACACACACACACACACACACACACACACACATATATATATATATATATTCTTAGTTTGTATAATTTTATCTTTAATTTTTTAAAAAAAATTAAAAATAATATGTAATACTAACTCTATAAAATTATAGATTCATTTATTCATGAATAAATTTACTAATGTTTTTTTTTGATTGATAAACAAAATTACTTACACTATTAAATTCAAAATCTAAACATTATTTAATATTTATGTATTCATATATATATATATATATATATATATATATATATATATATATATTGTTTGAAGAAAAAGGGTTTTTGATGGATAATTTTTCTTCATTTTCACTTATGGAAGTGAAATATGAGCCTTAAAGGCAAAAGAATTAAATTGCTCTAGACAATACAAATAAACATAGACATATGAAAAATAATAACACGTTATAAAAAGAGTAAAAGTTTTAAAATAAAAATGAACTAATATAGCAAAAAAGAAAAACTTCCAGTGTAGAGAGCAATTACTGATGATGAACTCGTAAATACAATATAAAAAGGCCAAAAAAGATCCATAGAAAGTTGTAATAGAAACATAATAAAGTCAGTCAGTGTGAAATGAACTAGAACAAAATTGTATGATTGAAAATGAAAGGTTTCAAATGAGGTTTTCGATCAACACTAGATAGAAAGAAGTTGATAATGATATGTATATTGGTGGCCAAAAATATTCAACACACGGAAGTTGCTTGGAAAATATTTATGAAAAAATTTCTAAGACATTTAAATTTGTAATTTATATTTCAAATATTACTGTTTTTAATGATTCTTCATCATTTAATTTTTGAGTTGTGTATGAATATTTAAAAAATAGCATATAAAAAAAATAATTTGTTATATAGAAAAATGAAATTGTTCTAAACTTGTAATCTCAATATTAGTATTAAAAATAAATTGCAAATATATTAATGAAAAACCCTAGTACAATCCTAATACAATGACAAACTTTAAAAATAGCCATAAACTACAAAATCAGGTTAATATTGATTGACATATACTTAACGAGTGAGAAAAAAATGATAATTAGAAAAAATTAGCACAAATAAAATTTAAGTTTTCAAAAGAAGAAATAAAGAAATTAGAAAGAAATTCTACCTACGTACTGTATATTGAAATCTAAGCAGTTCTGAATACAATAACAAGAATATATAAAAATCCTCTTTTAAGCAAAGTTAATATAATAAAAAAAAACCTATGCAAACGAATATGAAAAAAAATATGACAAAAGTTATACTGCGTTCAAAAACTAATCTTGGATACAAGTGAATTCATTGCTTATTAATCAGATAGTAGAATTTCTGATGAGGTAGAATAATACTAAATATTTATATAACAGTAAAATATATTGGATTCTTGAAACCATTTTAATTTCTATTATTATTTCTATCTAAAATTCTTCATATGATGGTAATTATATTTTTATAATATACATACATATATATATATATATATATATATCACTTCCAAGAAAAAACGTATTTCATTCTTCAAAATGAAAAAGAAATAACAGTCTGAACTATAAAAACCCTTATCGATTATATTCAACAAAACATATATATATATATATATATATATATATATATATATATATATATATATATATATATATATCCAAACTGAAACTTGTACCATTAGTACGTCAAAAGAGTCTTGAATGCTGATATTTTTATACTGCATTACTATTTCGGCTACGAATGTGACAATGGCGTAGACGACAATTGTCGAATACTCTCGAACACACCTCGTTATCCGTTACAAACTGCTTCAGTGAGCACAATAGAACTTTCAGAATGAAACGAGATATAATGACGAAAAAGCATGGACACGGAGTGTACTGCATTGTAATTCACTTGGATATATTGTATTTTGTATATAAATTTAAATATAATATATCCTATTCATATACACACATATTGTATATGTGAACATACACATACATACATACATACATACATACATACATACATACATACATACATACATACATACATATATATATATATATATATATATATATATATATATATATATATATATATATATATATATATATATATATATATGAGGTCATCCAAATGCGACGTCTAGATTTGTGTTTTATTCAATAGAAACTAAACACATGTTTTCCTATACACTACCCTATATACATGTTTCTTTTTAATAAAACATAAATCTGGGGATCACATATGGATAACCATGTATATGTATATTTATATATATATATATATATATATATATATATATATATATAATATTTATCATTATCATTAGCCCCTTTCTATCTATGGATGGGTAAAAAGGCATGTTGCAAAACTTTCTACTTCAACCAATTTAATGCCCTTTTCTCTTAGTCCATACTGACTAATTTTTTTATGTCTACGTCCCATCTATTATGGGGTTTTCCATAAATATTCTTATATACCTAGGTTCTAAATCAATAAACTCTCATGTTCAACAATGTTTTTTTTTTTATTTTATGACTAGCCCATTTTCATTTTAAACTCTTCATTTTGCTATACATCCGTAACTTTAGTTTTTTTTCTTATCTCTTCTGTTCTCTCTCTTTTTTTCACAAGTCATTTCTAACATATATATATATATATATATATATATATATATATATATATATATATATATATATATATATATATATATATATATATATATATATATATATATATATATATATATACAGGTATTTACAATAGATACAAGCAAAATACAACGAATACGAGTAATCCCTATGTTTGGTTTTTGTAAATTTTGAAAAGGCGTTCGATTAGGTCAGTACATCATAAATTTTCTAATCTCTAAAAGAGCAAGGAATTAATAAAAAATACGTGGAATTGTTGAAGGAAATATATAAAAGTTTATCAGTGCAAATTAAAATACACGATCTATCAGACAAAATAAAAATAGAGAAAGGAGTTAGACAAGGAGACAGTTTATCACCCAAAATATTTAATGCAATTTTAGAACAGATTATAAGAGACGCAAATTTTTAAAATAAAGGAATCAAAGTAAACGGAGAATATCTGTCACATCTAAGATTTGCGGATGATATACTACTTGAAAAACCGGAAGAATTACAAACATTACTCGAAACCATCTTAGAAAAAAACCGAAAAGTAGGATTAAAAATAAATATGGGAAAAACTAACGTCATATTTAATATTTTGCTGAAAGAAGAAAAATATAATTAGAGAATCAGTACCTGGAACAAGTGGAGGAAATAAAATACCTAGGAAAAACTATACGATACGATGGTGATTTATGGCCAGAAATCAAAACAAGAATCACAGCTACATGGGCAACATTTGGGAGACTAAATAATATAATGAAAAGCAATATACCTATCAGCTTAAAAAGAAAGGCATATAACCAATGTATACTACCGGCCTGTACGTATGTAGCAGAAACTTGGACTTTAAATGTAAGAATGAAACAGAAACTGTTAACTGCCCAGAGAAGCATGGAAAGAATAATGTTAGGAATTTTTAAACTGGACCGAAAAACAAGTAAATGGATAAGAGAACAAACAAAAGTAATTGATATAATAGAGCAAGTTAAATCGTTGAAATGGGCATGGGCAGGACATGTACCGAGAAGAGAGGACAACAGATGGACGAAGATTGTTACGGAATGAAAACCAAGAGATAAAAAGAGACCTAAAGAAAGACCATATCAAAGATGGAGAGATGAAATTGTAAAGTATTGCGGAGGCCAAGGTTGGATGAGACTGGTCAATGACAGGAAAGAATGGAAGAGGCTCGGAAAACTCTTCATATGACATTCGACGAGGACTTCGCCCAGCAGTGGGCTGATGTGGGCTTTTAGTAGTAGTATGTATATATATATATATATATATAAATATAATTTTAACTTCTATTTCTATTCTTTTTAATTTAATTTCTCTTTAACCGTAAAATTTATTGTAATTCACTTTTTTACTAATATTTTTTAAAATATTTTTTAACTTGCTTTATCCAATTCTTCTATTCTTTTTTTTGAGTTAATCTAGAATTGTTGATAAAGAATTTTAATATTGTCATGAGGAAATTTTAAGTGACTAAACATTTTTTCATTTATATTTATTTTTTCCAATTCCCCATTTAGCAACTTAAACATTTCTTCTATTGCGCTGTAAATAGTTTGGGTAATATCACATCGCTTTATCTCACATATTTCGTAATTTTAAAATTTCTTGTTTCTTTGTGTACTTGTACGAAGTATGTCTAGTAGTATTTTTATAAATATGTTTTTTAAAATTCAATATTTGTTTCTTCAATACTTGATTCTTCAAGGTATTATATATATATATATATATATAAATAAATTTTTTAACATTACTATTATATTTAAATAACAATCGAATATTATTATCAGTATTTATAAACATAAATAACAATAAGTCGATAGATATAAACTAATAGTTTTGATTTTAATTCTAAAAAGAAACAGTTGTATGTCTTATAAAATAAAATAAAAATTTATATCTTTCTATCACTTTTTATTAGATTCGACAATAAATTTGCTGATTATTTTTAATGTACGATATCAATATTATATCAAATACGCAAGTTCATCATTTGTATTGAATGAAAAAATTACCTACTAAATTTCTCTTTTTTTCTTTGTATTATAAAACAACATTGTCTTTTCATTAGAAAAGCTTTCACGTCTTTTATCAGTGCTGAATGTACATTCCGGAAATGTTCACACTTTGTCACAAATTCTTTCTCTACAATACGTACTGTTGACAAGTTTATAAATGTTAAAAGACTGATATACAGAATAAAAAAATCAACCATGCAACACTTCGAATCTTGGTTTATTATATAATTGTTTAAAAATATTTTTTCATAGTTTAATTGAAAAAATAATTTTGACTTTGATAATATTTGTGATTAAATATACGACTTGAAATAAACATATATACAGTGTGTTCAAAAGTATTCGTACGTTTCGAAAATGAGAATAGAACATTATATTAGAAAATTACAAATAAAAAATAAAGATTTAAAAATGTTATATCTGTTATTTGATTCAGTTATATTTAACAATTATATGTAATAAAAATTACAATTATTTATTTTAGCAATATTAAAACAATTAAAGATTTTCAAAGATTAAATTATTCTACTCTCTAACTATTGGCGTTAAAATTTGCGTTACTAAAAAAGTAATCAATAATTTTTTTGGATATTAACAAAACATTGTTGCGTTAAAAAACAATTTCGTTGTATATGTAAGTCTATAAAATAAACTCAAAATTTGTTGTCATTCAATAAATAAAGTATAATTTTTTAATAGAATAAAATTATGTATAATAAAAAAATTAGGAAAACAATTTAATTTTTTGTAACTAATAAAAAATAAGCCCAAAATAAATAAATCAAAAAAGTTCCTCAAATTAAGATAAAATATAAAAATAGCTTGAAATTAAAAGCAATCTACAATCAATAATATTGTAATATGGAGAACATGAGATTATTTTATTAAAAAAAAATATAAAAGCGAGAAAAACAAGAATACTTAAGAACATAAATAATACTGTCATGATAAGATACCGGAAATGCTGCCATATGAGATGAAGTGCACGATAAATTCTATGAAGTTTGGAAAAGAATCAAAGAAAATATGTCACAATATATATTTTTAAAATATGAGAATTTAGCTATGGTTTGACATTGCTAAAGTAGGAAAAAAACAATATCCAATATTTTTTTTATTTTCCGAAAGTTCTAAAAACAATTATTAACTCAATCAATTTAAAATACGTAAATAATTTTTATAAAATTGTTTATTTCTATTTAAATATATCTGAATTAAAAATACAATATATTTAAAATATATTACAAGTGTGTTTATATTTTTTTTAATATCACGAATATTATAGAAGCAATTTTAATAAATTAGTAAATTACAAAGTTATATAGGTGCAAAAAAAGAACAAATGGTAATAGGAGAACACAAGATTAGTTGAATAGAGAGGAGGTAGAATTAAAATTTCGTAGTTCAGATCCTTTCGATTTACGTACGGAAATTATCTTACCATTACAAAAATTGCATTAATTTTCAATCGACTCAATATCTATAAATACATACACACACACACATACACGCATACATATATATATATATATATATATATATATATATATATATATATATATATATAATATATATATATATATATATATATATATATATATATATATTAAAAAAAGAAAAACACTGATATATAAAAAAATTATTGATTTTAAATCTAGATACATAGAAAAGTCCAGAAACAGATCCATGTATAGAAGGAACACAAACATCAGAAAATGTATTACAAAGGACTAGAACAGAAAGGCATTTGAGAGGTCAAAGTGGAAAATTTTTGGGGAAGCTTTCATTCACCAATAAATAGATTCAACAGCAGATAGATGTGTGTTTGTTTATATATATATATATATATATATATATATATATATATATATATATATATATATATATAAGGTTTTTAAGCGTGATAAAACTTAAAATTAAATCTCTGTCGAAAGTTCTATCTAACCTAAAAACACCTTTATATATATATATATATATATATATATATATATATATATATATATATATATATATTGTATATACATCTTTCAATTCAATTACAATATTTTATTTAAATTAAAACACAGTTGATTTAATGATATTTAATATCAGTTTCATATAACCAAAAGAAGGTTTGATTCATTAAAATCAAGTGATTAAGGTGACAAGAGGATCGACGTTGAACTCTTAAAAATTATTATTTTAAAACATAATTGATCAGTTTTCGAAAAATAGACTGTTTTGTATTGTAAAAATATAACAGAATTAGTTTAACGAATCGAAAGAGTTGATTAGATGATTGAAAGAGATGACTAATTTAATACAAGATGCAAAGCACAGGACGCCTGTTCATTGATGTATGTATTTGTATGTTTTTATGTGTCAAATAAAAACAGAGTACAAATGAATTCATTTGTGTGAAATTGAATTCGCCAGTTTCAAACAAATAATAAAAACAGTACATTTATTATTTTTTTTTTGAAATAAAAGGATGTTTAAACTAATTTGAATATCGGATGTATTATTTGTTTTATTATGTTGTTTTTAATTTTAAAGAGTTTTAAAAATAAATCATATTTAAATTACTTATTAATTTTTACTCAAATCCGTATTTATATAATATCCATATATAAATATAAGTGATATATTTTTTAAACTATTAAAGGTTTTATATATTTTGTTCACATAGAATACAATAATGTATTAACCATTGTTATCCTATATATCAAAATGTTCTTTTTTCTTTGTAAAATGAGTCATACTTTAAAAAAATATTTTAGAAATATTAATACAATATCAAATATTATTTTTTCTATTTATGTATACTAGAATACGACAAGAACTGAAATGTGTACTGTATTTTTTAAAAGTTTAAAATACATACTACTCAAAAAAAAATGTTTATTTAAAAACTGTCAAGTTATCAGAAATGTTACAAACATTGTCAGCATATACACCTTAATCCATGGAGACAGGACAGTAAAATATCTAGTAACAAACATTGAACAAGAATCGAAGCACTACACATCCAATAAACATAATTGGAAAATCGTGTCAAAGATCCCCTTAAGCAATGTAAAGTAAATACGATATCTTTAAGACAAGTAACTTCAAGGGAGTTATATATATATATATATATATATATATATATATATATATATCCAAACTATCTTACTTTAAAAAAACATATACAGCAGTAGACATTTACGATATTCGCATTCGAAAAAACATATACAAATGTACATACATAGCCACACACACACACTTTTATATATATATATATATTTATATATATGTATATATATATATATAGTAATACAAATGTGACGCCTAGATTTGTATTTTATTAAAAAGAAACATGTATACAGTTTATTTTGTTCATTTTTAATAAAACACAAATCTAGGCGTCATATTTGGATGACCCTATACATATATACATAAATATATATATATATATATATATATATATATATATATATATGCAATTAATATTTCTTAAAATATAATCATAACATATTTTTTTCAAAAACAAGTTGAATAATAAATAATATTAAATATACAGTGTTTGACACTTGTGTTATTTCAACTATCAGTGAAAAACAACAATTTTTATTTTATTTTGAAGTTGAATATATTTTTGTCTAAATGGATAACATTTAATTACACATTTTTATATAAACATGATCTAAAAATATTGTACGTAAATTTAATATAAATTTAAGATTCTAAAATATATTTCGAAAAATTAAAAACAATTTATAAATATTTATTTGATAATAAATATAATAAATGCCTATCCACCCATCCCAATGCTATTATTTATATCTATCAATATATCTAAATACATACATACATATATATATACATATATATATATATATATATATATATATATATACATATATATATATATATATATATATATATGTATATAAATATAAATATATATAGATAGATAGATATTAATATATGTACAATGAGTAAGAGGGAGAGAAAGAAAAGAAGATAATGTTTGTATTACTTTAGAATTATAATCGTTTCAACAAAAGTAAATTTTAGTTGCTTTCATAACGATTTACTTTATCAGAAAAATATCGAGAAAATATCTAGGCTTCAATTGACTTTCAGTATATCTTACAAATATCAAGAAAATCATGTATGAAGTTGGTTATAGATTATCACAGCGGTTTCAGCGCTTATCGATTTCGAATATCTCAAAAAAAATAACGTGGACCAAAGTAAATTTAAATATATCTCGCTCACGTTCATCTTCATTCTTTCTTATCGCAATTTTTCCTCGTTGTACTAAATATTATTTAAATCCAATGTTTATTCAAATGATTTTTGTCTTTTTTACATAAATATGATTGGATATATGTCTGTTTTATATTTTCAACATTTAAAAAAAAATTAGTTAGATATTTTAAAGAAAAAAAATTATTGAAATCTAAACATTTTATTTATATTTTTTTTATTCAAAATATATTTATAAGGTACTAATTAATATTAAAATATAAGAATATGATTAATGACACTGAATTATAAGTGGTATGTAGTGAAAAAAATAGTTAATTTTCAATAATTATGAAATAATTAATGTTTAATGAATAATTATATATATATATATATATATATATATATATATATATATATATATATATATATAGGTTGGCAAATATTCCCTTCCGCCTTCTGGTCTTTTGTATGGTACAAAAAGTAAGAACAATTAATTTGAAAAGTTGAATTAATTAATTAATTAAACAATAAATAATTTTACCATACTTATCAAACGACCTTTATATATATATATATATATATATATATATACATAAACTAGATTAAAATTAGTACAACAGTTTCAAATATACCCATCCCTCTTATACAGTAGAGCCATTAAAAGTACTATTCAATAAAATATAATTTAAATTTCATTTTAACACATACCTTGGATCGAAAAACAAAGATTGATTTTTATTCCAAATATAATTTGTTTCACTTTAATGATTCTAATAGAATGTATGTTGTTAAACTGTTAAATTAAAAAAAATAACTAGTATGTTGACAACTATAACAAAAAGTATCTATTTGTTTGAAAATTTATTAGCATTATTACCACTTATTCATCGACACTACATCAACTTGTTACAAAACTATTTTAACTGTACTCATAACAGTTTGAACACAATACAGTCTACAAACTACACATAGTTTATTTGTATTGTATTACGATGTGTGGGTCGTACTATCCACTTATAATACATAAATTGACGATAAAGTTATAATTTGTAATTGTACATAAATGCAAGTTTTCGAAAAGAATGAAATAATCAAACAAATTAGTAATTATTAATATTTACAATGAATTTATTATGTTTAATAATATTTTCTAGATCTCATCATATCGATATTATTATTTCTTGAACGTATGCATAATTGTTTAATTAATAAGACTACTATTTAGGTTAATTTATTTAAATTTCCACATAAAGTGATTATATTAATTTAGCAAAATATAAATAATATAAAAAATTCATTATTTTAATTACTTTTTCAAAATTAAATAAAGAATATATTTCTAGCAAAAAAATAAAAGTAAATTAGTTACCCACTTCAACCAATATTTTAGTAGAAATAAAAAAAAACATATAAAAATATTCCAATATAGACCATAAAAATTGTGTACATGTATATATATATATATATATATATATATATATATATATATATATATATATATATATATATATATATAAAGAGAAGCTTTTTTCTATCCTTTACTGTACGAAAACCTCTCACAATGTTTTCCACTTCAACTGATCTAATGCTTTTTATTCTATTATATTTTGACTATTTCTCTCTCTCTCTCTCTCTCTCTATATATATATATATATATATATATATATATATATATATATATATATATATATATATATATGTGTATGTGTGTGTGTGTGTAAGATTTCTGTGTGCTTTGTACTTATTCGCACTACTATACATAGTTTCCTCAATGTTTGTGGTTTCTCGTTGTAAACTTTATCTTTAAAGAACTTATACAAAAAATAAAGTAGAGAAGTGTGAAAAATATGAAGATTATTAACGTTTTTACTAATGATATTCATTTGAAGAGTTATAAAGACACATTTTAATAAAATATAAATCGAAATTTCTTTAATAAAGAGTTATTAACTTTAGTGCATTTTTATTAAATATTGAATAATTAGTATTAGTTTATTACTTTCATTTTTGAATATTTACAATTGTGAAACGTAATGTTAACTATTTTTATTTTGAAAATTAAAAAATATTTAATTTATGTGAAATTATATACTGCATCTTAATAAATATTTCATTAACTAAGTAATGTTATATATATATATATATATATATATATATATATATATATATATATATATATATATATATATATATATATATATAACAATTATTTTTGACTTACTTTTAGTTAAGATATTAAATGTTTAGAAAAATACTTTTGATGTATATAGTCATATTATACCTCTGTAACAAATTCAGTAGTATCCAATATTTAGATTTATATAAGTATTTAATGTAAATACATAATTCTTAAAAATAATATTTAGATGTTATGTAATTTTATCAAAGTAATTGCTAATATATAATTATCCGTAGCAAATTGACATACATATTTGTTTAATGTAAATTGTAAACTTTTAATGAAACAGTAAACATAGTTATCGAGACTTAAGTAATTATATAACTTTAATAAATGTTATTATATAATAATGTTGGGTTATAGTTTAATTAAATTAGTTAAACATTTTTTTCGTATTTAGAATTTAAAAAATATGTTCTTCGTCTATATTATTTCAACTAAGACATAAAATGATTCTATTAATTTTTTAATTTTAAAAACACTCAAGTAGTTAAATCATAATATATATATATATATATATATATATATATATATATATATATATATATATATATATATATAGATTATCATTATATATAACTTAATTGTGGGATTATGATATTGACAATAATATAAAAATCCGACATTTTTACATTGAACAACCTAATATAATATTTTTAAGCATGATAGAACTTTAAATTTAATCTATATAAAAATGTTCTATCTAACCTAAAAATAGTCTTTATATATATATATATATCTATATATATATATATATATATATATATATTTAATAAATATATATAATAATGTGTGTGTTTAATGTGTATACGAGTATATATATATATATATATATATATACATGTGTGTGTATCTATATATATATATATAGATATGATGAAGATATTTTTTATAGGTTAGATAAAAATTTCACTAGAGATTAAATTTAAAATTCTATCACGCTTAAAAAACATCATATATATATATATATATATATATATATATATATATATATATATATATATATATATGTACATTAATTTTCAAACATTTTGCAGTATATTTTTTGAAATATCTGGTTGAATGTTGTAACTAATATTCTATATGATTGAAATAAATATGAAATAATTTAATACAAACAAATCACTTAATTATGTAAAAATTTATATTATAGATTTTATAATACAACACTTCTGAAATCAGAACATGCCCATCAAAATTGTACTAGGGGAAACAGTGAATACTAAGTGATAATTGAACATATAAAAATTTGTAATATGGTCATGTGTAGTATTTGTATTCAAATAAATTTACCACAGTACCAAAAAAAGAAATGAATCAAACCGTAGTTAGCTTACTTATTAAAAAAAAAATATTAACGAACCTTCTATTTATAAATAAAACTATAAGCATCATTCTGAAATGAAATACATTTATGAAAATATATGAATAAAATTAATATATATGTATATATATATATATATATGTGTGTGTGTGTGTGTGTGTGTAATAAGAATTATTATTTATTTTATTTAGTATAATTTGAAGTAACAACAAAGTCCAAAAATCATTTGAAAGTAAACGTGTTTTATAAAAAAAAGAATTTAATTTTACTGTATTTTTTTATTTTTTGTATACGTATAAAAATCAATATTAAATAAATATGTAAGCAATTTAAAGGAAGTAAGTATAATTTTATGTAAATTTTTAACAATATTTAATTGATTAGATAATGAATTTTCTCTTTTTTATTCAAAGTTCAAATATTTCTATAATATTGTTATATATATATATATATATATATATATATATATATATATATATATATATTGGACAATATATGCATATATGTAAAACATTATTTCGTTAATAAAATATATCATAACAGGTATTATATAATTTTACATAAAACTAAATACTATTGAATTTTCCAAATTAAAAAATTCAACATTACGTTTCGCAATTATAAATATTCAAAAATAAAAGTAATAAACTAAAACTTATGTACTTATTCAATATTTATTACAAAAAGCACTGAATTTATTTACTCTTTATTGAAGAAATTTTGATTTATATTTTATTAAAATCTATCTTTATATCGCTTCAAATAGAGATCATTAGTAAACATTTTAACGATAACTACTATTTTGTTCTTGAGTCAAAATGGTTGATCAAGTTTTGTTCCAACTGATGTTATCAAATGCATGCTTTACAAGCTTCATTGAAACTTTCTGAACTTTCTAGTATTACATCCAGTGTTCTCTTCAACGTTTAATTTATATATATATATATATATATATATATATATATATGTGTGTGTTCAAGTTTTTGTAAATGTATGTGTTATCATATTAAAATTATATATATTAATTATTAATGAAGAAATAAATTCATTGATCTAACTAATAAAATATATGTTTGTTATGAGAGAGATTGAATTCAAATCTCAGTCAAAGAAATATATATGGTGTCAATTTATAAGAAAAAATACCATTGATGAAGGAAATACGAAATCACTTCATTTAACTTGTATTCCCGAGTACAAATATTATGGATACTGGGAATAGACTTGCAGTTTTACAGAAAATCAATGATAATGAACCAATATGTTTTAAACATATTATGTTTTTATAAAACGATATTACTATAAAAATATAAAAAATATTCTCAAGTTATCATAAAAATATTATATTTTTTAAGTAATATTGTTTCCATATTTTTTTTCGAAAACTTTAACAAAAAAACTTATCAGTATAAGATATTAATTGAAAGTAACTAATATTTAAATACATAAGTTTCTTACATAAAATTTTGTAATATAAATAAATGTTGAAGATATTTGCAAATTTTTTCAAATTACACGATATATTTTTAATTAAAAAATTGTAACTTTTACTACTTTTCTAACAGAATGACAATATAAAGCAAATAATGATTTAATTATAATACTTTTTTATTGTTATTAAAATATCATCAGATTAAATATGTTTAAATACTTCTATATTTTAAAATAATTTAAAAATGAATCGAATAAAAAAAAAGTTAATCAGATTAAATATTTTAATCTGATCTACTTGAATCATGAACACTTTTTAACCTTTTGAAACACAATGGTTTCACGGTGTACCTCTTAGGAAACGATTTTAAGCTTATTGCACAAATCTCCTATCACGGAACCATCTTGTATACATAGTTTTGCTTTTCTCTGTCCCAAGAGTTCTAGCGACATAGTAGTTCCATTAGTAAAACCATCTATATAATTTATTATTAATAAAAAAAATTAAATCAAAAACATGTTCTTATGAGTTCAAACACATAATTAAAAAATCTGATTTTTTCTAAATATTCTAGCAGCGTGCTTCAAAAGGTTAAATAGCAACTGAAAACTATTAATAGATATCAACTAAAACATTCATTTAATATTTAGTATTCTAATTACTTTTTATATTTTAATTGAAACAAGTTTTTGTTTGAAAATAATTATCTTTGAATAAAACGAATTATAATTAAAATAATATTTAAATGCTTGAAATGATTATTTTTTTAAAAAAGAAATATATATAAACACATTTGTATATATATATATATATATATATATATATATATATATAAACCATTCTTTACTAATATATTTTTCGTATAAATCTGTATCTGGGTCAACGGAGAAGAATGAGACAAAAGAAAATGTCAGAGTCTGCAAATCTCATTATGTTATTATTTAAATTAAAGACATTTTTAAATCCACTTATGGTTTTTATTCAACTTCGATTGAAAGTGAATACGTTTAAAAGAAATTTTAATCAAATACTCTTCACTTTGCGGAAATTAAATGAATTCAAAATCCATATATTCTAATAGAATAAAAACAGGATCGTTTCAAATTTAATTCTACATTTTTTCGTAAATAAAAATATACTTGTTAAATTATCTGCTTTTAAATTTCGTAACACATTCAAAACGTTTCTTCAAACTTTATACCAGGGACGGCCAAACTTTTAGACGTTAGGGGCGACTTATTTGGTAAAAGTGTACCTGAGGGCGAATTTTTTGGTGAAAATGTACCTAAGGGTGACTACGTTTTTTTAGAATGTACTTACGAATTGGTGACTTTTTTTCTATAAGACACGAACTGACTAAGACATTTTACTATGACTACTATTAAATTACCTATAAATAATTATTTTCTAGAACTGGTCCTGAATATTTTAAAAAAATCAAGAAAATATAGAGAAAAAAAGAAAATTATTGTTTTAGATTTGTATTAAAATAATTTAAATGTAAATTTTACAATAAAAAAATTACAAAGTAAAAAAAATAGAATTTTCTTATTTTGATGGCACTTTGCATTGTATAGTTTCGGCAAGTTTGTTAACATTTGGTTCGTAAGAACTTAAACTAATTCTTAAACATGATTCCAAATGTAGATCCTATAATTGTGACCTATGTTTAGTTTTTATCGCATTCATGCAGGAAAATGCTGATTCGCACAAATATGTTGAATCAAAAAATGCATTGAAATATGAATTACCTATAAATAGCAGGCGACTTTCAGAGACCTTGAGGTCAACGTCTTGGCCGCCCCTTCTTTGTATTATTGAATTGAAATTCCTTAATGAAAAAATTAATTAAATATGACAATTTTATATTTTATAAATTATTACAATACATTTATGCACAAAGATATCTTTGAATTAAGACTTGAATAATAAATATTATTAATTATTTTCTCACAATTCAGCTTTATTGCAATTCTTAAGAAAAATATAAAAATTTTATTTGAAGTTTCCTTGCATATACTGATCTTTATAAAAGTATTGTACGTTTTAAAGGAATATTTTACTATACGTAATAATAAAACTTAATTATAACTTTGATGAAATTTAATTATCATACCAACGTAATAGTTATTTAATCGCAATAATGTTTATCTGTTCAAATAAAGTAAATTTCTTAATTTATAGTTTTATTCTCGTTAGAAATATACACACGGTTAATATTACTGCTTTTAATAAACTATATATATAAATAATAATACCTCGAATAGTGCGGCTAATCGGTCCCACTGATTTACCGGACTATTTGAAACCGAACTAATCAAAACAATAACTAAATACAAAAAACGTTAATTGGTTCCAAACAATGTTTCCCTGTTTTTCAGTAAATAAAACGAGGGTAATAGATTCAAATGTTTGTATGTATCAACAAAACAAAATCAGGGGTTTATATATTCATTTTAAATTAAAATTTAATTATCAAAAAAACGACTTTACTCTAGAGTTACGAATCGAAAGCTAATAGAAAAAGACCACAAAACTGGAACTGCGTATGAGATGCATATAATGAGCGCATGCACATAATTTTTTTTTCGAAAATTTCAAACCGTACTATAGTGAAATCGTACTAATCTAAGCCGCTCTATGCGAGGTATCCTGTATATATATATATATATATATATATATATATATATATATATATATATATATATATATATATATATATATGCAATACCACTTAAAATGGAATAAAAAGTAAAACTCGAGTTTTTTTTATTATTATTGTTCTATATATTTTTTGATATTTACGAGGGTCGTTTGATAAGTATAGTAAAAAAGTAAGAAAAACTAAGTTGAAAAATTTAATTTCATTAATTAATTAAATTAAACAATGAATAATTTTACCATACTTATCAAACGACCCTCATAGATATATAATGGTAATTTACATTTTTTATTCTTTAACTAAATTTATAATTCTTTTTTTTAATAAAAGAAATTTTAAAAAATCCACAAGAATTAAAATGTTTTCTTTGGAAAATGAGTATATTTTTGTTAGTTTAAGGTTAAACAAATCTTTAACATGATAGTTAAATTATAAAAAAAATCTATTAGTACTTTTGTATTATTTAGATTTGTATTTTTTTAGATAAAAGTAAGAATGAATTGAAACTAATATTTACATGTGCGAGTAAATTAACATTTTTTTAGTAATGAATAATTAAAAATGATTTTTTCTAAAAATAGTGACAACACATATGTTAATACTTTTTTGATTTATTTCTTGAAATATTTATTATGTTTGTTTATATTTTGGAAATTGTTACCTTTAAAGATATTATACACAGGGAAAGCTCGACCGTATAAGTGATCTAGCAATACATAGTAATCCTGGATTAAAGACACCTCCGTTGTTCCTTATGGACTTTACAAACTAACTGTGGTTAAATCGCATTGCTGCTTGTCGGATTGCATGAGTCTTTAAGAAATAATGAATGGTATTCCGCTTGCCAATTCATTGTTGGGTCACGTCGTATAGTCAAATTACATTTTCATATAACAATCGTCATTAGTATTGTATCTTCAGTTTTGGAAACAAAAAATAAGTTTCATAGAAAGTTTAAACTGAATCACTCATATTTCTAGTTAAAACATTTCTTACAAAATTAGATATTTTTCACAGTATTAAATTTATATATAAATAATTTTGAACAGACGTGAAATTTATTTGGTCTACCCTATATCTTAATGTACATATATATATATATATATATATATATATATATATATATATATATAAAATTGAAATATAATCAGTAATTCATTTATTTGTATATAAAAATTGAAAGAAAATATAAGTTTTAGTAATTTATGATCGAAAATAAATATTTTTAATATATGAGCCGTTACTTTACAAAGTAGTATAAGTGCATTTTTGGAAAAAAATGAATTAATAACAGTTTTAATGAGACATAAATATCCTCCTCTTTTTATATTTATAATAACAGTCAATGGTATACAATATTGTCATAAATTAATCCAAAAAAATTTACTGTATAATTTTATCGCAAGAATGTTATATTCAAAAGTAGTTTAAGTCCATTTATTCATACATTAAGATATTTAAAGGTTTGCGTTTGAATGAACTAAAAAATATTGGCAAAAATGATTAAATTCGGGTTATGTTTTTAAAACTATAAACTTGTTAAATGTTATTATGTAATAATAATTAATAAAATTGTTAAAGAAAATATCCGATTTTTTAGCTATAAATAAACTTATGCCACTTTCTATAACAACAAATTATTAAGTAGACGAAAAATTGGCTTTGAAATATTTTTCATTATATTTTATAAAAATTTATAAATAAACAATTATTGTCTATTTATAAATTTTTCAAAACAATTTCCAAAAAATGTTCAAAAAATTTTACCACTATATTGCACTAGAAAGTTATATGTGTGGTGCATTCTTCACGTATATTTTTTTTAATTTTATTTCTTCTAGTTTTTTAAAAAATATATATATTCATGTCTTTTTTCATCATCTTTTGTCTATTTTAGATGTTTTTAGTATTTTATCCATGGAATATATAATTAGTGGTTCAATGATATCTTTGTATACTTTAGTTTTTGTTTCCGTTTTTAAGCATTTTTTTTGTTGGTTAAATCGTTTATTTCAAATATTTAACCATTTTTAAAAATCTTTATATACACTTGGACTCCTGTCAAATTTACTAGGCTACCGTTACTGTATAGTTGATTTCTTAAATACTTTATTTGCATTATCTGTTCGATTATCTTGTTTTCGATTACCATTTTATATTTAATAGGTTTTTACTTATCGTTATAATTTTAGTTTTTTCCTATAGAAATAGCCATATTAATATTTTAGCACATATTATTATATTTAAATACAATTATATAATAATTAAACAATATAACCATTTTTATAATAATGTACACAATATCATATTTGATGCATCTTTGACTTTCATTTTTGAATATCTATATTTTTAATTTTTTATTTTATATATTAAAAAAATGAATTTGAAACACTTTAGTCATAATTGTTTCCATATATTGTATTTTGTTCATCTACATGCATTCTTAAATAATTCATGAACTATATGTAAAATGATTTATATATACAATTAGTGTATTATATTCACTGCTGAGATATTTGATTTTCTTTTCGTATATTGTAATAAAAAAATAAATAAGATTTATGTTTATCATTTGTATAACAAATAACATTGTCTAGTACTCGTATTATTACAGTATTTTGTAAGTTAAGTTATTTATTACTTCCGGAGGAACATTTCTGATATCCTGAAACACTATTTCTTTTATCTCACAGTAGCAAGATATAAATCAATATTTGGATTGTTGATGATATACTCTTCTGGTTATCAATATAACAAGACATCAAATGTTGTATCTGAAGTTTTTATCTAATATTCGTTTAATATTGTTTTTAAGAAAAATTGCTTCTGTTCTAAGTTCATATATATGTATTTTGTTATGATTTCAATATTTGCTATTCGTTTCATTTATTTTTTTTAAAAAAGAACTTTCAACTCTTTATGTATTGAAATTGTAATTCTTGACATAATTACATATATTTATATAAAAATATTTATTTCATTATAATTTATTCAATTAAAATGATGTATACATAAAAGTAATTACAATTAAAATGTATATTATATAAGTAATATAAACAATTTAAATTAATAAGACGTCGTATGATATACAATAACACAATTTAAATAGAATGCTATCAGTTAATTGATGTACGTTAATGTAAGTCAATTCTCAGATGAAGCCAGGTAACGTTATGGTTGCTTCCAAAACATCACTTACTCAGAGGATCTTTAGCTACCGAGTATATCTTAGTTGCGGTGGTAATATCAAACTTTGTTAATTGCCACAATAGCCCCAAGGCGACACCTCAATTAGTGAAGAGGTTATTTTGACGGCAGCTTGATATGCACACTAGGGCATTGTAAGGAGAATGCGTGTCAGTGTACATAAATACGCACTCCATGTACTATCATTTATAATATGTGGTACTGAATAGAGATTGTATAGAAAATAAAAATTCAATTAAAAATTACGCACGAATAAATACATATATATATATATATATATATATATATCATATCATATCATATCAGCGTATATTAATCTAGTACTGAACAAAATCTTCAATGAATGTTATCATTTCTTAGTACTTGGTCATATTCACCATGTTTATCAAGCAAGTTGGTAAGGATTTTTATTTAAGATTTACTCCCTTAGGTTGGTTGCGTTCTTAAGGGTCTAGAGTCTGTCCTATATCTCCGACCGGGATTTGTACGCATTTCACCCGCATGACAAGAGAGCATGCTAACCACTACATCACTGGCCAGTATATATATATATATATATATATATATATATATATATATATATATATAAATGAACTTTAACTGGTAAGTAAGGTATTTAATAGCTCCGTGCAACAAGTAGTAAGATAGAAGCAAGTGTAATCTGCATTTGGTAGCTTTAAATATCTAGTTTAAAGACGAGAAGTTTTAATTTTTTTGTGTCATTTTCTGTGTCATGTAGTGTTACTTATCACAAACTCTTTTAGTTGCTTATCGATCAGCAATTCGTAATATAATTTTTAACATTGAAAGGCTAAGTCCATTAAAATTTAGAATCTCTTGAAAACAGTTTATGGTGATGAATATAAATATAAAGAATGTTTATTATCCAATCTCCTTTTATAAGAAAATTTAAAACAATTAACTCAATACAGAAAATAATATTTATGATTTTTTGGAATTCAAATGGAGTCATTCACACAGAATATTAGTCAAAAGAAGTGGTTCTTGATCTTTTTAGTGATCGGCACTCTCTTGAATATAAAAATAAGTTTTCGCACCCCCGTTAAAAATGTATTTCTATTTCCTTATTTAGGAAATTACATCTATTGCAAGATAATTTTTTTATTGAAAAATAAGCACACACATTTAAATATACATACATACAAAAGAGCCACACATAAGTCATCACTTGCATTTGAAAATTTGAAAACTTCTCTCATGCCCCTGAAAATGCTTTCTCACACCCCCATGGGTGCTCACACTCCATGTTAAGAACCACTGGTTAAAAGGAATGACAATTAATTCAAAACAAAGAATTTATTTGTAGAGCGAACTCGCAGAAAGTTACTTTTTGCACCATCATAATTTCAAAACACATGAAAATGAATACGATCCTAAAAGTCATGGTTGTTTCGTAGAATTCGTAAAGTTATCATTTAAAACCATAAGGTTTATGAATGTTTTTAGAGTGGGAAAAAGTATTCAAAGATCAACAATTTTAGTAAAGTGTAAAAGTTCAGCTACATTATGTAATTTAATCAAAAATAAACCAGAGAGTTTCTTCATATATATGAATCATAAAATGTACAGAGCATTTAGAAAAATGTATTATACTAATTAATAACTATGATGAAAAAATTATATGTATGTTTTAAGCACAATAAAAGTGCTTTATTTCGGTACTGAATCATTATTTCAATTTGTTCTCATTGTATTTTAAAGTTTTAAAGAAATGTAGATATTATATCAATTAAGCCCAGAATATATATATATATATATATATATATATATATATAATTTTTAAATTATGAAAAGCGATTTGACTCAACCAATACGTCAAAGATAAGGTATGCACTGAAAAATCAAGGAATTAAAGAAGCATATTTTGAACTTTTATAAAATATTTACAGAGCTGCTACATCTTTTGTATGAGTGTACAAAGAAAGAGTAAAGTTTAAAATTATAAAAAAATGTAGGACTACGTTTTGCAGTATCATAAAAAATTAGAGAATATTAAAAATATTTAAGAAACTAAATTGGAAATCTAAAGGAATAAACAGCAAGACAATCACTTAATATTTATTGATGAAATTATTATTTTTTCAATAAATCCACATAAAATTAAAAAATAGACATAGAATCTCAAAAATTAGATTTTTACTAAATTTGGTAAAATAAAAGTAATTTACAATGAATTTTCTGATCAGAGAAAAATTGAATTAAAAGAAGTAAAAATCGAAAAAGTTAAAACTATATATATATATATACATATATACGTGTATGTGTAGAATAATTCACTAACATTAAAAAAATATTAAAAATATTCATTTCATAAATGAAGTGAGCAGAAAAATTAAAATAGGATGATGCTAAATTAAAAAAAAACTCATATTATGACACTGAATATTCCTCTATGTTTAAAGAAAACAATTTGTATGTATATAAATATAAATATACATATACATATACATATACATATACATATAAATATACATATATATATATATATATATATATATATATATATAAATTGTAATGTATAATATCAAAACTGATTTAATATACATTATAGTTTTGACTAACTGTAGATTTAATATAAAAATTCGATCGATTCACCTCAAAAATACTAGAAGTTATTTTGGAATTCATCCAAAAAGGTAAGCGTAAAATTTATTGAAAACTAACAATGATAAATATAGTTTAGAAAAATAAAAATGATCGGACAGAAGAAGAAAAATGTTCTCTGATAAAGCATGTTTTTATTTTAAATTTATTTTTGTAGAATTTGTAACGAAAACATGTTTTTGTTAGATCGTATACATTACATGCAATGTTTTTAGTACATTACGAATACATTTGTAACTACAATTACAAAAAATATTACAGTTATTTTTATCTTAGTCAATCAATTTTAGTATCATTATTGTGTATATATATATATATACATATATTGATTAAAATAATGATAATGCTAATTAATATATAAATTTTGTCAGCATATGTATTTAATAATTATGAACATTTTAGATAATCATTTATTTATTTTTTTTGTTTAAAACAATACTAATATATTTAAAACATGTTATTAAAATACTTTGCATACAAAATGCAATAAATTATAAGATATACATTAATATCATAAAATTAATTGTTTGATAATAAAAAAAGATAACTAATCTGTTTAATGAAATATATGCAAACAGAAAGATATTGCCTTTAATATATATTAATTATTCACTTCGTATATAAGATTTTATTAAAGTATTCCATAGTAATTTATTTTACTGATAAATATTTTGGAGACAACCCTATCATTAACAGAAGTTGCCATTTAAAATCACATATTTATCTAGAGATTTTAAAATTTAATGATGACTGCATAATAACATGACCTAAAAAATTAATATCATCGAATAAATTGAGCATCGAATAAAATCAGAGAAAATGTTTAGCAAATCTTATGATGTTCAAGGGATTAATTTATTTGAAGTAAATAAAATACCGAATGAATAATAATATTTTCTAAAACAAATATTAATATAAAATTAATTTTTCTGTACACCTTGTGTATTTTTTATCTATATTTATTAACTAAATATTTAAATTGTAGTATTTTTAATTTCAAATTAAGTAAATTTTTATTTAATTTTTGTTATTTACATATATGTAACTACTATTTTCTTTTACTCGTACTCAGTTTTCTTAAATATTCATAGAAATTATAATTAACATTATTTTCAACATTTACAAAATTAATCCATACTAATAATTTTGTTTAAAGATACTCAAGAGTATATAATTTTTGTTTTAAATAAAAACTCTTTGAAATTTATAGGACCTGCAATGAAAAATTATTAAATCAACTATCGCAACGATCTATTCTTTTTCTTAAAAAAAATACTCGTACTAACTCTATTGAAATAGCAATGTAAAGCGATAGAGCAGATCGTTGAGAGAGAATAACAATATCAAATTTAAGTCGACCGCAATATATCAGTACTCCGCATCCTGAATAAATGTATCTGCCAACGATGTTGTAGAAGGGGGAATGAAATATAGGGTATCGACATTGCATTATAAAAACCATAGATCTAATGCTGTCGGATATAATCTATTTACAATTAAACTGATTAAAAATAGATATATTATGCAGAAAAATTCTCTTAGAAAATTATACATAATGAATATATATTCCTTGTTCGTGCATCAGAAATAGAATATTTCATTTGTTGTTTTGGAACTGTGGCTAATTCATTTTACACAAATGAATTTTAACCCCAACACCACAATAATTTAAAGTGTTTAATAATCACTTATTGTTCACTTATTATTTATAATTATATAATCTATAATTATATCGGCTGAAAGGCTCTGACGATGATGACGTCGCCATCGAAATGCATCAGCCGATATAATTATAAATTATATAATTATAAATAATAAGTGAACAATAAGTGATTATTGAACACTTTAAATTATTGTGGTGTTAAGGTTAAAATTCATTTGTGTAAATAGAATATTTCATATATTGAAAATAATGATGTATTGGAAAACAAATCTAATTTTCCATAAAATGAAAGTAGTTGTATTTTTTATACAAAAATATAAATTGATTTTAATAGTTTGAAATTCGATAATAAGTGATTAAAATGATTTTTTTAAACAATTATGAAGGTACTATTAAAACATAACAGAGTAATAAACTATTTATAAAATAATTTATTATAAAGAGGAAATTTATTTTTTCATAGACAAAAATACAAACATTATTAAAATAATATGAACAGTATTTAGAAAATAAAAAAATAGACAAAACATATTGTGAGATATATTTTTTTTAAAAAATAGTTATTAATAAAGTATTAATATTTTTGAAACTGGAAAACATACACATACGCCTACACACCCACACACAAACAAACATATATACGAGGGTCGTTTCATAAGTATGGTAAATTTATTTATTGTTTAATTTAATTAATTAATTAAATTAAATTTTTCCTACTTTTTTACCATACTAATAGTATATATATATATATATATATATATATATATATATATATATATATATATATATATATATATATATAAATAATCAATAACCTTTTTTAATCTACTGTTGAATGATGACTTTTTCGAAAACATTCCATTTCGAATAATCCAATGCCATTCTTTTCCAGTACATTTCGATATTTTTTTTTATTTTCTGTTCAATCTATCCAATGAATTGTAGGATATTCTTTTACATTATTAAAATAATTTTAATTTTTAGTTTATTATAACTACTATTCGAAACATATTGATACAGTTTTGAAGAGATTTGGTTTATTCTTTTTAAAATATTTTTTACTTCGTATAGATAGATTTTTTACTACGTTATAGACATTTGAAAAAAAATTATAAACTTTACTATAAAATTTAATTTAATTTTTTTATTTTCATGTTGTTTGAAATTGAACAAATATAATAACTAAATAACAAAATTGTTTAAATATTTCATTAAATACAGCTTGAAGAATAATTCTTTATAATTTATATATATATATGTATATATATATATATATATATATATATATATACTTATTTATAATTTCCATAATATAATTATTTTAATATGTTTTAATATATTAAAATACTAAATGATATTTACTGAACTTAGTTACAAAATCATATTTCACTTTAATATCATTAAACAATATTTAATTATCAATTACTATTATTTTTTAATAAATAAAACTATTCTTCAGAATTATAAAATCTACATATCATATTCAGACATATATAATACAAAAATTGGTATTTATTTTAAAAATATATAATAAAGTATATTTATTTAAATATGACCTCGATTAAAATAATACTAATATAAAAATGTTTTCGTTTATATTCCCCCCCCCTCTTCCTATATATCTATATATATATATATATATATATATATATATATATATATTAAGTAACATAAAAACTTCGAAGAACTTTTTATTAAGAATTACAAAATATAAATATAAGAAAAAATTAAAATCTTAAATATTAAAAAATAAATAACTTAAAATAAATTGATACAAATATATAATAATTAAAAATGAATATAGATATTTTATATAACTCATACAAAAATATTCATAAAAATTCTATAATAACAGCATAACAATATACAAAAAATAATCAGTAGAATGGATAAAATAAGACTACTAGAAAGATTATTAAAAATGTGCATATGTGAGAATTTTATTATTGAGCATTTTAAATTAATGTTTTTAATAGAATTATTTATATTGTTACTGTTTGTATCGAAAATATAATGAATTCATGATGAAAAATAATATATAATATTATTTTTCATCTATCTGAGATTTTATCTATCTGAGTTTTTATATTTTCATTTTTTTTTTTTGTAAAAATAAAATCCTTAATATACGCATATTATTTATATATAACAATAATTTTATTCAATATTATTATAAAGTTGTTGTTATTAAATATATTTTATTTTTCTTTATCCAATACAAATAAGATCTATGCAAAATTCACAGCACAAACGAAGAAAGCGAACATGAAGAAGTGACGTCAGTGACCTTATAGAGCTTTCGTTTACGCCTTTGATTTCCTAAATGTGTTTTTATTCTCATCCGTCTGTACAGAACAGCATACAATATATATGTTTCATCGATGTTTTTTTCTCGAGCCGTTGTCCACAAACATTTTCTTTTTTATTTATGGTCAGCTTAAAAGCAGACTTTTTTTGTTTGTTATTTAACACTTAGTTTACTTCCCTTTTTGAGGTTAAAGGAGTATCTGATGTATAGACTCAAGAGCACAGAAATCTAATTTATACATCTACGCACATAAATTCTGCGAGAAAGTATAATTCACGGTTTCTAATCTACTACATGTATAGATAATTGACTTTTTTACGATAAACAATAAAGTATTCCAGAACCTTTTTATTTGGAATTCAAATGTATTACTAATGATTTATCTGTAAATTATACACAAATTTTTCATTAAATTATATAACTGAATTTAAATATGAAAATTATTTAATGGATATTACTAACATAAATGAATTTATTTCTGTATTGTTTTAATTATATATATATATATATATATATATATATATATATATATATATGTATGTATGTATGTATATATGTATGTATATAAAAAATAATACTTAAAAAATATTAATAAATATGATATAATATAAATTAGGTAAATAATAATTAAACAATACGTAACAATTACAAATATTATTCATAATTCGACATAAAAATATTTCATAACGACAAACTTTTAATTGTGGAAATAATAATGAAAATGTTATAAAAGTAATCATAAACGATTTTAATACAAATTTAATAATATTTATTACTTAATTTATTAATATTTCTTTGAGTTTAAATTTATTTATTAACAATTTATAATAATTTTATATAAATTTTATTATATATAAAGATTATTTCAAGAATAAAAAATCAAAAAAAGGTTTTTGCAAAAAGTTTATACAATATACAAATGAATAGATAACAAAAAATATACAAGAAAATCATTGGCGATATATTATATTTGAGAAATAATCCTTAAAGTAGATTAGACTCAAAAAAAAAATACAAAAATTAATGTAGATGTTATATAAATGTATAACTAATAAATAATATAAGGTTAAATGTTAAAAAAATAAATATAATTCTTAAAAATAACATACAAATAAAAACCATTTAATTTCCAATAAAAAAATTACACAACTATTTCAAATATCCGTTGATAAGTGAAAAGTGGAAATGATATTAAGAAAGAACTTATATTAATAAATAAGATTTTAAATATAGAATCTAAATAATTTCAATAAATATTTTACTAGTATAATCGATTTTACTTTTTATTATTAGTTCTATGTTCTATATACTATAAAAATAAATCTACTTCTTTGAACAAAAAAATAAATGTTTCTGTTTCAAAAGAACTCTGTGATCAGGGAATTACCTTTTTTATTATATATTTATTTGATATTTTATTCACGTAAAAATATTCGGAAACTATAAAATATAAAATTCGAATAAATGTAATATTCTGAATACATTCTTATTATATTCTATATCATTCATCATAGAACGAAATGAATTATAAATATATCAAAAAGAAAATGTATTATATTATATTAAATGTACACACACACACTTACATATATATTATATATATATATATATATATATATATATATATATATATATATGCAAATATATTGTACATGTATATGTTTTTGTATACACTTCTTATTAACAATATAAGACTACAAGATTTTACTCATTTTCCTTTAACAAGCACAACGATGTAATGCTAAGGTTCTGAGAACTTTTGACAAATGACAGTACCGGTAAACCAAAGACCGCAAAAAGGGAGAAACCTGAAAACTACCCTCTTCTTCCAGTTCAACACTGTTACCTCGACCCGACTGTTTGATTCAATAATGAGACAGCAAGTACGACAACAGTTTGTGTGGAATAAATTATGTGTAATGTTTACTCGATGATATAAGACGTCTTTTATAAATCATCTATTTAATTACTACGATACAATATATGCAAATTAAAAACAAATATAAATATGTACATAATTTATATATATATATATATATATATATATATATATATATATATATATATATATATATATATTTATAATATACATTTGAGTGCAAATATTTACATGAGCATTTATGGTCAATTCTCATGTATTATATTTTATATATATTATAACTAAATTTTATTTTCTAACCAAGCTCAATATTTCAAATTACATTATGTTAGAATAAAAAAAATATCTGAAAGTGAATATAATAATTGCAATTTAATAATTAAATGTCCTCTTAAATAATTTATTAACTACGTATTAATCTAATCACATATGTAAAAAAATATTCATATTTTTTTGATTATAATTGTATGTTAATTATCTTTTCCGTAAACAATGTTGTATACTACACTCAAAGATTTTTAATTTCAGATAATAGAGGTGTTATTAGTTGGTATAATATTGTGGCAAATTTATTTTAACATCAATATATCGCTCATACTCAATACAACAAGATTTTAAACACGTACTGTTTATTTTATTTGCTTAATTATTAATGCACATTTTGATAGCAAAGACGTCGCATCAGACCGCTGTATTATGAAATCTAAACTGTATTATTAAGTCTGTAAAGTTTTTAAATACCAAAAAAACTTTAAATAGCATTATATTTAGATTATAAACTAGCGCTCTAACGGCGATGATATAGATATTGAAATGTGCATCAGTTTTTAGAAAAATACAGTACAAAATAAATGATAACTAAACACTTTCATACAACCTTGTGGTATTGGGGGTTAGTAATATATTGTTAATACAAATATGATAGTGAAATTAGTTAAATTAAAAAATATATCATTTTTATCTTAATTTGAGTTGTACATAATGTTACAAATATATTATAATAAATAAGTTAATATTATATTGACATTTTTTTATTAATTTATCAACGTACAGTTTTTTTACATTTTTATTAATATCTTATAAAACATAAAATTATGTTAACTAATGTTAAAATAATATAAGGGAAAAAGAAGTTTTATTCTTTTTTAATATATATTTAGTAAATTAATTAATGTTTATATATAGACAAATATATTTCAAAAATAATATTGTTTGTACAAAATAATACATTTTTCTTTTCATAATAAAATCTTTTAGATCTCTTTTTGTCATTTAGCGTATAGATATTTTACCCCAAATCAAAAATACAAAAAAATCGATTTTTTTGTATTTTCTACACGTTACATTTTTTTAAAACATACAATAGTTTCAAATAAATTATAATATATATATATATATATATATATATATATATATATATATATATATATATATATATAATATCAATATATATGGTCATTTAAATGCAACTCCTAGATTTGTGTTTTATTAAAAAAAGCATGTGTATAGGGTGTTGTATAAGAAAACATGTGTATATATATATTATTTCTTTTTGATAAAACACAAATTTAGGCCTAATATATGTTGTAATATAATTTATTGCATATAAGATATTGTTAAAAAAATAATTCAGTACTGTTATGATTTATTATAGTAGAATAATAAATATAAACATAGTAAGGTAACTTGAAAACATATCAAACATTTGTAATCAAATTTAATTTACGACAGAATACGAAAATATAATAGATCTGTAAATTAAATAAATTTACTAAAAAAATGAAAATTAATAAATCATGCGTATTTATAAATTATATAATATTTTGCGTATTTATAAATTTATTACTTTATAACACGAAGAATACAATTTAAAAATATTTATGTTCTTCTGATTTTCTACTTATTTGCCCACTTTTCGGATGAGTATAAGGACAATATTCGACATTTGAAGTATGTGAGTGACTGCTTAAAATACGGGATGAATTCTAAATATGATCGAAAGTCAATGATGACAAAAATATTGCCAACGATTCTATACAGCATTCATATAAAATACATGGAAAATCGTGATGAATATCATGAACTCATAAACCGTCCTTTCTCGCAAATAAAAGGCCCCAAAAAATAGAAAGGAATGAGATATGCGGACTACGCCAACACAAATCCATTATGAAATAATAAATGTGTAATACGTACGTCCGCCTTAGGGCGTGTAGTAAGTCTGAAAATTCAATTTATTACGCCATGGCACTATTTGCGTTTAATAATAATGATAAATGGTGGATTCTTGTGCATTCCTATTGCAAGCAGTCTTGTGTTACCATATGTTGCTATGGAAACGATGACGCTACTCGGCTAGAATGTGTATGGTGTTTGACTAAGGACGAGACGGAAACTAATTCTGACGTGTGTTCTTGTCCTGCAAACTTGAATGATAAATAGCGGGAATTTCGAATACGTACGCTATTAGATGTAGTACATAAGAAGTGAAAATGATATTTATTTGAGAAAAATATCTTAATACGCATTTCTTGACATCTAATTTGCGAATACATATATTTATGTTTATATTCGAATATACATATACGATTACAATATATATATATATATATATATATATATATATATATATATATATACATGCATATACATACAAGTATATATTATTTGAATCACATATTTCATTTAAAAAAATTATATGCACAACAATTTACAACGAGGTAATATAATATTTTGGAGAATGTAATATGAAAATTTATATTTTTCACCCTTTTTTCAATTATAAAAACATATACGACTAAAAATAAGTATAAAATGAATTTGACTTTAGTGATTTTTCCAGTTTTTTAACAAAAGAAATAAAATCAGAAAAATCCAATAGAAAGATAAAAGAAGTTAATTGTAGCACAAAAAAGTTTCACCGAGATAATAATTGAGGAAGACAAATTATTAAATTCTATTTTAAAGTTAATCAAAATTTGACTTCATAAAGAGTAAACTACTTTAAAACGTTACAAAGAGACAAGTTAAATATATATCCGGAGACCACTTTCATCGAAAAAAAATAAAAGCTAACCGCTTGAATAAAAAAATGTGCAAATGTGTGAAATATGCTTCTACCTGGAATTAACTGAAATGCCAAAAAGTCGTAAAATTATACAAGAAAAGGAAATTTCTAAAAAGAAAAGAATTATATATTATAAAAAAATATATTAACTATGATATTTTATGAAACAAGGGTTTTAATTATTTTAGGTGTATTAATAAAAAAATCATATAATTCAATTGCAAATTTCTTTGACCTCTCTGACGATGATGGTGTCGCCATCGAAATGCATTAGCCGATATAATTATAGACTATATAATTATAAATAATAAGTGATTATTGAACACTTTAAACTATTGTGATGTTGGGGTCTAAATTCATTTGTGTAAAGTGAATCAGTCACAGCCCTAAAACAACAAATAATCAATTGCAAATATCATTACACTTACAATTCATATTATAAATATATTATACAAATTTAATTTACTAAAGATTATTGTAAAATAGAATATATATTTATCAGCTGTAAAAATTTATGTAATAAAAGAAAAAATAATTGTCGAGCATTAAAAATATTCGAAAAATATAAAATAAAATTATGAGAATAATATGATTAAAAATGCAAGAATAAAAATAAAATTAAATAAATATTAGTAAAAATTTATAATTATAAAAAATAAGATCATATAAATAGTTTTTTCATTTAAAATATTAGTTATGAAATTTTTAGAAAATTATAATCATTCAAATTTATTTCAAGATTAATTACAACATTTTCGCTTATAATCAAATTAAAAATTGATTTCGAAATTGAATTCATTTTTTTAAGTTCGTGAATTTTAATTAACATTTCTAGATTCTAAATGATAATCAATTTAAAAAAGATGATTTGAAATTTGATTAATTATTTTTTAAATAAAAACCTAAGAGTAAAAATATTATTACATTATTAAAAAATATTGCAAAAAAATGAAATGAAGTTTTTATAAATATAATGTCAATTAGGTATTTTAATTTAAAAATGAATAATTTATTATATTACATTAATTAGAAAAAATAATTCATTTCCCATGAAAAAAAATATCAATAGAGAATGTTATGTTGCAAAAAGATATAACTATTTTTAATACTCTTCTCAATGTAAAACATTTCAAAAACATATGTAATATATTCGACAGATTCTGAAGAATATTATTATTTTGAAATTCATATGTGACAACATGAAGAAATTTGTTTTGACACATTGTAAGAAATATATTTTTTACTATATCTAAAAAAAATACACGATATAAAAGCAGATGTTAATGACATTTTCAAAACATATGTTAAAAAAAATGAAATTTTTGTTATATGTATTATGATTTTAAAATAAATATAGAACAATAGATATATCTTACATAAATATGCGATCTTCCCATTTTAAATTTATTTTAATGATTTAATTCATAAGAAAATGTATTTCAGTTAATCTTAATATAGCATCATATGTATATAAGTTAATAAATAATAACTTTTGAAAACGTTTTTTACAAAGTGATACATTATTAAAGTTGTAATAAAATAAACAATAAAATAAAAAAATAATATTAAATTTATTTTTATCATTTCAGAATAATAAAAATATGTATATTTAAAATAATAAGCAAATATAAAATATAAAAAATAAGAAAATAAAGAAAAGAAATAAGTGGATTCGAAAGTAAACAAATAATCCAAAAGTAAACGGATATTACCAAAATGAAAAGTTTAAAATGGAAATAGACTGTACATATAGTAAGCAGAGAAAACCATCAAAAGTCAATAGAAAATATTAATTATAACTCAGAACATACATTAATATAAAAAAACTGAAAAGAGACTCATGAATAAATGGGATAAAAATATAAGAAAGTTTGTCAGTGTGAAAGAAAAAATCGCAGAAATTGAAATGTTTTGTAAGATATTTATACATTTTGGTGGATATTATTCCAGAAATGAATATATGGAGAATATATATATATATATAAATATTTTATTTTTGAAATTTGCAACACAATTAAAATCTAAGAAAATAAATCAAACAGGTGAATTAAATTTAATTTTCATAACATATATATCAAAAATTATATATGTATAAAAATATGGCAAAAATTATGTAACGACTAATAAATGTCTCTATAAAGTGGAATAAAACGAAGAAAATTATCTTTATTGTATTAATTTAAACATTTAAAATTCTATTGAATATATTAAAGAAACAGCAAACAAATTTAGCTAAGTCGGTCAAGCGAATGATATAAATTTAAATATAAATTAAATCTGAAAACTTTTTGTTATGACTTTTCCAAACTTATATTTAAACTTTTAATAAAAGAAAATAATTTAATTAAAAATTAATACAGGTTTTACTATACTGAATATTTTCAGTTTACTTTATAAAATTTTTTTTCTTCACATAAGTTAAAGTATAAATTTCAGGAAAATTTACCGAAAAAGATGTTTCTTTATTTATTTTATATTCTGAACTTCACAGTAAAATACATAAATTTATGTAAATATTTATATTTATATATATATATATATATATATATATATATATATATATATATATATATATATATATATATATATATATATATATATATATATATACATACATACGAGTGTGTGTGTGTGTGTAAGTATGTATTTTTTTCTTATAATTCGTTTATAAATGATATTTATGAAACTATAAAATAATGAAAATCTAATCAAAAACAGATAAATTTATAATTCATGAAACTTTGATAATTTGTATGACGCAACTATTATATTAATCTGGGAATTGCTTCTTACAAGACATTCAAATGCCGTTTAACAAATTAAATCTATTCCAGAATGTTATTTTATTTATAGCAAATTAAGGAACGTTTAATTATTACATTGTAGCATGTGGAAGCATAAGATGAGAAGTAATTTTATATTTTATATAAATACGACAAATGTAATTTGATAAAACATTGTATTTTAATTTCATATTTTAGAAATTGTTCCAGATATAAGTAATATGAAGACACAAATAAAATTTATTTATAACATGAAGAGATATATTTTTATAATATAAAGAGAAAAAATATATTTATTAATTAACTTCAAAATAATTGTTTTTAGTTCTTATTTAATAATATTTTGACGTTTTTTTTAGTATTATTTCAAATATATATTTGACAATGTGAAATTATAAAAATATATTTGTATGTAATTACTCGTATATATATACATATATATATATATATATATATATATATATATATATATATATATATATATATATATAAATATATATACAGTGACCAAAAATCATTGAACAGTATATTAACAAGAAAAAAATAACGACTATAAATTTTCTTTAAATTGATTTTGATATTTCTTTCGATTTGATGATTTTGATAAATATTCTTGGTATTGATTTAATTAGATTAGTAGTTACATTCGTGGTAATAACAGCCCATTTTTCTTAAAAAAATATTTTTGAAGAATCTTTGGAATTAATTGTATGTTTTGTAACTTTTTTAAAAAATATCTCAAAAGTTATTAATTAAGTTAACATCAGGACAATTATTACTATTATTTTTCAACATGCAGTGTTTCGATTATTTTTAACACTAAACCTACCGATACTATTATACCTTTCAACATGCAGTCAAATTTCTTAAATTTTAAACTATTATATAATAATCAAAGTAAACTACAATATATAGGATTTTTCGCATTTGCACACGAGAATGAATAAAACAATTTTTTTCAAATAACGATTCAAAATTGTTTATTTATTTATTTATAAAACCTATTTGGCACCTTTTTCGCATTTGCACACGAGAATCCGAACTTGAATTTGTTGACGTTTTCTGTATAATTTCTTTTTCTTCCTGTTACTCATGTTTGAAAATCTTCGGCATTAGAAATTTTTTTGCCGGTTGTTTCTTTGTATAAAACCCACGAGTTGATTCCAGCCAGGTCAAGAATATTGAAGAAAATCTGCGCAGGCCATCTTTGTGATTTCGATTTCACGGAGTATTTTCGTTATTCAGATAACCTCCTCTGTTTTCATTACAAATATTTTTGATACCAAACTTATCCGGTTTGTTCGGCAGGCTCAGTTTACTTCTTACCAATTATAAAATTATTTTCAAATGTATTGAAATATAAATTGATTTATTAATAACAATCAAATTTACAGCTCTGCAGCGGATATACATGTATATTTTCAAACATTTACTTTCTCATAGTCATACATATATAAATTATAATACTATTGTCTTGCAAAATTTAGTAATGTTTTTATCGCACAGTTTTGAATCTCTTATTTCTAAAAATATTGAACTTATTTTTATCCAAAACTAAGATGCTTTTCCAATATTTAAAGTCTAAATTTTTATATAATTTTATGAACTCTAAACGTTACTTGGGAAATATTTTCTCCATGCGGTTATGTATTTTGTGATAATTTTAATTTCTAATAATTCTTGATATGATTTCTGAGTTACAATTTTTTTTATGGTTAATGTAAAAATATTAGTCTTTTCTAATACATTTATTTTTGGATTTTGTTTTATTTTTCTACAGTTTGTCTAAAAGTCAGGGTTGAAATCGACAAGATTTATTTTCAATTCGATTTTCAATTTGCAATTCTTGTTGTATAAAAAATCTTAGAACAACTTCGATAATTAATCGTGAAATTTTATTTAATATTGTTATATTTTTAATAAATTATAAATTATTTTTCTACTTCTTCTGACGTTTTTTTATGCCATTTTTTTAAAAAAATAAACACTTACATTTGATTATATAAAACTAATAAATAAAAAAATATACATTCATTAATTTATTTTATTAGTTGTTTCATGACTCCATTTTTACATAGTTACTTTGTGAACTCCATTTTTACATAGTTACGAATAATTAAAATTTATAAATTTTCAGTCAAATATTTTAAAGGAAATTGATGTTGTGAAAATGTGTATTTATTACGATACTACTAAAATATTGTATCACATATTAATTTTTGATAAATGCCTAATTTTAAATATTGTTTTATTAATTTTCATAACCTATGACCTTTGAAAATCACTAAGTAAATATATATATATATATATATATATATGTGTGTGTGTGTGTGTATACGTGTATATATACGTGTGTGTGTGTATAGTGCTTGTACAGAATAAATTGTTCGTAGATAATTAAAATTGACCATAATTAAATTCTGATCAATTTTTACATGTGTTAAAAATAATTAAAATAAAATAAAATAAATGTCTGTATCTAACAGATATTATTATAAACATTAGTTGAGAGTTTTAATTTTTACAATAATATATACAATTTATTAATTAATGTTTATTCAATAACTTTCTATTAAATTTACATCTAATTTAATAATTCAATATTATATAATAATCTAATAATAATAATTTTAATTTAAATAATTAAATATTTGTACATCAATGTATATAGGAACTTGGAAATATATGCAATTAATATATACGCATGTTAATTAATATATATATATATATATATACATATATATATATATATATATATATATATATATATATACACGAGGATCGTTTGATAATAATGGTAATTTTATTTATTGTTTAATTTAATTAATTAAATTAAAGTTTTCAATCTAGTTTTTTTAATTTTTTACCATACTTATAAAATAAGTGTCACATATATATATATATATATATATATATATATATATATATATATATATATATATATATATATATATATATAAATGTATAACACCTAAATACGCTATTTTTTATATTTTAATTTATATGTGTACACATATGTATGGTGTCCTAAATGGGACTAAAGGATTCATAAATATATTTACTTGCTTACTATTGCTAACTGTCATTTAGTATTATTTACTATCCTTTAATCTCACTTGGGTCACCTATATAAACATTTGTATATTAAAATGTCATGACATGACACCGTACAAGGAATCAATCAATAATAGCAGATCTAAGCAAAGTCCGAAGTCAATGGATCAATTTTAGTGTGTTCAATGTCAGTTTACCGGAAGTTACTCTCCATACGACTCTATAATGTTGATTCGAGTGGTTATAGGTAAGGTGAAGGATGCAAGACATTACGCGGCGAAGATGTAGAGAATTCATTTACCGCGTTGAGGAATACATTCAAGGAGAGTTAATTCGTGCAGGTTCTCACAAACTAACTCGCATAACTCGGTAACTTTGAAGTAATTGAATCTCTCGTTGGGTTGCAATTAATCCTGCATATTAGAAGCGTCTGCTTAATTCAGTCGTTTAGTTCGTGTAGACGAAGCGTTGAGGTCCCTGGCTCGAATCTAGAGCTCGTTTTAAGACATTAAAGACATGTATAGGTTGTATAAATTGATTGGAACACATTTTGTTGAATTATTTGTTAGTTAAAATTTACATATTTCTAATTTGTATGCATTAAAATGATTGATTAGATTATTTTTTATATTACTAGTATCAAAATATAAAACAATATCATTTATTGTAACATATAAATATAACTAACTTTTAATGCGATGATATTTATATACTGACATTTATATAAAAATGATACGTATTTTTAAATGCATTAGTATAAAACACTTATAATATTTTCATTTTATATTTGTTTAGATTTTTTTAATATTCTAATTAATACATTTTTAGAATTTTCACGTTTTTCCTAAATTTCGTTATATATATATATATATAATGAAATTTACTGAAGAATAAATATATGATATTAATAGTGAAATACAAACAAACTTAGTATCTCATTTTGACTAAATCAAGTTTTTATTTTTCAAAAAATATGTTTTATGAAAATTTAAAATTATTTATTTATGCAATAATATATTTATTTTTTCTATATTTGTAAAGATTTTATTAAATTAAATTTTCATTTTATAGAAAAATTATTTTTATTCATTTGAATAAAATATATTTTTATTAAAAAATATAAATCATAACTAATTTTTGTTTTAAAAAAATATGCGTATTCAATTAAGAAAATAATATAAATATACGATAGATATTTAAATATAACTATGAAAATGATTAGTTTATAAAATTTAATCAATCAGTTTGAATAAATCTTCATTTATTATTTTCTAACGAACTTTACCTTCTATATCTCCTATCAATAACGGTTAAAATGTCTGAGCAACAGGTATTAAGTTGCAAGGGATTTAGTGTCTTACAAATAAAGATGATATTTCATTTGTAATTCGTAACGCATTGAGCTAATTTTGACAAGAAATGAAATTTACAAATGAAGAAATAAAATTTAAATAAATACTACAAAGAAAGAATGAGTAAATATCTTGAATGAATAGAAAAATTGATTTTAATTTCATAAAATGTATCTAATATTGATAAATAAAAAAATAAAATAAAACCATTTAATATATTAAATAAATGATTTGAAATACTATTATAAGAGTGAATATAGATTATTTATTTGTTATTGTACATTTTTAAAGAATCCAATAATATTTCTAAAAAACAAATTGAATAATAAAAAAATATAGTAATATTCCAAATAAATTTGATAAAAATAATGATAATAAATTTACATTAAGAACGATATTTTTATTTTGAACAAGTATATGTGTATATATGAATATTGTTTATTTATATTTATTAATTTTTAAGAAGAGTTATAAAAATATTATGATTTAAAATAAGAGTTTTTCGCCATAAACAAAGAATGATATGCAAAGAAATTAACCTTTGTACTTTCGGCATTATGTTCCGCTAAGTTTTATAAATGGTTGCAATATCCAAACATAAGACGAAACAGCATAGCTATTAAAACGTTCGCTAAATCAACATCACGTAAAAGAACACAAAGCGAATTTCTTTGCAAACGTGCATTATGTAAAATTTAAAATTCATGAAAATATATTGCGTATACGAACGTTTTATGCGTATTTATTTATTTATAGTTCTCATAAAATAAATTTTTGTACAATAATATCTTTCTGATATACGTACAGATATATTCATGTGTGTGTGTGTGTGTGTGTGTGTGTGTATGTGTATATATATCTTCCATTATAAATGTTATATACATCTGCAATATTATATTTTAAATATCTAAAATAATATAATTTTACATATGTACAGAGTTCTTCAATAAGCGTTTCAGAAGTTCAAATGAAAATGAAAAAAGAAGTATTTAATTAATTTTTTTTTATTTTAAGCATATTCTTTGGCATTATTGATGGAATATAATTTCACTCATATGACCACCACGACTTCGTTTGGTATAATGCATTCGTTTAGTCCAATTTTTAGACACTCTTTCACATAATTGTGTTCCAATTTCATGAATTACACGTTCAATGTTTATTTTTAATGCTTTTATTGTTTGTAGTTTATCAGCATAAACCAATAATTTCACATAAACCCACAGAAAATAATCCAATGGAGTTAGACCACTTGTTGTGGCCAATTAATGGGTTCATTTCGTAAAATAATGGAATTATTAAATTCTTATTTTAATAAGTCTATTGAAGTTTTTACAATTTCTAAACGTTGTTGAAGTGTTAAACGTTCCTTGATAATTTTCTAAACTATACTGAGTTGAAATGTTAAAATGAATTTTAAAAAAATCCAAACATAGCTATCATCAACTGTCAAAGTTCTGATATTCTTATTGGAAAACCCTATATTTGTACTAATAAATTTTCTATACTTGCACTAGAGTTTTAAAGTACCGTGTTAATTTTAAATATTTAATGTGTTTTTCAACAAATATATTTCAAAATATATTTGTTATTTGAAACTTGAAGCATTAAATGACTTAAAAACAAAATTAAATTTTATGAAAATCTATTAAAATATTTATTAACAATTTTTCACTATAAAATAAAATGTCGTATATATATAAGGTGTTTCTAAATTATGAATACTTATATATGTTTTATTATACTCCACAAGAATTTTACATAAGAATAAAATTAGATTCAGTTGAATTAGACAAATACCAAGTCAAGAAATTCGTATTTGTAACAAGGTCACTAGGCTAGAAATGATTTCCTCTTTTCTCTTGACAAGGGTACAGTTTATCCTGATTTATTGTTCGATAAGTTTGAGTATGTAATAGAAAGTTACGATTAACTATTATATTAAACTTAGATTATATATTCTACTGTAGTATTTCGAAAAAAATGAATACTTTCAAAAATACTCCCGTAAAATAATACATTTATCTAAAAAATAAAAAAATGTCATGGTATTTATTTTATATATTATATTGTGTTTATTAATGTATTCCAAAATCTCCAAATTTTATTTTAATTAATAACAATTGGTAATTTCTTATTATTTATTTTACTTTTTTAATACGAATAATAATATAATTTTATTAATATTAAGTTCCTTGAAATTAATTTAGTTTTTATATATAGTTAAATAAAATTGAACAATATTGTAAAATTATCTACTGTCGAAGTAATGATCAACAAAGTTAAAAAAAATGTGTCATATATTTTATTCTTTAATTCTTCACCTGAAAAATATTTGAAAATAAAGTTTAAACTCCGTATGTTTAAGCTTAAACAAAATTCATTGCTCTATACAGATAGCATATAGTATTTTTCTATTTAAACAAAATCTATAATTAATAATTCATCAAATATTTTTGGTTATAATAAATGAAGAATAATATAATTGATAAACATTTACGAAATTATATGTTCCAAAAATGTCAATTGCTAAGGTATTTTTCAAGTCATTATTAGAAAACAGAAAAGGAGTTGAGTTGCCAATAGTACATGGTGAACGAATTATCAGAACATCCACAAGTATTGATAGTACACAATATTGAACATTTTTGTCGATCATGTATAAGGGCTAATAGTATTCACAATGTCTTTTAATAAGAAATATTAACAAAAGATATTGAAAAAATCAGAAAATTTAATATAAAAAAATAAATTATAATTATTAACAAACATATAGTCTTTACGTTTAAATTTATATACAAAGCATAAAATTGAATAAAGAATATTAGAATATATTATATATATACATGAAAACATATTCATACCTTTGTGATGTTTGTTAAAAAAATTAAAACCAACCAGTTATTCTATCTTCTTATTTCCACTGATTTTTCAATTGTGATTTTTATATAGTAACGAAAGAAATCTCATTCTTACCTGAAACAAAAAAAAATTGATATTAGTAATTAATTAAAAATATTTATTTTTATTCTTTTTTAACAAATATTCATTCATATATATATATATATATATATATATATATATATATATATATATATTTATATATAGGGTTATCCAAATGTAACGCCTAGATTTGTATTTTATAAAAAAGAAATATGTGTATAGGGTGGTGTAAATACGAAAACATGTGTATAATTCTTGTTTCTTTTTAATAAAACACAAATCTAGGCATTGCATCTGGATGACCCTATATATATATATATATATATATATATATATATATATATATATATATATATATATATATACACATATAGTACCTTATAGGTGTAAAACCTCATTCATTTCAAACAATTCATAAAATATTCTCTCACAATCACATCAAATTCAAAGCATTACGTTTTTGAATATAATTTAGTTTTTGAGATATCATAAGTAGGTTCTCCAAGTTTAGATTAACTCATTTTTCTCTTTACATTATTGTATAGTAACCATTTTTCATCGATAAGTAAATTATTAAGAAATAGATTTTTGTTCCTACCAAATAGCAAAGCACATTACAACACTCTGTTTATTATGTTTTTTAGAAAGAAAATGAAGTACCCAAATGAAATATAGCCTTTTCATACTTATTTTTTACAATTGGCCATATGTTATTGATTTTTAATTGACCATATGTTAGCTGAAATTTTTAGCACGAAATCTAGTAAAGTTTTTTTTATAGATTCTTTAGAACTATACACACAGCACTTTACCCTACAATACACATATGTATTTGGAAGCAGTTGTTGCATTGTTTCTTTTTTTCAATTCGTAGACTACTATACGAGGGAATTACATTTTATTATTACTCAATTTCAATTTTAAGGAACTGCTTATAAAAATACCACCTCAAAAAATATACGTATGTATAGCACAAATATGCATAAAAATATGCGTAATATATGTATGAATAGCACACGACGAAATAACTATAAAACGGCACGAACTTCTCAGATATCTTAACATATTATTTGTTGATTAAAATATCAAAAAATTGAAACGAAACAAATATTCTTTTTAAAGATATCAAAAAGCTAAAATTCGATATAATAAAAGTACAATAGTACATTTATATACAAATATATAATATTAAAAAGAGAAATTTTATAAAATATTTTTATTTATTTAAAATAAAAAAATGAATTAAAAGTATTATTTGAATTACCATCATTTTTAAAAATTCAATAATGGAATCATAATTTAAAAAATGATAAAAATAATAATTAACTGTTTAAAATAATTTGTCTTCTATATTTTTATTTTTTTTAAACTTTTTGGTTTTGCAGTTGTATATTATATAAATTAGAAATCAATTTGTAACAAAAAACTCATTATTTAAAAATAAGCAGAAAAAAGTTTAATAGAATGTAAAACTTTACTAATATTGAGTGAATATTGAGTTTCAACTCACAGTACAAAATTGTTCGTTATTTAACGAGATGTATATTTAGAAGTTTACTGATAGAAATTCTGGAATAATAATCTAATCGCAATCATAAATAATGATCATACAATTTATTGTGTATGAATGGAATTGGCAAAAAGGTATGTTATATGTTGATTTAAGACATTTGTTCGAAGTTTATATTGAGTATCTAAGGAATGAAGATAGTGTCCGAAACTGACCACTGATGTGAAGTATGGGTAACCACATCTAGCTCAATCCGTAGTTAGGCTTCGTGGTCAATACCAGTGAGCTGGAATTTGGTTTCAAGAGATTATCTTATTACTCCCAGAAATTATTTGAATATGCGAACAAATACTTGATTTACACTGAAAATGAAAATAGAACATACAGAATAATTTGACCTTAAGCTTTGTGTTAGAAAATCAGTTTTTTCACTGAAATTAAATTGAATATATAAATAAAAACACATCATGTATTATGTAAAGTCAAGGATGTTTACTGAACTTGTATTAATTTAATATAAATTTTATATATATTTTTTACTATATTAAATAGTTAACATTTTATTAAATGTAATTAAAAGAACAATTTTACATGCTGATAAAGGTTATTCGAATATATAAATACGTATGAATAAATATACGTATTATATATATATATATATATATATATATATATATATATATATATATATATGTTTAATATATTTTTAATTTATAAAATATATGTGTACATATGTATATGAATATTTTCGTAGGCATGTATTGTACGTATGACTTTTGTGTACATGTATTATGTATTGTTTACTATATCAAAAATTAAATGATTTTGACGTTTTGTTAATTTAAATATTTAAATACAAACAAGTACTAAAACTGTTATTTTTTTGGAAGTTTTTAATAATGAAATACTTACCTAAATAAATATTTTTTAATTTTGAACATAATTAGTAAACGAAATAAAATATAAATTCACATGTATTAAATATAAAAATAATTTTTTTTAGACAAGAAACATTTTATACAAGTCTAAGTTACTATTTATTGTATTATTGAAAAATAAAAATCTTAACTAAGCATTAATTCGTTTACATTTTAATTAACAAAAATATATATTTAATTTAATATACTGCTTTATAACTTTTCAATTTTTATAAATCTCGTTGAAAGTGCAGTAAATGATAAATAAAAAAATATAAATTAATATTAAACACAACTAAGTTAAAAAATGAATTCTAGGATTTGATTTCAATAATTCGTTATAATTACTTTTTATTAATGGAAAATATTTTTGTAATTTTATAATTAGTACAATATTTCATTCTAAGAAAATATATTTAGAAAAAAAATATTAATATTTTTCGAGCAAGAATTACAGTTTTATATTAATATTCTATTATTAAAAAAATATCTTTAATATGTTTTATATTTTAGTTTCGTCAATTTTATATATATTTTTTCATAACCTGATAATTTCAATATATATAATTTTACTATAAAATAACATTACATTTTACAAAACTACAATACATATGTACCATATATAAGTATATACATTTTTTTAAAAAAATCTTTAAAGCTATATTCTTTTATAAAAGTGTTTTATAAATCTTGTTCATAGTTTTCTTCAGTATATATATCAACATTATTTATAATATTTGGAAATATAAAATATAATTATTTATTACGACATAATAAATCTAAAAAATGAATGTATAATTGTATGCCTGTCAAAGTTTATATTAATATAAAATGGACTATAACTGATTATTGCATATTTTTTTAAAAAAATAATATAATAACTCATTTATGAAAATGTCATTTAGTTAAATTATTTTCTTTTTTAGATATCACAATAATTTTTACATTATTTTATTCGAATAATTTTAAACTATTTTTTAAAAAATTAAATTTATATCGCAATTATAGGTTTGAAATTTAAATTTGATGAAAAATAATATGAGATATTCATCTTTTATTACAATACAATAAATCATTAAATAAACAGAAAAGAAAAAAGGATTTATTCAGATTGAACATAATTTTTAACAAAGAATGGAGACAAAAGCTATTCGTTAATAATTGAAGAATTGTAGTAAGTAAGAAAATATAAAATAGCTATATATTTTTAATTAAAAATTTTAATTTTTCCTACTGTAAATATTTTTTGTGTATATACATATAAATATATATATATATATATATATATATATAAATGTGTGTTTATGTATAATATTTAATGTATTCCTAAAAATGTTTGTACACAGAACCCGAAAAAAACGATTTGTGAAAAATAAAATATGAAATATTAATTATTATTCTACTACAATTCTGAAATACGGGCATTTTGAAGTTAAAACATTAACATTTTATGCTATCATTTCTTATGGAAACGTGTTCACTTTGTTTCTCTCGTTCTGTTTTTCGAGTTAATGTTTAATGCCGACTGCGTACATTCAATAAATTATTGTTTTCTATTTATTGGGCGGTTGTTTTATTTTGTCTCATTCTGTAGCTGAGTTAAAACGATTGACATTAAAACGTAACACATATTTTAACTGAGTATATAAAGAAAAGAAGCAGTAAATTAAAGAAAAAAAATACATTTTACACAACATTTAAATTTATTGTTTGAGTTACCAATCTCAGCATATATTTCCATTAGATTTTAATTTTTCAGAGTAATACATACATATATACATACATACACACAGACAAATACAAATATATAAATATATATATATATATATATATATATATATATATATATATTTATATATATATATATATATATATATATATATTTATATATATATATATATATATATATATATATATATATATATATATATATATATATATATATATATATATATATATATATATATATATATATATATATATATATATATATATATATATATATATATATATTTATATATATATATATATATATATATATATATATATATATATATATATATATATATATATATATATATATATAATTGTTTTGAAACTTGAATAAGTCATTTAGAACAAAGAATATTTATAGTTTAATATATTATGATCATTAATTTTTCATTAAAGTATGCTTATATAAAATAGAATAATGGATGTGTGGTTAATATTTACAAAGTCGTCGATACTATAAATCAGTAATTATTTCTAACATAGTTTTATAATTAATTTATTACTTTAAAATATTGAGTTATAAACTGAATTTTAATTCAATTAAATAAATAAGAGTTACTCAGAAATTGTTTCAATAACATATTTTTAGGTAATATTATATAGAGTCATTTAAATATGACGATTAGATTTGTGTTTTATTGTAAAAATGTGTATAGGGTGGTGTATAGGGAAATATGTGTGTAGTTTCTTTTGTTTCTTTCTAATAAAACATAAACCTAGGGGTCACATTTGGATGACCTATATTTTCGATTCTGAGATTCATTGATGAACATTAACATGATTTCTTTTCTGTATAAATCAACATATAAATAACTCCATAATTTATTATAATGTTTAAATTTGTATAAATTTAAATATATATATATATATATATATATATATATATATATATATATATATATATATTAAAAGTATTTATTGTATTATGACATAATGGATATCGGTTATAATTTTATCAAGTTAACATATTAATAGAGATACATAGTCTAGTTTACATTAATAGTATAAAATTTAAGATAATAAAATTAAAATTCACGAATAATATTTTTAAAGAAATAATATACTTTTTTTTAAAATTTGAAAATATTATACAACTATTATTATGTAAACTGTTTATTTCTTTTAAATTTGAAAAAAAAAATATTGAAAATATTATTATTCAAAAGAGTGTATATATATATATATATATATATATAATAGTATACATTATTATATGAAAATTATTACAATTAATATTTATTCAAAAATTCTTTTTAAAACAAATAATGACTACAAAGTTACCACGAATCAAAAGAAAAAAAATAATAATGAAACTTGACAAAAAAATATTAGTGTGTTAAGAACTTTTTTCTTATTTCATATAATACATAAATATGAATTAAAATATTATTAAAATGCATCAAAAATCAAAACTAAATATTTGTTCAATAATGAATGAAAATAATTTTAGATAAACTCACAATATTATTACTTGACAAATAATTCATTTTTATTTATTATTACTTTAAAAACATGCATTAAACAAATTATAGAAAAATAATTTCATTTAATAAATTGTTAAGAAATATTTAATCCATTCAGTCTGTTATTTGTTTCTGTTTTATGCAATTTAATTAAATTTTACATCATATTAAAATGGCAAAAGGTATGAAAATTAAAACTTCATTAATTTTTTTGCCAAAAAATATCTTCACTTTAGTTTATTTGTACATAAAAAGTTGTATGTAATATATTTCAATAATGAAAAAGATAAAATGTTTAGTATCACAATGAACGTAATTAATATACGAAAAATTTTCAAAAAAAAACTTTAATTATATATACACAAAATAAAAAATTAATGAATAATTCACTAACTTTATTCAACTGGTTTATCTTTTTTAAAATGTTATTGTGTTTTAAAATATTACTTTCAATAAAAATATTGTCAAAAATAATTTTCAATTTTTTTAACGTAAATATAATTATTTAAAAAAGAAAATGAAATCAAATATAAAGTATGAATTAAATAAAAAAGAATAAAAGGTATAAATAATTTATAAAAAAAATAATTTAAGGATATGTATTATATTTAAATTTAGTGTTGAAAGCATTTCTTTCATAAAAATGTTGAATACTATTATTTTTATTAAAATTGATTGCTGGAACTTTTGAATAACTTATGAATATAAATCATTTTTCAGTCATACACGTATTTCTACAGAATAGCATTGTGAAATTTAAAGTAAAAATGCGTTGTTTATCTCTAGAAAAATCAAATCAACGAATGGTGTATTTTGTTTGAGATGAAATAGTTTAACTGTATCACTGAAATACCGGACGTGCGTGTACGTGTGTTGCGTGACTCATCCAGCTTTCGATACTTTATTCGCTTCATAAATTTTTATGTTTGACGATGTAGAAGCATCAACTGCTATAGCAAAAAAGCATATAAGAGGACATAGTGGAAAAAATGGTCTAGTGGCAATAAAGTATAATGGACGTATTTTACTAAAACACGACACTGAAGTTATTTTAATTATATCACTTTTTTGGCCATTTTCAACATCACTTTTGTCGTTTAACATTTTTTACCATTTAAACATTTTTGAATTTTTAACAACTCATTTAAAACTCAATTTATAGAAGAATAAATGTTTTTAAAGTAACCAAAACTATTTCATCACAAATTGTATAAAATAAAGTAGTTTATATCAGAAAATATTGTTTTCTAATAATCAACTTCATGTTTATTGTTATTACTAGAGTTAACTCATAAATGATTAATTTCAATTATATTACCTTTTTTGAATAATTATTATACTATTTTTAAATTATATTCTAAAGTACACTCAGATATTTTTATTAGAAAATATTATCAAATACGAGGGTCGTTTGATAAGTATGTTAAAAAAACACCATAAAATTTAAAAAATTAATAATCTTTTAAATTTAAATTTTAAAATTTACCATACTTATCAAACGACCCTCGTATTAATATTTGGTTAAAACTAACAGATTTTAAAAAAGATTCAGTAGTTATGTATTTTTATATTTTTTTTCAATATACTTTTCAATAAACAATATTTTATAATACTTATATTTAATTAATTTTGATAACATGATAATTAAAAAAACATATTAGGAAACAAGTAAATAATACATGATTACGGAACAACTTATATGAGAGATTTTTTTAAGTAAAATTACGAATAAATTTATAATAAGCAGTATTTAAATAAACCATATAATAAATATTTATTTATAATATAGACTTTTTTAATGAAACTGAAATTTTTACGATAATTGATTTTGTAGTAGAATAATTTTTAAGAACAAAAAAAATACTGTAGTAAAACAACACATTTTACTGATACATACACACACACACATACACACACACACACACACACACACACACATATATATATATATATATATATATATATATATATATAATTGTACATAAGAAAATAATTAAATTTTATAACTGATTCCAAATTAATTACAAAAATTACTTCTTGTATCATAAGTTACTTTCGTACAAAATATATTAACAAACAGATGATAGGAATAAATTTAAATAATATCAAATTCATTGCAATTTAATTAATTTAGTTTTGAACAATGGCTACTAATGAAGACTTTTAATTGAATTCATATATTCTAATATACCATTTAGTCAATCAATTCAAGGAACGAACGATACAACAGTTTATCGCCACCTTTTTGCTATTCATACAGCTACGTCGTATTTTACAACTCGTTTCAAGAACTTTTTTAAAAACTCTTCATAAAAGTGAGCTCATTTTAATTTCAAATCGCATAAAACATTTAAAAAATCGAGTACGAAGATGATTTCTTTTATCGTTGAATCATCTAAATTGAAAATAAATTTTCTAAAGGCAAGTTATTCTTTTGCTTTATCATTCCTGTCTCTTCTTAATAGAGTACAAGATTAACTTTTTGTAATTTTTAAGTATATGTATAGTTTTTGTTTTACAATCAAATACCTCTATAAATAAAACATTTGTTTTGAGATATAAATAATTTAAATTTTAATTACATATTTATATAAATAAATAAATGTATATATATATATATATATATATATATATATATATATATAACATAGTCTTTATAATATATAAGAAAATTATTTTTTGTACGAGTAAATTTACTGATTTAATAATTTGTTATCGATTAGTGTTTTTTTACAAAATAAATCAATATACAATTATTCATTTCGAACTGCAGTTAATTCACTTTTTTATAAATGAATAATTTACCCCAAAAATATAACCGTTCATAAAAAGTTCCAATAATCAATTACTGTTTACTTTGTTTGTAAATTGTAATTTCAATGGTCATATCATGGTTTGCGATGAATTACAAAATCCAAACTGATTATATAATCTAGATATTGAACTAAATATGTAATAAAATCCAAATAGTCACATTATAAAATCTTATAGAGATAATGTGATTGATTCATTTATATAAAAATGAAAAATATTAAACTTACTAATTAAGTAAATAATAATACATATAGGCTTTTAATTTTTATAATTAAAATGTGCATTATATATATATATATATATATATATATATATATATATATAATAATTTTTTTTTTAATTTTCGGTACTGATTATACGTTATAATAAATATATTAATTTAATATTTTATCTAAATGAAACTATTAAAAATGATATTTAAGTTTTTTATTAAAATTACCTTAATGAGCCATTGTAATAATATATTTTTATAAAACCACAAATTAACATAAGATGTTCTATACCTTATAAAAAAGATGTTCATATACATAAATATACAAAATATTAGTCAATTAATATATCAAGTTTACAATTATATATCATATGTTTATTGACTTTAAACAATTTACAAATTTTGAGGATTTAATTAAAAAAAGTTTTACATAAAGTAACATAAATATTGCACGAAAATCCATTTTGTATGTTGAAGAGATTAAAAACATGTTTTTATATTTTATTAACGTAAAATTTATACTAAGAACTAAAGTTTAAATGGAGTTTTAATTACCTATATAATTTACTTGCTAGGTTTATCGTATACAATATAAAGGCACATAAAACACAAATGTAATTATATATATGTCTGTATATATATGTTTATATATATATATATATATATATATATATATATATATATCATTAGATTGATTGATTAGAGCTTTTATAAGCCCAGTGTTAAGCAAAAGCTTATTGAATGTTAGCCATTCGTTGATAATTGGTCATATTTACCACAAGCGAGTTGGTGAGAACTTTCCATTTAAGGTTTATTCTCTTAGGAATTTATTTTTGTTAAGAGCCCTTTTTACTTTATTTTTCCTACCGAGAATGAAACATAATTTCTTGTATGATACGAATAAATGATATAATAGAATAAATAAAACTAATGAAATGGTTATGAGCAGTAAACATAGCAAGAAAATAAAAAAACAGATGGACAAAAACAATTATGGGATGACGACCGAGTGACAAGAAGAGACCATATTAAAGATGAAGGGATAAAATGTTGAAGTATAGTAAAGATAAAGGATAAATATGATTAACCGTGAACAGGAAGCAATGGAAGAATCTAGAGAAAATATTTAAGATCTTGTGACATTGGACGAGGATTTTGACCAGCAGTGGGCTAATATAGAGTTTTATGATGATGATTATCATATATATGGTATTCTTAATAAGTATTTGTAGATATTAAGCAGTAAGATTTTAAGAATCATTTTAAAAAGTAATATTGAATGTTACCTCAGAATATGCAATTTTAAAACTAAGAATAAATGTTTTTATATTAGTAAAGGTCTTTAAATACTATTTTTAAATATGAATAACACTTTTTCATTAGAAATTACTCCAAAAATATTATTAAATAAAAATATTTCATTTTTGTACATCTTTAAGTATTTTGAAATATTTTTTAAAAATTATACTATTTATTTTATATTCAGAAATTATATTTAGTTTACTTTTATATAATTAGTACTATAACTGTATTCACTTAAATAAGTCACTATACTAAACGATACCACATTTGAACGAATGTTTAATAATATTTATTTTCAATTAATAAATACCATTTTTTGTATTACTATCAAACTTGAAATATAAAATATTATCGCTAAATTTTAATATATTAAAAGTATTGGTTCATTGTATTTATCAAGTATATTTTTTTTATATTTATATGTTTTTCTGCTTAACAAGTTCACAATAAAATGTTTTTATGTATTCATTATTATAATAACTCATTAATTAAATAGTACTAAATTTACATATTGATTTATAATAAGAATATCAATAAAATGAAAAAAATATATAATTATTTTATTTAAATAAAATATAGAAATTAAGATAAATATTGCAATAAATTTAATGTATATTTCAAGTTAATATTCAATCAATGAGCCACTTAAATAAAATAATGTATTTTTAAGCAAAAAATAAAGCATGTTAAAATATAAAAACTAATAATTCTTATATAGAATTTTCATAAAAATATTAAACTTTTACAAAAAATATTTCTTCATTTTCCATATGAATAAATCTTAAATAATTTGAAAATAACAATGTGTTATTAGTTCTTGAGAATACGTTTTTTTAAAAAATATATACCAATTCTTTTTATTACGTTTCCTAAATATAAGAATTTCTTTTTAGAATCAACAACTGTCTAAAAAGGAATACAATTCAATAAAATAAATATACATATTTTTAAATCTATGCTAATAATCGCATTAAAACTCTACAGAATACTAGTTGAGAATTATTCAAGAATAAAAAAGGTTATTTATGCTCTCTGAATATTCTACTTCTTCGTTATTACCCTAATCGCTATTATAGGATACTTAATGGTGTCACAGCACATAAAGCAAACAATGAAAATATGCAAGAATGTTTTATAGCGTGCCACCATTGGCTCACTAACATTGTTATAGTGAAAAATGATATAAATTTATTTTGAGTCTTGCATCAGTTTACGTACAGAGAACCACGATAATAGTCGTTCATGTTGAGTGACCTCATAAACCAATCATTTACAGGATATATTATTGAAAATGTACATTTAATGATACTATAACGTATATCTCATTAAAATTCAATAGTCGTAAAAATTCTTTCTTTTACATTGTGTACTTTATTTCCATCTTATTAAATTGTTATCTGTAAAATCATACTGTTTTATTGAATAATTCAAATAAGTTGTTACAAAATGTATTTCATTTAACGACTAATCTATGTATGAAACATAGAAACACACACACACACACATGTATATATATATATATATATGAAAAGAAAGAGGAAAAATTAAAATAGTATAGAAATAAATAAAAACTTTGACTGGTATTTAACGTTTATTTATTTTACTACTTCAGTCAGCGCATTATATTATATTTGTATTGATTTTTTTGTACTAAAAATGTTCAATACATTATCAATTATTGTTATATTTTATTCAATTTCTAATTATATTTTATAATATATTTTAATTTATATTCGGATGTTATACTCAATTCAGTTTATGACAAAATATGCAACTAAGCAAGTATAAATTTTAATATATAATATTATATATATATATATATATATATATATATATATATGTGTGTGTGTGTGTGTGTGTGTGTTTTGTACGAATAAGTGTTGTGTGTGTTTATGTGCATATTTTTATACCTACATTAATTTAGTATTTAGTAACAAAAATTAAGAAAAATATTTAATTTTATTAGATTGTTTTTATTTTGAAAACTGTTTTTTATTTTATTAGAAAATTTGATGAAAAAATACATGCCAAATAGAACATTTTGTAAAAATATCATCTGGAATAAACTTAAAAATCTATTTAATATTATTATTTAAAAATAAAGATATTTAATAAATTCTGATAAAAATGTATATGGTAACTGATTTGAAAAATTGATGAAGTAAAAAATTAATATTAGTTTACACACACACACATATATATATATATATATAAATATAAATATATATATATTTAATAAAGTTATTTTTTGCTCAATTCACATTTTTTGTCATTAATTATAAAATAAATTTCATAAAGTTCCAAATAAAATTTATTTTAAATACTAAATCAATGAAATGCTGAGAATTATATTTTGAAAATATAAACACTGCTATTAAAGAAATTTATTTTAGAATCAAACAAACAAATACATAAAAAAGACGCACGTTGTTTCACAAATAAATCAGATTGAAACAATTTCCGGCAGTAAACAATCCAAGAGCACACGGTCTTTTGATTTTCTTTGCCATTCTACCATACTCACAAGCTGATATTTTTTTAATATTTATTTTTAACAGAGACGCTATGTTCAGACTCCATTTTCTTATGAACGTGAATTTCAACTTGTATTTATTGTATTATCGATTTTGAATTAACTGAGAGGAGATATGCAGAAACATACAAATGTTGCAGGGAATGTGCATGTCGTTTATTTTCACAGTTTTCTGTATAATAATATTAAAAAGAATATATGATAGCTTTATTCAATTTCCTTTATTTCATTTTTTTAAAAATAGAACAGTGTGATAATTTAGAGTAAGCAAAAATAGCCTGAGTCAACAGAATATATTAATTAAATATAATTATTTAAAATGTAAAAATATAATATTTCAACTTCTTCAAAATTTAAAATAATATTAAACTATAAAATTTTTGTTTATAAATGATATAATAACATCATATTTAAGTATGTATGAATATATATATATATATATACCTCGTAATTCTTCAAATGATGATATAATAAGAAAAAAAATACATTGCAGTAAACAAAGAAATATGGAAAAGGAAAAATATTTCACTTTAATCTTGTTTCCAGTTTATCATTCATTATTTTTAAAATGAAAAATATAAAGAATATTAACATAATAATATAAATTTCTGCCATTATATATTTTATTCCTATTTTTTCTTTTAAAGTACTTTTTTCAATAAAAATAACTGTAAGATACTTTTATCAGAAAATGTCAGATAAATCATATTTTATTTTTTAAAAGTAGTATTAAATTGTTATATTTATATACGATATTATTCTCTTGAAATTTAAATATATTACAAGATTTGAAATCTGGTAAACATGTTTATATATGTTTTTATATATATATATATATATATATATATATATATATATATATATATATATATATATATATATATAGGTATATATTACATTAAAATAGGAATTTTATACAAAGTTATTTTTATTTTACATATTTTATACATAAGATTAATTGACGTTATGTATCAATCACAAATATATATATATATATATATATATATATATATATATATATATATATATATATATATATATATATATATGTATGATTTATATATACTATTAATCATGTTACTTATCGTTATTTAAATATGATCGATTTCATACATATAGGTAATTTAGTGATAGATGTTGCTTTTGGACACAAAAATAATTACATTTAAATAAAAATGAAGTCATACATCTCATTAATACTGAATATTATGTGATATTTATATGTCAATATTATATTATATATATATATATATATATATATATATATATATATATTTTAAAATAATGTGTACAATTTTATGCATCTTATATAAAAAAATATTATACAATTTAATATGAAGAAGAGAACAATTCAAAGTTTAAATAATTTGAGATTTCTATACAGTTTAATAATAAAATTGTTATTAAACTACACATTCTTTATAAATAAAATGTAATTTTTAAAAAACAGATGTAAGGATTAAATATATATTTTTCAAAATAATTAAAATAAATAAAGAGTTTCATAAAGATGGAACAAAGGACAGTTGTATATACTGATTATCTACACATTAAAGTGAAAAAAATATCAATAAATTGTTTGAAAAGTTCAAATATTGATTATTAGAATATACTTGATTAGATTTGTATTGATAATGAATGTTAATGAACTTTCATGAAACAATACTTTTCAAAAATAGTATGCATGAATTTGTAAGTCAAATAATAAATAACCATATTTGGATATCCAATGTATTTAGTTGAAGTAGTATATTTATTTAATAATTAAAATAAATGCAGTGAATGTCTTAAAAAAGAAAAAAATGATAATGGATCAGCTATATAACAAAAAGTTAAGACCACCGATATACAAAATAAGATATTAATTGAGAACTTAGACATACAATAAGGCTCAACAGGACATTCATGCATAGTTAGAATATCAATATAAAAAAATATTCATATGAAATGAAAGAAAAAATTTTGGATTAATGAAATTGAATTTTTTTATGATAGACTTAAAATTGATTTGAGAAAGACTAATGATGAATAAAATATATATATATATATATATATATATATATATATATATATATATAAACTTATATTATTTCTCTGAAAATAGTTATTCTTTGTGTTTTAAGTTTAATAATAAAATAATAATATCCATATGCATTAATAAAAAAGCAATATTCTTTTTTATAAAAATATAATACGAACATTGAATTTTTTATTTCCAGAATATTATTTATTATTAAAATTTATTATTTTTTCATACAAAATAAAGAATTGATATTTGAATATGAATTTTAAAAAATCATTACAATATTTAAACAACTGTATGATATTAAAAATACATTTGGTTTCAACAGTGTATAAAATATTTAAAAGAAATTCATGCGATTCGTAAAATTGTTAGAAGTTAAGTAGAGCTACAGATTTCAAAAGATAAAATAAAGGACAAGAAATCGGATATGCGTAAGAATTAAGTAGTTTGGAGAAACAAGAGATTTAACCACACAAAAACTTTTAAGCGGGCTCTAAAAAAAACTTTTGTGTAAATGATTTGAAATGCATTGACCTTAATAAAATGAGATTCGCTTTCTTTTTTGTAAAAATCTATGTTTTAACATAAAATATATTCTTAGATGAATATAACACAATATTACTTTAAGTAAATCATTCAAAAATAATTTTTATAAGATAAAAATAATATCTGATTTATCAACATTGGTTTTTTTATATAAATTAACAAAATTAAAAAGTCAAATATTTTTAATATCAATAATAAAAATGTTATTATTTGCAATATCAAAATGTTTACTTAATTAAAAATTTATAATTTTATCTTTATTATATTACATTTTTATAGTTTCTATACTTAAATATTAAATGAGTGGCTTTTATATTAAATAATTCATATATGGATCTGCAAAATATATATATATATATATATATATATATATATATATATATATATATATATATATATATATAAACGCGAATACGCATATAAATGTATTCAAATATCATATTGCACTGAAGTTTAAATCTTCTCGAGTCATAAGCATAAATTATCTTTTCGTATACACCTCTACTTAATTGAGATTTCGTAGTTATTATCTCATTTAAACAGCAGTTCCATTTCTTGAATATGAAATAATTCTTGAATATGTGGTAAGTTAACAAACATTCAACATTATTTGTAGTTATTTTCGGAGTAGGAATTTAATTTAATTATTAATATGACTTAGATAATTAATATGTATTATAAAACTTAACAAATTTATGTATGAAACTGTTTGAGCTTATTTTTGCTATTTTCTAAGTAAACGATTCAAGAATGAAGTAAAAATAAAATAATATTTTAATTAAATTAATATCAGTATTTTTCTAATAATAAAATAATTAAAGGTTTATTTAAATTTATTTATATATAAATAAATGGAAAAAGTAAATAGTACAAAAATCTACTAATATTTTGTTAAAAACATAAGTTTTTTTTATATAATTATTTGTTCTTAAAAAAATTTAATTGAATCCGTAAACATTTTCAAAAAGAATCAAAATTTATTATTCATGTACTTTTAATAACAATTTAACAAATATCATATTTTTTATAATAATATTTATTTATTTATCATTGTTCCATAGGATACAAATTTGATGATACTATTATCAAAATTATTATAAATATATCAAAATGAAAAAGTTGAAGTATTTAATTTTTGCGAAATTGAATATCTATACTTGATTCTGAAATATATTTTAAATATATAAAATCTTAACTGATGCGCATTTTAATTGCAATGCTTTTAATATCAAAATGCTGCATTATAAAATATAAATCTTAGATTTTATAACAATTAAAAGATAGATTTTATGGCATTGCCATATAAATGTGCATCATAACTGAATTAATTTTTAATTATTTTCTCACAGGGAAACACTTTTAAAGTGCTAAGTAATTAATGCTTGATTATAAAAACTGTTATCTATTATATTGTATGACTTTTATATTATTCTTAAATATATTCTATGATTTTTCATTCTAGAAATAATAAAAACTATTTATAATTATAATTTAATACCATTTCTTTAAAAAAATATGATATTATTTTATTTTTAAAAGTCATAAAAATGTTATATATTTTATTCAAATATTATTATTCAAAATCACATCTACTTGCATTTATACTATTATTTTATTTATGCTATCACACAACTCTGATAAAAAAGAACCAGATACTATGTTGTATAGCTTTTTCCATTTAGTAACGTTAACTACTATATAAGACAAGAAAATTTATATTATGAAATTTAAATGTAGTAAAAAGATATTTCACATATCTATCTTTACAAAAATAGTTACAAAGAAATAAAATAGAATTTTATTTCATATTATATGAAAATTTTGTTACATTTTCCTGTGAATCTTTTTAAAAATGAATCTAAATTGATTTAAATTTTTGATGAATTGAACGAAATCGTTCATTAGTGGTATTGAACTTTTTAAAAATATTTGAACAATTTTTTATTTAGGAACCTTTATGAAAAGCATATAATAAAATTCGATTTAAAAACTTTATATATTTTTGATAGCCCATAGAAATCGCTCAATAACATTTTATTTTAAATTCTTCAGAACGAAATTATGAATAGTCGAATAGATTATCGAAAACCGAAATTTCTTAAAAATATATATAAAAAGTTACTACAAAAGATATGTTCTCTACGCTCTAACCACAACGATGTTATTCACAAAAGGAAGTTTCGATAAAAGATACCTTATCCCAACTTTTCAAGCTAACGCTTAAAGAGATTTTCAAAAACGTGTAGTTAGGTAAAATATATTATTGTGAAAAATTGACTTATTGATATTTAGTTAATAGAAAACGTATATTAAAAGGTATATAAAAATATATATTATTTTTTAAATTTTCAAATTAATGTTTTTCTTAAAAACTAAAATTTTCAACATTATAGATTTTTTTCATTAACTATCACTAATAAAATCTGTAATTTTTTAAATTTTAGTTTTAAATTTTTATTGTATAATTATTTGTATTTATAACAAATACCCTTAATTATAATAAAAAAAATCAAAATATATTACTATAAATAACTATTTTAAAACTGATTTAAAGCCATACAATCCGTTTCTATAATTAAAACAGTACAAATTTATCGATTGTTAGAATTATTGATTATTTGTTAAAATATTACTGACTCTTGTCAAAAAGTATCAATAAACTGTAAATGGCATAAAAGTTATTCTGAAGTTATGAAAATTGATCATATTTCATTGAATTTCAAAGCTTTTCACATGTATGAGAGGATTTCAGTACAAGCGAAGGCATGAAACTTTTATACTGTCAATAAGTATATCTGACCTACAAAATATTTTTATTTCACATTTGTCAATTTGGTGGAAATTTCAAACATCATTTCATTGTACATACTCGTATATGTAGTTATATATAGTTGAATACAATTACTACAAATATTGTATTTAGAATTTTTTTTTGTTGAAAGTTAAACATGCTTAAAAATTAATAAATGTATTCATGATAGTATATTTTTCAATTATATATACATATATACATATATATATATATATATATATATATATATATATATATATATATATATATATTACTAGTGATCTATTAATATAAGATTTTGAAAATTCAAAATAAATTTATAAATTATAATTTGATAATTTATTCATTTTATTATAATTTATAACTTTTATTAAATCTAAATATATAGTACATTCCATTTTATATTTTAAATTGATTTTATCTAAGAGATGATTATATAACAAAAAAGATAATGAAAAAAATTCCAAATTTAATTCACATTCAATCATTTTAAGTAGCAAAAAGTTGAATGAATTTAATAATAATTTATTATTAATTTATAAAAATGAATAAGATGAAGAGTTAAAAAATCTACATTATATAAGACATTTTATCATTGTTGATATTTTTATATGTACTTAAATTATTAAACAACATGTATATTAGATGTACTTAAATAAATATAAAATAGATTATGAAAATATTACCATTCACTAGCTTAAACTAAATATTATTTTGAAAAGTAGAAAATATATTACAAATTATAAAAAAAATAAATAAATTATGGTGAATTGTTAATATAATTTCATAATAATTAAATATATTTATATAACAAAATAATTTAATATAAAATTTATTTGACAAATTAATAAATTACTATAACAATTTGTTTTTAAATACAATCTTAACTTTTTGAACTAAGCTATTTTATAAAAGTAATTGAGTTAAAAAAAAATAGAAAGTTTGTAACTTTTTCGTTCTCTCGATGCGTTTTCCAGTCACATCATTTAAATGCAATGATAGAAAACTTTCCTATACGTTAACACATTTTCATCCCAAGAACATGTCGACCTACATCATGGATCATATTTTGGGTACGGTTCTCGACATCCGAAACAACACAGAGTATCAGAGACAACTATCATATGACAAACTAATCCTTCTGTCATACTAGAGTTGTTATTGTTTTTGTAACTACAGTTGTTATTACTTTTTCTTTATTAATTTTCAAAGATTAGAGTTTTTATATAAAATTAATATCAAATAAAATATTATAATAATGAAATTTTGTGTTAAAAGTATAAACTTATAATAAATGTAAATACTTTAATTATTTACATATTTACTTGAAAAGTTAATAATTGTTAATTTACGAAAATATATTAAAAATTTGAACGTATCATATAGAGTAAAAATATTCTATTAAGGTTGAGATAATTACAATATTTTTTAAAAAAAACATAAATTAATTTCGTGATTCGGTGATAAATTAAATTACTTTAAAAGAAACAAAATGGCTAATAGCTTATTAAATATATTTATTATTATTGAAAACATAAAAAGTAATAATTAGATCAATTTTTAATATAAATGATAATTTATATTATAAGAGTTTATTGAGATTTTAAAGGCAAATTATAACACGATTTTTTAATCTTTATATCTACCTTTATTCAACATTATACTGGACAATTTTACGGAAATTTTCTGCTATCTTTATTATATCTTAAAAGTTTTATTTGCACAAAAGTTTTTATTTTTTTCACTTAAAAAATTCTATGTGGGTTTTACAATGTTCTAAAGAACTGAATTATTGTCATTAAAAAAATATGTAAAGAGTAAAGTAAATAGTAATCTAAGGGTAAAAAGTCATTTAAATACAATAGAAAGAATAAGATATCATAGCTAAATTGTAACAGTTTTTTCGGATCTGTAAAAAAAAACATGAGGTCTAGCTTAGTCATATTAGAACATAACGAAATTTTCGTCAGCCAATTCTAAACATGTGTCGTTAATTGATATCTTTAGTTGGTCTAATTGGAGACAATACTGCTCTAAATTTAACGTTTCGTTTCATGATAGGAACACATAATGGAGAGGTTCTTTCTGATCCCTCCACATGCATAATATATGTTTTTTGAAATGTAAATTAGTCTTTAGAATAATTAATGATGGTTTATCTGCTCAATGTTATAGTATATAATCTATTTTTCATAGTACATTATCTGTTTCAATAACAGTTCATGTTCATTCAATTTGAACAGTAAATCGGATACTGCGATGCAATCAAATAATTTTTTTATTAAGATTATGTAATACCACAACTAATGTACTCAACATATTTACATACACAAACTTCTTAAAATATTCAAATACAATTTTATTCGATATTTTTAATATATCAACTATCTTTCGTGTCGCATAACGATAATTATTTTTAATTAACGCCCTTATTTGATCTTTGTCAACAATTAAATTTCTTTTTGAATGTTCCTAGTATTCAAAATTGAAATTGTTACGTTTAGAATGAGAAAAACATTTTAATTTATCCTACATTATCCTTTCTATTCATTGTTTATATCGTATTTTTACCTCTTCAGTTATAAAAAAAAACAACAATGCATTTTTTACATTTTTAAATCGCAGGTATTAAATAAAAGTTAACAAATATCCTCAATTTTTATTTTAAATAATCTGTTGAGAAGTCATTTTTAAAGCATATAAAATTCCATTACCTTATAGTACTCGTAAGTGCAACGCATCTACATGAGTATAAATTCCTTCAAAAGAAGGAATTTCTAAAAAGAAATTCCTACGAATTTTTCGAACAATCCAATATATTAAAAAAATAAAAGATAAGATTAAAGAACTTTATTAAATAAATAATAATCGATAAACCGAATATTTTGAGTTATAAATGAAATAGTAGAATTTATTTTATTTTTTAAACACGAAAAATATTTATATTCAAAATAATATTTGAAAATGTACTATAGATTCCTTGGTCTTTAAGCGAATGTCATATTTACACTAAATATCAAACATTTCTGTAACTTGCAGTAAAATTACTTTGAAATTTTTGGTCAATATAGCTCTATACATCGTCTACTAGTCACGTTGATACGTCAATGACCATTGTAACCTATTAACACTGTCAACTTTCCAGCAATGCAAGCAGTCTAGGCCACTTGTATTGGTTGTACTTGAAAACTAGGTCAATCTGATCAAGTACAAGGATGAGTACATTAAAATTTTACTAGAGTTTTTGATAATTACTTATTGTTCATTATTCATTGATTAATGAAAATATGTCATTATTTGCAAATTTTCATGTGAACTTTTTTACTTATACATAAAATAATAGAGCTATAATCGAAATGCCCATAAATAAAAAATAATTTTTTGAAAAGTAATAAAATATTATTATGTTAATGTAGTAAATGTTTTAAATTAAATAACTCATGCCGTTAAAATATAATAAATATAATGCAAACCATGTTCAAAACTCTTATTATTAATTTCAATGATTCTCTACTTATATGAATCTAATATCCGTAGATTATTTTAGAATATATAAATATATATATATATATATATATATATATATGTGTGTGTGTGTGTGTGTGTGTGTGTGTGTGTGAGTGAGAGAAAGAGAGAGAAGGTGAAACTTATTTACTATAAAAACTATATTCGCATAGAAATGTTCAAGTTATTTGTATGATTTATTTATTAAATAGATATATTATTATAATATACACAATAAAATGATTGTACATATTTTTATTAATGTTGCAAGTATAACCATAAATTAATTTAAATTTTGATAAAATTTTTGTGGGTGATACATATTTCAATTAATGCAAGACAATAATGATATAACTAATTGAAATTAAAATTTGAATTGTTAATTAAAACGAAACATTGAAATTTTATGAGAATATTTTAAATTAATTTTAGTAAACTTTTTAAATTTTATATTATATATACATATAGTCATTTAATATTAATTGTAGCTATTTATTGAACAAAATTCAAATATTTTGTAAGATGATGCCATTTTTATGAATTTTACAAAAATATAAATTTATATTAAAAATATTTTTTCAAAAAATATAATAAATAGTGAATAAAAAATTTTTGTTCAATTTTATTACATATTTCGAATAAATTATTTTAAAGCAATGTGCAAACCAAATAAATATATATATATATATATATATATATATATATATATATATATATATATATATATATATATATATATATTATATATATATATATATATTTGGTTTTATATATATATATATATATATATATATATATATATATTTTAAATATATATACAATATATATATATATATATATATATATATATATATATAGAGAGAGAGAGAGAGAGAGAGAGATAATAACAAAAGCTTAAAATGTATTATATTGATTTATTTCTTCCAAAAATCTCTTTTATGATGATAAATTAAATTATTTTTATAACCAACAATAAAAAATAATTCAATTTTACACGTAATTTTAACCAATTAGTAGAGATCATTAACCTATTCTAATTTTTCATAGCTGATGATCTATAATAATTTGTGTTTCAATCATAGATTGTGATATATATATATATATATATATATATATATATATATATATATATATATATATAAATAATTCGTTACTTTTTTTGTTGCGATATAAACTACGATTTCAGTACATAATCAATAATTTATTGCAACGTTTATTCAAAGTGATTCGCATTAAGTGTTGCAAACATTTAGTCTACTCTCAACATGCGTTTCTGAATCACTTAATCATTTCTAATTATAAACCTTGAACTTATGTTTCGCGTAGTAATTCTAAAAGGTACTAACACTATCTTCAGTTTGTATTTAATTACCGTAATATCTGATTAGTTTACAAGGATCATTTTGAGCTACATCGTCTTAACCACCTGTAAAATATTTCAATATGACATGTGTAGTTCATTTCATCATATAATTCAATTAATACATTCATATCATGCAGAAACACTTCAGTTTTAGTGGTAAACTATGTATATTCTATTAGTATTAATTTAGTTTTATCATAATCCCAGTTAAATGCTATAAATATACTTTATTAAATTAACAAATATTTCTCGTATTCTAAAAAATTTTTGATTAAAAACGTGCTATTTTTACTATGAATTGTACTTTTTAAAATTTGTTTTTTAGAATAATTAAGTAAATTAAATTAAAGGTAAATATTGATGTTAAATATATAAAATTTTTGATGAAGACCATAAATATCTAATAAATTGAAATTTGTTTGGATAAATACTTGATATATATATATATATATATACATATATATATATATATATATATATATATATATATATATATATATATATATAAATAATAGCTTATTTCTATTTAATGCTAAAATAAGTTTTCCATCTTTCAAATTTTCCATCTTCTCCGATCCAGTTCCTTTATTTTCTATTCCATATCAATAAATTTTCTATCTATTGATTTCAAATATATATATATATATATATATATATATATATATATATATATATATACTGGACCGAAAAACAAGTAAATGGATAAGAGAACAAACAAAAGTAATGGATATAATAGAGCAAGTTAAATCGTTGAAATGGACATGGGCAGGACATATAGCGAGAAGAGAGGACAACAGATGGACGAAGATTGTTACAGAATGGAGACCAAGAGATAAAAGGAGACCCAAAAGAAGACCACATCAAAGATGGAGAGATGAAATTGTGAAGTATTGTGGAGGCCAAGGTTGGATGAGATTGGCCAGCGACAGAAAAGAATGGAAGAGGCTCGGAAAACTCTTCTTTTTTAATTATGACATTCGACGAGGCTTTCACCCAGGAGTGGGCTGGAGATGATAATGAGATGATGATGATGATATATATATATATATATATATATATATATATATATATATATATATATATATATACAGTTTTTTCCACGCAATACATTTATAACGTATAATTTATTTACACATTTAATCGACATTCTTATATATTATTAATAATTTAAATATATATTTTAATAGCATGTTTTATTTTCTTGCAATATGCGTTATAACAAGCTTTTTACTATCAACATTATTATGTTACTAAATTTATTTATTTTAAATTTTTTTTGTTCCTAGCATACAAATGAGACTGAATGATGTAAACTGGAACTGAAAGTTACATCGTTCAGTTTCATTTGAGCCACCCTATATATTATATCTTTTTATGAATCTTCTAATGTTTGAAAACAATGAGGCATTCTGAAATTTGAACATTTACCCATTCATGTGAAAGCAAAAACAAAAATATGAATCATGAATTTGAAACAAACAGTCTGGAAGATCACATGATACTTGTAATATTCATGAATTTGAATCTAATATAAAACTGTATAGAATTTTTTTGCAATATTACAAGTATAGGATATAAAAAGATTTAATAATCACTTACTGTTCAATTTGTCTTATGCAGATTTATATTTTTACGCCATCATTTTCAGAGCACGCCATTGAAAAATAAATTTTAAAGATATCGCAATACCATAAAACCTTTATCAAGCATAGCATGAACTCAGTTATGAATATTTTAGTAGTTTATAAAGCTGGAGTATTTACTTTTATTTGATAACAGGAATGTTTTGTATAATAATGGTTAAATATATATGGACCTTTATTTATATTTATGAATTAAATATTAGAGGTAAATATAGTAATAATATTAAAAGTAAAATAAAATGAAATAAAATAAATATAGGTAACACTTATAGTAGTTTACTGTGAATTTTTAAATGTATTAAAGGTAAAAATTTAAAATAATATTGATATAAATAATGCATGAAAAATTATAACGAAAAAATTGCAAAACATATTAGTACTATGTGAATTTAAATCGATTAATATAATGATATGTTTGGTGACGTAGTCTTTATCATTCAGTCCTATATACATATATAATTTAATAATTCTGAATAGTTTTTGTCACATGAGAGCAATATAGACTCACATAAAGTATTTATTTACTATAAATAACAAATAATTTCGATATATAACAATTAATTGAATAATTAATAGATAATAATTAAAAAGTAACAATTCATTATTCATCAATATTTTATCTAAAATTTATAAAAAAAGGTACCTGTTTTTTACTCTAAAATTAATACAAATCTCTTTTAATTCTTATTCATTAGGATTTTTCATATAAAAATATTACGTGTATATATATATATATATATATATATATATATATATATATCATTATCATCATCGTCATATCTACTTATATCAGTCCATTGCTAAGTGAAAACCTCATTAAATATTATCATTCACTGACAATTATATTCACCACGTTGGCAAGACAAGCTGATGAGGAATATATTGGCTCACTCCTATACGAAAGCCTCATAGAATGATAATAGCTCTTTTTAAATATTTTCCTGATACACTAACATTTTCTCTTTTTCTCTCGCATACTTTTCCAATAATCATCTCCCCTATGTTTCACAATTTTATCTCTCCATCTTTGATAAAGTATCTTTTTTGATCTCCTTTTATCTGTTATTCTCCTTTTCCTAATGATATTTATCCACCTATTGTCCTCTTTTTTGCTAAATATCCTATTGATGTTCATTTCAGTGATTTTTATTTGTTCTATTATATTGGTTAGTCTTGTCTATTCTCGTACATATGTATTTTACAGATTTTCGATTAAGTTTAGAAATTCACAGCATTATCTTTTTTATGTTTTGCTAAGTTGTCAAAAGTTTTTTTTATGTTCATTTTCAAAGTTTTTGATCCACAAGTAAAAGCAGGTAAAATACATTAGTTATATGCTTTTTGTTTGAGACTCAATGGTATTTTGCTTTTGAGCATGTATGTATAAATTAAAAATACAACTCCGATTTATTATTAACTATTTAATTCCAAATTCTGTTATTATGAGCTTCAAACTTAATTGATTGTGTATCTTGGAAAGACTCAAACAGAATGTGATTAACTATCTTATGATACTTAATCAAATCATTGATTTTTATGTTTTCGATTGTGAAATTAACGGATTTAAGGGTAAGGCTTTCATTTAAAGAAAATGTTATTAAATGTAACAAAAAATAAAATTAATTGTAAAAAACATAAAAAAAATATTGTTAATACTGAGAATTATTTTTATATGCATTTTTCTGAAAAAAATATTCAGCTTCCTTTTATTTTTAAAATTCTTCATAAAGATAACGATTATGTATGAAAAAAATGACTTAATATTTCATTGTTAATGAAACAGCAATTTGTTTTATAAACCCTGCTGTTTTATTTATTTATATGTAAAATTCAAATAAGATCAAAATCATTTTAATGTATAAATACTATATAGACATCGATCAGTGGTATAGTGGTTAGTATTAACGGGAGAAATATGTTCAATCCCCAATCAGAGATATAGGGAAAATAGAGCTCTTTAGCCGAGGTGAAAGCAACCGTCCTAAGGGAGTAAACCCTGAAAAAAATACCAACTCACCAGGTCAGCGTAATGAGTATGATTGAAATACTAGTGAATGATTACATTCATTGCAGTTTTCACTCAGTAATAAGCTAGTAGAATTGATATGATTATTATGATAATGATATATATATATATAATATTTAGTTTTTATTTCTAATACTATTATATATTTATCTTTTATTTATAATTTTAATGTACTGAATTCAAAAAAAACATAATTTTCTACATTTACATTTGTGAATTTTTATGATAATTTTTACTGATTAAAACTTTTTATAATTACTTAATATTAACCTACGACATAAATCAATTAAAAAAATCATTACTAAAGCAAAAAATATTATATTATTCTCTCTCTCTCTCTCTCTCTCTCTCTCTCTATATATATATATATATATATATATATAACACATTTACATTATATATATATATATATATAAGGTAATCTAAATGTGACGCCTAGATTTTTGTTTTATTAAAAAGAAATAAAAGAAATTATACACATGTTTCCATATATACCAGCCTATACACATGTTTCCTTTTAATAAAACACAAATTTAGGCATCACATTTGGATGATCATATATATATATATATATATATATATATAAGTTTCTTCGCGAAATTAATGTCTTTAATGCCATGCTACTCCAAACGTCAACGATTTCCTATGAAGATTAATGATTGAAATTGCGGAGTGATGTGAAAATTAACGAAGTATAAATTTTATGACAAATTAAAATTATCAAAAAATGAAAAAAATACATTTTCAGGAAGACTTTTCGGACAGATTTTCGAACAGTTTTTTAAACAAAACAAATTTTCATTGTATTGACATTAGATTTGAATACATATCAGACCACCAATCTATAATAAACATTGTCTACACAGAGGCATTAAGATATCTTTACAAAAGGTTAATTTTTGTAATTTATATACATTGTTAAACTGAAGCAAGTTAAAGAGTCGATAAATAAAGCGAGTGGGGAAGAAAGTTCCCTGGTTATATATAAATATTTTATAAAAATTTCAGTTTTATATAACTTTTGCAAGGTGGCCCAAATAAGACTAAAGAATAGTAAATGATAGTAAGTAAATGTATGTTTAAATCATTTAGTTTAATTTGGGCTACTCTATATAAGGGTTTTCTAATGATAAAAACTTCATTAGAATAAGTTACTACTAAAACAATATTTTCTTAACAATACGTACAATTTTATTAAATTTTCTGTTGAGATTATTATTATTATTTAAATTAATTCGAACCTACTATTCTTAAACTTATATGTATATGTAGGTTTTATTTCCATAAACTCAATACCACATCGATATTAATAACAATACAATATAAAAAGTATTTTTTATAGAAAACAATGAGATTTTTTTATAATTTCATGTTAAAATGAAAGAAATCATTTTTAACTCATTGAGCATATACAAAATATATGTATCATTTTATGTTATGTGTTATGTATTATATATATATATATATATATATATATATATATATATATATATATATACTCGTATATATATATATATATATTTCCGCGTTTAAAAATTCAGTTCATTATATAAAATTTAGTATACAAGTGATTCTTTTTTTTGACATACATTATTCTATCTTTCAATACCAACTCTTACTTTATTCAACATTTCAAAAAACGATCAATTAAACACATTTTTTCCAACTCAGAAGTCACCATTCACATTTTCAATTTCGTCAGAAATTTAATTAAATCTTTCACTAGCTGATTGGCATATCTCATACCGTGACGTTTTTATATTCACGCTATTTTCACACATACTCATACATACATGAGAACGTCAATATTGAGGTACTAACGCACCAGTGGTGGTCCTGCTTGAATATAATCTGTTGTATGAAGCACTCTCAGCTATCGCAGTATAATAAATGTATATATATATATATATATATATATATATATATATATATATATATAACGGTATGAACAATATATAAATACGCATATACATACATATACATATATATATATATATATATATATATATATATATATATATATATATATATATATATATATATATATATAAATTTAGATGTAGGTACAATTTTTACATGTAATAAATAATTTACATTCTATAATTTTAGATGTTTGCGATCAAGTAAAAATTTGTATAATTATTTTTTTAATATAACAACATTTAAATATAATATATGTGTATATATATATATATATATATATATATATATATATATATATATATATATATACAAGTGTATTTGTAAGACTAAAAATTATTGACAAAAATCAAAATATGTGATGTCAGTATCAGAGGTGCGATTAATAAGGATAAATATAAGTCTAAATCATTAAAATTTTCATTTATATTATTAAAATGGCACTTTTTGCGTAGAAATTGGAGTTACATTTGATTTTTCCTTTTTAAATAATTCCACAACAAAATAAGACGAAATAACTTCTAACGTTCGTCTGACAAAATAATAATGCACACTAAAAAATATATAAATTTTGATAAAAAATAGCATCAAATCTTGTCAGATGGATATATCATAGAGAAACCGTAACATATTTAATTTCTTTAAAATATTTAATACAAAATTATTAACAAAAAAAATATCAATGATCCAAAAATGAATTATATATACCTAAGGGAAATATAACTAAAAGAAAATGAATGTATTTAAATTTATTAATTTTTGTTGTTTACATTTAAAAATTAATTTATTAAAAAAAGTGTTCGTGTAATATTATAAAACAATAACATTTTTAATTAAATAAATTTCAGATATTATATTTAACATACAAGTTAATATGAAAAAGTTTTATAAATCATTTATAGGTATTAATGACAAATTGGAAATCAATTTTATAATTAAAACCGAATGGAATGTTTCTGCTTTTAACCAGAAATATTTATTTAATACTAATAACGTTTTATACATTGAATATGTAGATATATATATATATATATATATATATATATATATATATACACTCACATATATATATTAATAAGTATAAATGTATGTTTACTAAATATATGTTTTAACGGTAACTTGAAAACAATAGTTATGTTAAATATTACAATTTGAAGCTTTAAGTGTAATTCCATGTCAACGTTAATAACTAAAATTAAAGGACGTAAATTATTAAATTAGATTTTTCGCCATTCTCTTACATACTCTACACGTACATACATTAAATAATATGTATAATTGTATATATACATATATATATATATATATATATATATATATATATATATATTATTACATCTAGATAATTTTAAATTTTTTAGATGTATTATCTTATTTTACGTAATTTTTAAATAACTTACGTCGTAAACAATAAATTATAATTTTAAATTCTGCATATTTTACATATATTATTGAAACAGCATTTCAAGCGTCATTAGTTTGGCAAATTTTGACTCAAAAATACTACAGACCTTGTTTTCGGTTTCACAGTATCGATTATTATTAAAGAAATAATAATTAAAATATATCATTTTAATACTATCATTAGTTTAATTTGTGTATTGAGCAAATATATTATTTAATATATATATATATATATATATATAAAAAAACGAATATATATGAGTTATTTTTATTCCTGTGTAAAATCTTCAAAAGTGTGTGTAATTTTATTGTTCAACATAGTATCCTTTAGAGAAACCCGTCATGTGTTACACTTAAACGTTGCTCCAGTTGTTACGTTGATCCCCTGAAACAGCAATAGGATTTTGTCCAAGTCTGTGAAATAGTCATTCGTTCACTGCAAATAGCCTCAGACGTTTGAATTGGTTCGTAATCCATTTCGTCATATTAAACAAATAATAGTCCGAAGAAATTCAAGTCTGTATACCTATGTATAATACGATTTGGAACCCTATTTCCATTAGTTTTGTTCTCTCACATATGCTTTATACGCCTGTTTGATGAACGAGGACTTTTTGTGGGCTAATCGAATAACGTTTTTCTTTTTCAACTCGGTTTTCAAACGATTAAATAACATGAACGTATGCTCTGGTTTTTGACCCGTCATGTGTTCACGGTTACCTTAACTATCGTGTTCACGGTTACCCTTAAAAAATATATTTTCCAATAAAATCTTTTTCCCGCGAGCCATTTCGTCATATTAGGGATAATAGTCCGACCAAGTCTGAAACAGCGATTTCCCTATTTCCATTAGTTTTGCGTCAGATCGTTGTCGTGACGTTTGTGCAATCGGGGAAAACTCGGTTTTCAAACGATTAAATAACAATGAATATCGCCTGTAATGATAACCTAGTCGATAAAGATTATTCTTGCGAATACCAAAAATAACCGAAACCTTCCCGAATTGTCTTCGCCTTTTTCGGAGCAGATTCCCCCTTGATAACCCATTGTTTAGACTGCTCTTTAGTCTCAGGAGTGTAGTGATGTATCCATGTTTCATCTACAGTGATGAAACGACGCTTAAAGTCCTGTGGATTTCGCTGAAAAAGCTGCAAACCGTTCTTGAAACACTTCACACGACCTCGTTTTTGGACGATCGTGAGCAATCGCGGCACCCACCTGGCGGATAGCTTTTTCATGTCCAAATGTTGGTGCAAAATATTATGTACCCGTTCACAAGAGATGCCTACAGCACTAGTAATCTCACGCACTTTCACTCTTCTGTCATCCATCACCATATCATGGATTTTCAAATTTCTCTGGAGTGGTGACCTCAACAGGGCGTCCAGAACGTTCAGCGTCTCTTATGCTCATATGGCCACTCCGAAAATTTTGAAACCACTTATAAACCGCACTAATCGAAGGTTCAGAGTCACCATAATGTTTATCAAGCTTCTGTTTAGTCTCCTGAGGCGTTGCCTTTAATGAAGTAGTGTTTAATCAACATGCGAAATTCTTTTTCGTCCATTATTTGACAATCACTCGATTTCCTTGATTCCAACGATTATCAAACACAAAGGAATAGACCGATATGGCTGAAACTTGATGTGTGTTCTTCCAAGAGGTGCTACTAATTAAAAATAACCTCTATATGCACCAGTGGTGCCATCTTTCGGAATTTACACGGACTTATCAAACGACCCTCGTATGTGTATATATATATATATATATATATATATATATATATATATATATATATATGCGTCAATCGAAGTTGTCTGATCTAAAACTGCTAGTGTCTTCAACAATGAAGTTCCTTCTAATTAAATTCAAAAACAGTTAAATTTTATTAATTTTTGACCGAATGTAAATAATAATAACTTTTATTTTTAATTATACACCTTTAGCAATTAAATATTATATAAGTTTCAGTAAAAAATCATAAATAAAGTAAGAAAAAAATATTTACTGATTTTCTCCTAAACTGTGAGTTTATTTATTAAAATTAATAGAATTATAAAAAATTATAATCAAAATATTAACTTTACAATAAAGATCATATTATACACTAAAAATAATAAGTATGTGAATTAAATAGTAAATGTTATTATATATATATATATATATATATATATATATATATATATATATATGCAGTTAAAAATATTCTACTTATTGTTTAAAAATAAATAACATATTTAATTTTATTTTTGTTATATGGATATATAAAAAATTAAAATTAAAATATAATATAGAAATAAAAAGAAAAAAGTAAGATAATTAATAAAATTATAAGAAGATTATCTCATAGAAAAGAATGATATAAATTAATGTTACTGCAGTAAGTACTCAATATATAATTTTCATCCAAAGGTTAATACCACTAATTCTCCATAACGTTCTAATCTCTAATATGAACAACGACCGAGGCGAACATTAGCGGAAACGCATGCGGTCATTTATTTACAGAAACTTTTGAACAATTTGTATAATTCAAAATTGTGTTAATAGAGTGTAAATTTGAATAGTTATTTTTTTAGTAAAATGATTGAATAAATATTCTAGTGTAAATGAGATCAATATAAAAGTTAATTAACAACAAATAGTTTGTAAAATGTATTCAAAAAATCATTATAATGAAATTCTATTACGAAAACTAAGATTTTTTTATATAAAAGAGTTTATTTTTTTAAAAAATAGTAACTTAAATTTATTTACACTAATTCGTTTATAATTTATGAAAATATTTTTTTTATTTATTTGAACTATTTTTAAATAATTTATTTAAATTAAGCATACTTAAAGCTTTTCGATGCTTTTTTGTAACATTTTTTAATTTTATATTTGGATTAATGTCTGGAATAATGCTCATATTTTTTCTAAAAACATTTGTACTAGAGTAGTTTTAATACAAAAATTAATAAATTTTATTGTTAATTAAAAAAATACACATTGTAATGAAAATTATATTTCAGTTTTAATTATACTTTGTAGTAAAAATATAAAACGATTAAAAATATAATAATTTGCTTTTAACTCGAGAAAAATAGAATTGAAAAGTTTGTCAAGATAATAATTATTAATGTGTAAATAATAGAAAAAATGTAAATAAATTTAATTTTGTGGTTGATAATAATTAAATAATATTTCACATTACTTTCTTTTCTATTATTTTAATTTACTTTTCCAGCGTTTTACATTATTAATAAAATAATTCCTATTCTGTAATTTCAATTAAGAAATTAAACACTCACACTTAATTTACACCAAAGCAAAAAATGTTTTTATAATATCAATACTAAGCTATATATATATATATATATATATATATATATATATATATATATATATATAATATATATATATATATATATATATATATATATATATATATATATATATATGACACAAAAAGTATAAATTGAACAAATAAAGAGATAAGAAAGATCAAAATTTTCATGTAATTATTTTAATCGAACTCTTATCTACTTCGATTATTGTATTGTAAAAAATGATAAAATCAGAATTACGAATCTACGTTAATAACAAAAAAGAAGAAAAGTGAAAAATTATTTCTTTTCAGGAACAAAATGTTCTATTTTAATACAATAAATCAAGGATCTACAAAATCACTAGCTAATAAAAAGCAATATATATTTAAATAAAAGTTAAATATAAATTTATGCCAACACACAAAAAATAAATTAGATTTAAAATATACACTTTTTTAAAAAGTTATAGTAAGATTTCCGTTGATCATTATTTGCTTACTTGCAATAGAGATTTTCACAATCTGGTTTATTTTATAAAGAAAAATCCTTGGAAAGAAGTTTAAAATTATTTTTGATACGTTGAACCCCATACAAAGGTTTAAATATAATAAATATTTGATAAAAGTTTTTTTTATGCCATAGGCACGTTGTTGCTTTTTGAAACTTATATAAAGTGTAAAATATCTTATATGTACTGTTTTTCATCCATAGTAATACTTTAAAAGTTTCCGAAAACTAATTTACACACATTTAACTTAATATATCTAAAACGTACAAAGTTGACTATATTCTCTTTTGATGATGCAATCTAATTACTTATTAAATATAATAAACTATAATATACATTACAGAAAATTCCGAATGTTCAATTACATTCTATAATTTAATAAATACATTTCATACCAATAACATTTCATAAACGAAAATCATTAATAAAATTATATTCAAAAAATATAAAATAGTAATGTTACTCTAGAAACACAAACACACACACACACACACACACACACACACACACACACACACACACACACACACACACACACACACACATGATATAGTATATAAAAATAAGTATGAAAAAAAAGAAAGAAAAAATAAATTGAAAATTTTAATTTAATTAAACAATATATAAATTTAAAATACTTATCAAACGACCCTCGTATATATATATATATATATATATATATATATATATATATATATATATATATATATATATAATATATCTAAAATTATAATTTCTAAGTATGGTTATAATAAGATATAAATAATGTTCAAAATACTAAATATCACATTAAAATTTATATTGAAAAAATGTATTTTGCACATTTTCAATAGGTATCACTGTGAAAGTATTTTTGGTGTAATAATTGTATTATTTATACGTTTACTTTTTCTTCTTATTAAATATTTATTCACTATTTCACATATATATATATATATATATATATATATATATATATATATATATATATATATATATACATGTTCAATGCTAATCGTATTATTTACACTCTAACAATTTGAAACGCCACTGTTGCAGAGATAAAAAATATCACACATTAACTCATATAAAATGAATGAGAAAGAACGGACGAGAAGAGAATTGAAAACAAAACAGGGAGAAAGAAATCAACACATCGTGACATTTATATATCAATTCACATAGGCATAACGCTCAAAATTATTGGAAAACTTAATCAAATCAAACGAACGCAATTATCAATACGGTTTGTGATTGCTCGAAATCTCGTGGAAATCCATTGAACGTGTGACACAATACAATAGTATACAGTTGGTTAGGATAGCCAGCGATAACCATCATCATTACGTAATGATCGTAACATGAAATTTTGCCAATTCGAATCAGGCACTGATACATTGCACTGAAATTTATTTGTGTTGTGTTCATTGTAGCATACGTTCAGCACTATATGTTTTGCCAATTAAAGTTGTATTGTTAATACCGAATCTATTGTCAACTATATAATCGAAATTAACAGAATATTGATTAGTTGAGAGAAATTAATGAATTCCTTCTGTCGTAGTTTTTAAAATATTTATAAAGAATTTATATCATAACATGTTCCGTAGATATGTAGAAATATGTAAATAAAAATGTGTGCATATGTATTTATTTTTAAAAAATGAATATTTTCATACAGTTATTCAGTTATTTTAAAATGTACAATATTTTAAGAATACAAAAAAAGAAAAATAAATTTATTTTAGGATTAAATAAATGCTAAAATTAAATAATCGTAACACTAGTGTATATGTGTTTATATATATATATACATACATACGTTTTCCATTTTCCATCAACAAATTTGTTATCAAAAAAATACAATAAAGCAGATCATAAATGCACTAAATTAATTTTTGTTTAATATTAAATTAGAATATCTACTAGATTTTAATCATCACTAATTATGAACGAATTGATAAAAATGTGAACTTTTCTTTACATTTCAAAATATTTTTTTCTAATAACGAATACAGTTTATGAAAAAATAGTTTTTTATTTATTTTTTAAAGAACAAAATAGAATTGCTATATATTTTTACTGATTGTATAATTACAATTATCATAGTAATTTGCTTAAATTTTAATAATAACTTGTTTAATTTACAAAAATTCATTTCTTTTCAATAACAAGTAATAATTTTAATTAAATATAATAAAATTTATTAGCATTTTTAATTTAAAACTAACTTATTCATTTTTACTCACTCCAATATCACAAGATTTTATAAAAATGCTAATCATTTATTGTTCATTTCATTCACTGATGCACATTCAATATATAATGTAATTTTATAACGTAGAATTCTAACGATATTTTTATTATGAAGACTGTAAAATACACAAATTATTAGAATTTGAAATTTTAAAATGGATGTGCTGGAGTATTTTTAATGAATCCTGCCATGTTATTATGTATATACAGAGCAACAATATGCAAAATTATGATATAAATATATATATATATATATATATATCATAAGAAAAAACAGAATTTTCTAAAATAGTAATTTAAAATCTAAACCAAGCAATACAGATTGTAATAAAACCCAATAGCCACCTCAAAGATCTACAAACTACTACAAAAATAAATTTTCACAAACTTCAAAGACAGAAAGAAATAATATTGATAAAAAATTTGAACAATTCATTAATGTTTTAATTATTATACTTCATATATATATATATATATATATATATATATATATATATATATATATATATATATATATATACATAAATTCAAGAATGAACAAAACCTAATATATATTAGTTTATTTATATGTATGACTTGTTTTATAATTTATATTGAGATCATTAAAAAAACATTTTTTTACTGTTATCAAAATTATATTTAATAAGACAATATATCTAAAATAATAGGAATAAAAATATAATAAAACAATACATAATATTTTGCATAAATGTAATAAATATTTTAATAATAATGAATTCAAAGATATTTTAATACGTTAACTAATTGTGTATTATACTTTACACTCTAATGAGTTCAATTTAGAATAATTAATATAATTCAATAAGCAATAAATTATTGAAAATTAATTATATTATTACATGTACATAAAGAAATAAAATATTAAATAACAGACAGTCGTTAAATATAAATTTATTTTCAAAATTAAATACTTTTTTAATTTAAAAAATATTATTATGTCATCTACTACAAAATGTTTAACTAGTTAGAAAGATAAATTCAGTGCATAAATTCGAGTTACGCATTAGAGACACTGATCGACCATGAAGAATTAAATATGCAAATTTCATGTTTCATCAAATTGATGAAGATTGAGTTTTTATGACTAGCTTGTTCTACTAACGAATCTTCATTTTACATTAATGATCATGTTAACATCTTGTAAAATTAGTCGAGAAAATGAGAACACGGTTTCTAAATAAAATCATAATGTTATAGTAAATATTTTATTACAAGTTTTTATAATAATTTTTAATAGTTAATATTACAAATAACTGTTATTTGTTAGTAATTCAAAGTATTTGTATAATTAAAAAACAAATTACATCGATAATAGCAGATAATAAATAACATTGTAAATTTATAATTTTTAATAATAAATTATTTCATTAAAAATTAGATAAAAATATTTTATTTATGTTTTAAAATATAACTAAATTTCTAGATTAAGACTATATTTAGACACACATTCCGGAAAATTTTATTTTTTTACTGTCTGTTGAATAATTTATTTTTAAAGAAACTTTATATATAAAGAATCATCAAATGAAATGAAATAAAATAATGATTAACAAAAATTTTAATACCTAATATTAATTTAAATATTAATATTTTTTTCAATATTACAATGTAAACAATTTGAGAATTGTAATAGTTATTTAAATCTTACATTCATTATTATTTTAAAAAATTTCAATTTTATTTAACACCACATGACAAAAGCAAACGTTTAATATAGTAATTCAATCATGCATAAACCACATAAAACATTTCATATACAATACAATCCATGAAGAGCGAAATTCTAAACATTTGAATATTAAAATGTTATTTTCTATAGTTATACATTCGTCAGTAAGAAAATTACATTTATATTTTCAAAATCGAAATTAATTTCCGCATTTGCTACATAAACGTATACAAGTATTAGCTTATACATTTATGTATGTATAAACATATTTGAAAACAGTTTTACGATAAACCACATATACATATTCAAATATAAAAAAATAACTGATTATTTATGTAGTTTATTTAAATAAAATTTATTATACGCTTGTATTAAGTAGGCCAAAAATTTGAACATTATATTTATTTGTGTTAATTATTTTTAGTCAAATATTACATATCATATAAGAATATATCTAAACATATATACATATAAACAATAAAAACATTTTTTACATTAAAGAACTCCTACCCGTATTCAGTTTATGACCTATAATTGAATCTGCAATGCAGGTACTTTCAAATACTCTACTCAATCCAATATTCACTCTCATATAAATATCTCAACATATATACATACATATATATATATATATATATATATATATATATATATATATATATGTATATAGGTAGATAGCTAGATAGAAAGAGAAAGAGAGATAAAAAAGGGAGGAAAAATAGATAAATAGAAATATACTTATATTTATATATATTTATTAAGTAATATATTCTTGATTATTTCTTTTAATTTATAATAACTAATTGGAAGTAAGAAATGATTAGTCTTTAAATAAATGTTTTAATAACCAATTCAAATAAAGTAAGGTATTTATTTTTTTTAAATCTTATACCCAAATCATTATATCGTTTAAAAATTTTTAAATTTTGTTGCATATGCGTATTTCAATGACTATATCATTAACTTAAATTCGTATAATTTTTCAAATAATGGCTTAATCATAAATTCTGAGAATAAGTAAAAATAAGGATAATAAATAATTATTAAATATTTTTAAATTAGTGATTCAGGAAAATTTTTCTACAATAAAAAAAAATAATAATGATGTTAAAACAACTGTAAGACAGTTTAATTTTAATTTCCACTTGTGATAATAATGTATTTTCATTAATCTGTCATTTAAAATAAAATTTGTTTGTATGTTATTAAGATTATAAAAAATTAAATATAATTAAAAATAGATTTACTAGTAGATTAATTACAAAATTATATGGTTTTCTCAGATAACGCAATCGTGAAATTTTGAATACTTTTTAAAATTAATGGAATTTGTTACAGCATATTTTTTGATTTTGATGATAAAATAAATACAATAATAATTTATTATTATGTTAATTCAATTGAACAAATGAAATATGATGTTTCACTTTAAATAGTAATTTTTAATTATTTTTTTTAAATATTCAATTTTTTAAGATAATAAAAGTAAGTATAAAAAATAAATAAAAGTAATTTAATTAGCAGTCAAAAAGTATCTGGAAATATATATCATAATTCATTATAATTAATTCATAATTTTCTGAAATATAATTAGTTATAATATGCAATTTCAGTGTCAAATTAGTTATTTGTATTCAATTCTTCATCAAAGTAACTAAACTAACGAGTGTGATCAATTGATTATAAAATATAATTTTTTCACAAATCGTAATGAAAACATTTCAAATTATGTAAATAAAAAATAAAATATTCAATTTATTCTCCTAAAAGACTCCTAAAATATTGAATTAGATTCAATACACCTGCAGAAACATTTTTTTCAGTTTTTAAAATAATCTTAATTCAATATTTGCTTTTATCTATTGTATATTTTTATATATACATACAAATACAATACATACATACATACATACATACATATATATATATATATATATATATATATATATATATATATATATATATATATATATATATATATATATATAATGAATATATGGGGTTAAATATATATTTCTCGATTCTAGAAAATAAAATAAATTCCATAAGAAATAAATCAGAGAAAATGGAAATGTATGAATGAGTGATACATAGTTTTTAATTAAAAAAAATATTTTTGTAAAACCGAATGTATTAATATATTATAGCTGTATTGAATCCATTAAATACTTGGCCGCAAATTTAATTGTTTCCATCGATCAGCTTCCCACGCATAATACATGTCTAAGTAATATCCATAATTAAATACAACATATCATAATAGTCGTATTCTCACACTGTCAACACTACCGAAAACCTATCGAATATTTGTGCGATACATTAGATACATAGAAGGATTAAAAATCTATATATTATCAATTAAATAAAATTTAAACATACAAATGTTCAAAAGTGATTGAAAAATTTATTTCATCAATATCAAACAGAATGAAAGAAATTATTTAAAAAAAGGGCTGATAATTTGATAGTAATTTTAATATTTCCTGATATATAAATTTATTTTCAATTAATTTTAATTGTAGTGAAATTTTTTTCTACAATTCTTTTCCTTTAAATTTCATTTCAATCACAGCTAAATTTATATCTTTCATTTTTCAAACTTGATCCACACAAACTATCAATCAATTATCTTACATTGAAAAATATTACATTACTTGTATTTTCGTACTACAAAATCTGTGTTATTTTTTTGCTTTACGTATTGTCTTTAAAATATTTCTAATAATATAATAATTAAAAATTATAACCCTTAAAAATATTTTTATTTAACTTAATTTTCCAATGTATATCCATGTTAAAATATAATCATTTCGATTAAAATCGATTATTATTGACTGAAATTAATATGAATTTGTATGAAATATATAATGGAAAAACTTCTATAAGTAAACTTGTGTGGAAAATTATAATTAAATTTCATACGTTTTAGCGAAAATCAACAAGAAATATTGAACTAAATATTATAAGCGAAGTTAATAAACTCATCTTCCAATATCGTGTTTCAATATTAATTATGACTAATAGTGAAACTTTATAATTGTATTCATAAAATCGATAAAGTGTTTTGGTAAGATAATCGTTTTCTGAACTATAATTTAGAAATAGGTTTTATCAGAGATGCCTATAACCAACTATTATTAATTAAATAAACAACAAGGGGTAAATCTGGTTTATCTATTCATTGTATCGAGTAAATACTTCCTTCAGTTTTGTATAAATTTAATTATTCCATATATACAATATAATACTCAACGCACATATAGCATTTACAATATGTATTATTACAAATATTTTTTTTATTAGATTTAAAATTTTAATGATATTATTTTATTCATTAGTCATTAAATATTTTTATTATCTATAACTACGACATCGATAAAAAATAATTATATTTTTAAAAAATTATTATTAAAAACAAGAATTGACTACAAAGACATTTTACTATAGAGTAATTAAATAGAATAAATATTAATGTGAACATTTTACTCCATTATTTTAAAATCATTACACTGTGATAAATTTAAATGGTTTCTACTTATGTCTCTCAAAGGGCATATATATATATATATATATATATATATATATATATATATTTACATATATATATATATATATATTTTTAAAAATGTAATGGTAGAAAAACTATCAAATTAAAATAAATTCTTTAATTTAGACTAAATATGGTTCATTAAATTTATTGTAGTTAATTGTTATAAATTTTAATTTTTATATATTTTTTAAATAGAAATAAATTATATAATATTTTCTATATATATATATATATAAATAATTTTTTTAAAAATAATTATATTTTAATAATTTATATAATATTTTCTATTATTAGTTTTAATGCTCATGTTTTTAAAAATCTCATTTAATACAAAGAGTCGAGTTAACAATTTTAATACGAATAAATTAATAAAAAAAGTAAATCAACTACTCGTATTTACGAGATTATTAAAAATGTAAGATATCTTAAGATACTTGATAAAAATTAAAAAATAGAATATGAATTAAATAAAAATTAAGTCTTAAGACTTTCATTAATTATTGTAGATAATTGTCATAAATTTTAATTTCCATAATATTATTTTTTAAATATTAGAAATAATTTATATAATATTTTCTATTATTAGTTTTAATGCTCATGTTTTTAAAAATCTCATTTAATACAAAGAGTCGAGTTAACAATTTTAATACGGATAAATTAATAAAATAAATAACTATACGAGAATAAAAATGTATACTATCTTATATTTGATAAAAATTATATATGAATTATAAAAATTAAGTCTTCGATATATATATATATAAATACAGAATGTTATAAAAATATATATATATATATATTATTAAATATAAATATGGTCTTTTATAGTGTGTAATTATGTATATATATATATATAATAAAAATATATATATATACATATATATATATATATATATATATATATATATATATATATATATATATATATTATACAGATCATAAAATTTAATATGAAAAAATACATTAAATATTTTAACAAAAATGTATAATTATGATTAAAATAATTGAAAAAATATTTTTTTTAATTATAGTATAGATTTCATAATTCTGAATGATTTTATTGCTGGTATTTTAAAATTATACAAGAAATTTATATATAAAATTATTAAGAAGAATATTTAAATGATGGTAAAAAGTGCCGATATAATCAAATATATCTTGTTTTAACTATATATTTTTCATAAACATTCATTTCAAATAATAAAAACAACACATATTGTCCTGTCACAAAAAATTTAAATAAAATTTCAAACATAAAACATGTTTTTTATTAACAAATTTTTAATAAATATTAAAAAGATACTAAGAAAATTGAGAAAAAAATTGACTTGAGAAAAATCATTTTCTCATTTTCCAAACTTCTAATACCATTCTAAACTTCTTTTACTAGTATTAGTGAAATATTTGGTTCTTTATATGTATTTCCTTCTGCACATTCATCCCTCTTTACACATTTGTATAATTTAGTGTAGAATTCTTTTATTCTTTCAATTATTGTGGATCTATTATATGTCATGAATCCATCCTTTGATTTTAAAGTAGTTATTTGTTTTTTTCGAATTAGAAAATTTTGTTTAATTTTTCGATAATTTCATTGTTTATATTTTCTTCTTCGCTCTCTAGTTTCAAAGAAAAACAATTAATCAATTTTAATTTAAAATCTGTTTCTTTTTCTGTTAAAGCACATATATTCATAACTCTTAAGGGAGTTTAAATAATCTTTCTTTTCTAATTAATTTTTAATATATATTAAGTTTTTTACCGTACAATAATCACTTTCAGCGTTAAAATGATTCAAAATCGAACAATTTTCGATTATAGATTTCTTATTCGCAAGTATATAATCAATTCTCTCTTTAACACTATCAGGGCTTTTTAAAGTCTATATTTAAAAAAAAAATTAATTCATGATATAGAAATAAATATATATGCGTGTGTTTAAATTTGTTTAATTCATCGAAATATTCATTATTATTAATTCTTTATTTACGACTAAATACATTTTCAGAAAATAAAATTTGATATCATAAATTAGAATGAAAATTTATATGTATTTGTATTTAATATCTCGTTAGGATTTTATAAATACAAAATACAACTTTTTAAATTGAATTTGACGGAAGAAAAAAGAAATTAAGTTGGTAAAATGCTGAAAAATTTTCTAGAAAAGTTACATTTCTGGAATGAAATCAAAAAACTGTTATTCAAATATTAATTTGCAGTAATATTATTACACGTAAAAAAATTTCCTATCACGTCGACAGATTACGTAAATGTATAAAATTAAAATGGATTTCCATTCATTCAAGCTATTCAAATTGGAAGGCGAGAAGCATTCGCTTACAAATGAACTGAAACGCTTTTAGTAATGCGCATGTAGTAGCGTACCACGTTCATTTATATCCGTTGCAATCTTGTCTCGGAAAATGTGTGTTTGGGAACACAGCGCTAAGATTGCACAAGAAGAAGTTTTAATACTTTTTTTCTGTTGATGTCGAAGTCCTCTACAAGAACTAAATGTACCAACTCGATTTTCATGTGGTATCGTGCAAGTTTCGCAAGTAGGTACAATTGGGAATTCTTTTTTTATAAAATTAGATTAAATCAAAGATGTTACTTTGTTTCAACTTTACACATGCACTTTACAATTTCAAATTTATATGGATAGCATACCAATTTCAACAAACGTATATATTTTTATTATTCGAAGAAAATATTGTTACTAACACACATATATATATATATATATATATATAATTATGTAAATATCACAGTTTTGAGTTGTGTAAATAATTATTTTTTTTATATAAATCCTGTTATGAAAATATTCTGATTTTTTTAAATATATATATATATATATATATATATATATATATATAAGTAAAAATAAAAAACATAAATAAAATAAAAATATGTCACAGAAGATCAATCAAATATTACTTTCAGAGAACAATATTCATTCAAGCAATGGTAGTTTAACAACTTTAATAAAATTCATACTAAAAGTTTCATATTAGAACAAAATATTACTTCTTATCATACAAATGAAAATTAAAAAAGTTTGCAACTAGAAAAGTAGGAAACAAATTGTCGTTAAAGAATATACACATATATTTGTAAAACTTTATTCATATTCTGTTGAATCAAGATTTCTTTAAAGTTTCGAGACAAAAAATAATTTATTTAAGACGCATTTAATAACTTTTATAACAAGATTTATTAATTATTTATGAAATATTTGTTTCTTCATAACTATTATATATATATATATATATATATATAGATATATATATATATATATATATATACGTTTTAAAACTGACTAATAATATCATTATTAAAAATTATTTATAATTATTGAAAGATGTTTGTATTTTTATATTAAATATAAAAAAGTCTATAAAATATTTTACTGACTTTTATTTTATATAGTTTTTCCTCCAAAAAATAATTAAAAATGAGATCAAAACATATTTTTGTATCTTACTTTTTATATTAGATAAAATCCATTTCATACGTGAACAACTTTGCAAAGAATTATTTATTTATCAGACAATAATGAAAACTTATATTCAATAATATATATATTTATATATATATATATATATATATATATGTGTGTGTGTGTGTGTGTGTGTGTGTGTGTGTGTGTGTGTGTGTGTGTGTGTGTGTGAGTGTATATGTGTGTGTGTGTGTGTGTGTACATAAATAAACTAATCAGTAATAATAACTATCATATATAGGATCATATCGTGATATCATGAAACATGAAATATCCTGTATCATGAAACTAACTATCATATATAGGATAGTTTAAATGATATTAAAAATTAGTAAGGAATAATAAATAATAGTAAACAAATAAATATGTCTAAACGCATCAGTCTCATTTGGGACACCGTATATAACTTCTGTTTACCACGTTGTATTCATTAAAAATGTTGTTTATTATAACAGAATACAATTTAAATATTCATAATAAATATTTCTAATATATAAATATACAACTTAAATTACATTATCGGCTTTTAAATATATTGCGTTACGCGTTGGTGTATCTTCCTCAATAGTGGTATGTTTGCGGCCAACACATCGGTTAAGTGGTTTCAATGTCTACGCATTTACAAATAAATCACTACTTGAAGCACAAAATATTTTCTACCGTCATTCAATAATTTCTTACTGTTTTTTTTATTCTTTTTATATGCGTTTTATATTGATTATATTATTTTTAGAGTGCTGACACAAAAAATCTTGTCTATGATTATATAGCTGTGTATTTTAAATAAATACTTTTATGTGTTTTTTACACATGATTTTACAAAATGCTATAATAAAATACATTTATATTAACAACAATTTAGTATTAAAAAATTGAAACAAATTTGATATTTATTATTAAAATAAGTAATTTATTAAAATGTCACAATTATTTTATTAAAACAAATTGTAGATACTATTTAATTTGAAACTGTTACAAATTCACTTTCTTACAAAGGAATTATCACCACTAACACCAGAAAATTTTATAAATAGCCATTTTTAACCAAAAATTAGTTTATATTTTATAACACTATTCTCTGATGATGATGACATTGCCATCGAAATGCGTATTAGCCTTTTGTCTTTATAAGCAACAAAGTAAACAATAAATGATTATTAAACATTATATTTTGTGGTTGATAATTTATTTGTTGTGGGGTTGATAATTCAGTCATCTCAAAAGTTACAATATTTTATAGAATAATTCAATAATCGCTTATTGTTTTTTTTTCTAATACAAATTTTTATCCTCAAAGTACTACATTGTAAAGTTTGTAATGTATAACAACAAATAAATTGAACAATATGGAATTATTGAACACTTTTACAAAGTCTTTTGGTATATAATAAACTATATTCAAATAGCTTTTAATAAATATATCGTTTTTAATCGAATGAAAATATCTTATTATTATTTTAAACTTGTTAATATAAAATGTATATAAATATATATTTTTTAAAAACATCTACATTAAAATTACTCAATATTAATTATATTTGTTATGGACACCAGGACGATCTCCTAAGTTACATGTACTGGTCCATGTATTAGATAAACTTTACAAGAGCGCACGTTGTACCAGTTCTGTAAGTAAACTAACAAGGGTGTCGAATGATTGATTAGCAGACTCTTGAAGAGATGGCCGATATTATCCTGCATTGTTGAAGGTTTTGCACAGTAGTTTCCCGAAAGTTACTGTTGAATAGGTGTTCCAATTTATCTTATAAATTATTCAATGTAATTTTGCTTGTTTAGATGTCTGTTTTAGACGTTAAACCATTGCCATGGAAGTAATTATCCACGAAATGAAATATGTTATTTATTAACTTGATTAGGAACAATTTTAAACGTGACAAATATTCAAATTATTAGGATTATTTTTATTATTTACGCAATTAGTAAATACAGATTTTTCATAAATAATTAACATTATAAATAATCATTCACCTGTATTTATTTTTTAACTTTTAAGTATGTTGAAGTTGAAAATTAAGCATTTACAATATCTCTTTGCTTTAAAAAAGTTTTTCTTTTAAACCATTCTTTTAATTGAAAATTTTACTTCCAAAATATTATTTGTCAACTCCTAAAATTAAAAATTTATTTAATATCTAAAACAAAAAACATCCCTGAAATGATATCTTCGTAATATATTTAAGAAAAAAAATTATTTAAATTCACCTTTAACAATCATGTGAACGTTATATTTTGTAATTCATCTTATAGTACAGAAAGTTATATAAAAATGGAATTAATTATTAATTATATTGCTTTAATGAAGTTATGAAATTGTTGTAATTTATATGACAATAAAAAATATATCTAGCGATTAATGCTCAAAAAAAATTTTTAAAACTTTTTATAAAAGATGATATTTTAATTTTTTTTAAAAATTTCATTAAAAGAAATTTTCATTAATTTCCTATAAATATTGATATTTTTAAATATTTTAAATCGTAATTAGTTATCTAAATAAAAAGGGTATAAAGAGTACAAATTTTCATATTAATCTTTTATATCAATAACAAACTAGAAAAAATAGATAATTTTTACTATTTTATTAGCATATGATACATAAAAACTAGTTTTGAACTCATGACATATTAATTAGTAAATTAATAGCTTATCACTTGATTACAGCACCTAAACTTCAATCATAGTTCGTAAAATGTTTGGTGTCGTCAATTAATACAAATTAGCATAAATGAAAATTCAGCTATTTCCATAATTCATTGAACAATGGAACGAGGTACTAAATGTATACAGAAAGTTCTATTGCATAATAAGCAGAACAAACAGTTCGTTTTACAAATTGATGAGTCTACTGCCATTAAAAAAATGTTAGGTAATTATTCACTTTATGATTATTTTGTCAACAAATATGTTACTGATCTAATACTACTAAGCACACATTTAGAATATTGCATTTATAAAGAAAGGACATATTTAAGATACCAATTTTTTTCAATATTTTAACCGAAAATAAGTACTTTATTCTATTAAAATAAAAATTATACATACACACATACGTATGTATATATATATATATATATATATATATATATATATATATATATATATATATATATATATGGTATTCGCCATATGGGTAACATAAGAAATTTATTGATATAATTCGATAAAGTCGTTAAATTAAAAACATAATTTTTTATCCCATTAATAATAACTATAATATTCATTAGAAAAAAATACAATAAACAATAATTAATTCTATTATATAGTAGAAATTGTTAAAATAAATGCAGTAGGTTACATTTTTGCTGAGCAAAAATATTCACCACTTATTGATAATGGCATACAATATCAAAGTTTTTGTTAAATAAATTTGACAGCATTGCAGTATAACTAAACATTAATTCAGTTATTCACTTAGTTACTATTATTTATAAATTTTACTATCCTTTAATCTCATTTGAGGCATTCTATATATTGGGTTGAGTCATAAATAATTTCCGTTATTGAGAGAAAGTTTTAATGACACACCTCATCCTAATGATTCACCTCATGTGACAAGTTTTTAAATATTTGAATTAAGTGAGTAATGCTCAGCCTTGTTACAATAGTGATAGCTTATATCTCGTATTCAAAAAATAAATTACTGGTTGTCAAATAGAAAGTTTGAAATCGCTATGTAATATTATGGGAATTTAGTCAAAAGGGAAATTCTATGAAGACAAGTGGAAAAATATACAGTATGTATGGTGAAAGAATCATAATTGACCGATACGTATGGAACTGGTTTGCAAAATTTCGTTCCAGAGATAAGTCATTGAAAGATGAAAATAGACAAGGACGCCCTTTGTGTTTAAATAAAGAAGCTCTAAAACCATTGATAGAATACAATCTACGCCAAAGCATTCAAGAATTAACAGACAAGATAAACACGTCACAGTTTACCATATATCGCCATTTGGAAAAGATGGGTTAAGTCAGCAAGCTGGATGTTTGGGTTCCAGACGATCTTAGTGAAAGAAACAAAGCAGATCGTTCGATAGCAATAAGTCTTCTTTCAAGACAGAAGAATGATCCATTTCTGAAAATCATTACTAGCGATAAAAACTGGATTACATACGACAGCATTCTACCTAAAAGGCAGTGGCTTGATATGAATAAGCCTCCAGAAATAGACTCAAAGGTTAAGCTTCGTGAAAAAAAATATATATGTAGTGAGATCGTTGTTGAATTATTCATTTTAAGCTTTTAAACCCGAATAAAATAATAAATGCAGAACTGTACTTCTAGCAGGTGCAGTTTGTTTACCGAAATTTCATCGAAAAACGTCCTGTGATCGTCAATAGGAAAAACGTTGTTCTCCTCCATGACAATATAAGAGCTCATATAGCAAGAGCAACGCACCAAAAAGTTTTGGAGTTTAAGTGGTCAGTTTTTTTTTACCCACCATAGTCACCAGATTTGGCACTATCCGATTATCAATTTTTTTGATCGTTGCAGAACACTTTAATGAGCACAAATTTCTCAAATTCGAACCATGTTCGAAATTTTTTTTCTTTTTCAAGTCAAAAATATCGGAATTCTATTGTATTCAAAAGGCATAGAAGAGCTACCTA